>UESW01001311.1:319177-514079 GCA_900491605.1 Calamus simplicifolius
ATTGTCATAAATTATTATTAATCAATTAAAATATTAAAAAAATATTGTGATGCCTTTGCGATGCAATTCCTAGAAAATAAAAATAATTTTCTCGCCGGACCTTGGCACCAAGTTTGCGATGCATTAGCGACGCAATTATTTGCATCGCTATTATTTCATAAAATTATAATAAAACCAAATTAACGATGGATTAGCGACTCATTGATGCGTCGCTAATACATAATAAATTTAAAAAAATATTGCAACCAATTAGCGACGCAATTAATTGCATCACTAATTACTCATATATAAGTCGGTCGGCCTTCTCTTCTTCTTCCTCGTCTTGACTAGCCGCCGCCCTCCCCAAAAAAAATCCAGCTCCCCGTTCGTTGCTCCGGCTCCCCCCCCCCCCGTTCGCTGCTCCGGCTCCCCCCCTCTGGTGCTCCGGCTCTCCGGCGTTCTCCTTCAACTCCGGCGTCTTCTCTCGACCGAGGTAAGCCCCCCCCCACCCTATTAAAAAAAAAATTTGTAATAATTTTCCTCCGGCCACGGCCAAGACCGTGGCCGTCTTCTCCGGCCACGGCTGCTGCCATGGCCGGCAGTGGCCTGGCCACGGTGGCCAGGCCACTGTAAAAAAAAAAAATGGTAACAGCCCCCCCCCCATTGGTCTTCTCCAGCCACGGCCGCTGCCATGGCCGGCAGTGGCCTGGCCACGGTGGACAGGCCACTTTCAAAAAAAAAAAAAATTCGGTAACAGGGGGGGGGGAAACCCCCCCCCTTTGTCTTCTCCGGCCACGGCCGTGGCCGCGGCCGGACAAGGCGGCCACGGCGCTGCCGTGGCCGTCTTCTCCGGCCACGGCCGCTGCCGTGCCGGCAGTGGCCTGGCCACGGTGGCCAGGCCACTGTAAAAAAAAAATTGGTATAGGGGGGGGGCCCCCCCCCCATTTGGTCTTCTCCGGCCACGGCCGCCGCGGCCGTGGCCGGCAGTGGCCTGGCCACGGTGGCCAGGCCACTGTCAAAAAAAAAAATTTTTAACAGGGGGGGGGAACCCCCCCCCCCCCATTTGGTCTTCTCCGGCCACGGCCGAGGCCGTGGCCGGACAAGGCGGCCACGGCCGCTGCCGTGGCCGTCTTCTCCGGCCACGGCCGCTGCCGTGGCCGGCAGTGGCCTGGCCACGGTGGCCAGGCCACTGTAAAAAAAAAATTTTAACAGGGGGTGGGGAAACCCCCCCCCCCCCTTTTGTTTCTTCGGCCACGGCCGCTGCCGGACAAGGCGGCCATGACCACTGCGTGGCCGTCTTCTCCGGCCACGGCCTGCCGTGGCCTGGCCACGGTGGCCAGGCCACTGTCAAAAAAAAAAAAGGTAACGGGGGAAACCCATTTAGTCTTCTCCAGCCGCAGTCCCCACGGTGACTAGCAGGGGGGCCCCCACCCCTCGTCCCTTGATTCTAGACATTAGTCGGAGGGATAGACTGATTGTTATGTCTTGATTATGCAATAATTTTGTAATGCTAGATAGAAAGTCTTGTTTTATTATTATTTAATTTGCATAATGTTTATGCAATAATTAATTTAAGCAGAATGTTTATGCAATAGTATTTGTGCATTTGTACTTATTTACAATTGTTATGTCTTGATTATTTATATTCTGCTGCAAACTGAATGATGCATTAAATTATGTAATGCTACTTCACAAACATTTGTATTCGACACAATAATCTTAAAAAAGTTAGATATATATATGTATAATTCACAAGAAGTTAAGAATAACAAGCATAAGTTCGATTGTCTTCGGACTTCCATAATTAATCACAGCACTTTAACCTTTAGACCCGTTTGAGAATTTGTAAGCCTTAGTCTTGCAAATTCTCAAATTGTCCTGGTGGACAGTTTGAGAATATTTCTTGTGATATGTTAGTCTGCTAGTCATCATTGGGGTGAGATTTCGGTTGCATTTGCTCATACGTTCTCCTAGTGTGGCTTATATACCACACATTTAGGAGAACATATGGGAAATGCTGCCGAAATTTCAATGTAACCGATCGATGATAATTAATAGCAGAATAACATATCACAAAAAATATTCTTGAATGGGATAGGGCCTTACCTTGTAGACATGGAGTGAAGGTAGAATTATTTAAGACACTTGAATTGCTTGTGAAGTCTATGATTAAACGCACCGCCTTGCGGCCCGACCCAAACTCAAGCCCTCCATTAGCCATGAACCTGTGCATCGGTCCTTGCTAGCACGCCAAGGATCGTAGCCGTGGCTCGCCCTTGCATGGTAGGGACCTTAGTTGCCTAAAATAAAATTGGTTTACTTATAAATGATTTAATGGTTGTTATTAACCTTAGTTGTGCCAAGAAATAATTTAGTTATATATTTAGTAATACTAATATAGTTTTATTTTGTGGTTTCCTTTAATGGTTTACCAGACTTTGTATAAGTCGGTCAAAAATGAGCGGGGCTCGCTCGTGGATGTATGCAAGGATAAAAGATGGCTTGCTGAATCCAGATTTTCTGAATGGATTGGAAGAATTTATCGCATTTGCATGTAGCCAACCTGACTGGATGGATGGCCCTAGGATTAGGTGCCCATGCAACTTCCACAGGTGTCAGAATAAAGCCTACAGAGATGTGGAAACTGTTAAGGTGCATTTGTGTAAGAAGGGTTTGTTCCTGATTACTATGTTTGGTACTGTCATGGTGAACCAGAGGATATTCCAGCAGCTGTTATAGGCCAACAAGAGTCAATTCCCGTAGATGAACCATTTGTGAATTTAAACACATATGAACAAATGGTGATGAATGCATCGGGTAATGACTTCAATCAGAATACATTTATGGAAGAACCAAATCCAGAAGCACAACAATTTTATGATATGTTGCGTGCTGCAAATCAAGAATTGTATCCTGGGTGTGAGGGTCATTCCCAGTTCTCTACAGCTGCTCGAATGTTGAATATTAAGGCAGAACATCGATTATCAGAAAAGGCGTTCAATTCTGTAGCTGGTTAATCAAAGAAATTTTGCCAAATGATAATGTTGCCGCAGACAGTTTTTACGCAACAAAGAAGTTGTTGCGTGGGCTTGGGCTCCCAGTTAATAAGATCGATTGTTGCTTGAACAATTGTATGATATTTTGGGGTGAAGACTCAGAGCTGAGATGGTGTAAGATTTGTGGGCAATCGAGGTTCAAAAACACCGAAGGAGGAGCCGGTACAAGTAGGAGGAAAAGTGTGCCTTACAAGAGGATGCATTACTTTCCTCTTACCCCACGCCTGCAGAGATTATACAGATCTGAGCAACAGCTGCTGATATGAGATGGCATGCCGAACATGAATCTAAAGAGGATGAAATGCGGCATCCATCAGATTCAAAGGCTTGGAAGCATTTCAATGAAAATCATCCTGATTTCGCTGAAGATATAAGGAATGTGAGATTAGGTCTTTGTACCGATGGCTTCCAACCATTTGGTCAAGCGGGGCAACAGTATTCATGTTGGCCTGTGATACTGACTGTATATAACCTTCCTCCGTGGAAGTGCATGAAAGATACTGCAATGTTTTTAACCGTTTTGGTTCCAGGACCATCAAATCCAAAGGAAAAGATTGATGTCTTTCTGCAACCGTTGGTGGCCGAATTGAAAATGTTGTGGGAAACAGGAGTGGTAGCCTACGACATTTCTATGAAACAAAATTTCTTAATGAGAGCTGCTTTGATGTGGACAATAAGTGATTTTCCGGCATATGCAATGTTGTCTGGTTGGAGCACTGCTGGACGTCTGGCATGCCCTCATTGCATGTATGATTCGGATGCATTTACATTGCAGAAGAGTGGTAAGCAGTCATGGTTTGATAACCATAGGAAGTTCTTGCCCCCAAATCATCCTTACAGGCGTAACTTGATCGCCTTCCGGAAGAACAAAGCAGTCACAAAATTTGCCGAACCGGTTAGGTCCGGCACGGATCTATTTGATTCTATAGAGCATTTGGGGTTGATGTATGCATGGGAACCGGATGCAGATAGAATAAATAGCCGTATATGTAAAGAACATAACTGGAAGAAGCGAAGTATATTTTGGGATTTGCCTTATTGGAGCACAAATCTCATCCGGCACAACTTGGATGTTATGCATATCGAGAAAAATTTCTTTGATAACATATTTAACACGGTGCTAAACATCCCGGGAAAAACAAAAGATACTGCAAAGTCAAGAGAAGAACTTAATCAGTACTGCAGAAGAGGTGATTTGAGAAGGAGTGCCGATGGGACCTATCCTAAAGCATGTTACACTCTTGACAGAAATTCACGAGAAGTTTTATGTAACTGGCTTAGAGGGTTAAAATTTCCAGATGGTTATGCCTCAAATATCGGTAGGTGTGTGGACATGCATAAGCTCAAGTTGTTCGGCATGAAGAGCCACGACTGCCATGTTTTCATGCAACGATTATTACCTATAGCTTTTCGTGAGTTGCTTCCGCAACATGTCTGGAAGGCAATTACGGAGCTCAGCTTATTCTTCAAGGAGTTATCTGCCGCAGTCATTACTTCTGCATCCATGGCAAGGCTTGAGGAGGAAATTCCAATTATTTTATGCAAGCTTGAGCGAATATTTCCTCCCAGTTTTTTTGACTCAATGGAGCATTTACCGGTTCACTTGCCATACGAAGCGAGCATAGCTGGTCCCGTGCAGTATCGCTGGATGTATCCTTTCGAGAGGTAAATATATACATCATTAAGATATGTTGACATTTCAAATATTATTTCATTGCTTGAAAATTCGTTAATTTTTTGTTGCAACTTTACATATAGGTATCTTAAGAAGTTAAAAATAATGTGCGTAATAAGGCAAGGGTTGAAGGTTCTATATGCAATGCACACTTGGTCGAAGAAGTTTCAGCTTTTGCCTCACATTACTTTGAGGGTCACGTCCACACGAGGAGCCGAAATCATGGTCGTAACGATGACGTATGTGTGGACGAAGCAGAAGCTAATGACGGTAGAATATCAATTTTTAAAGGTATCGGCCGTTCATTTGGTGGGCAGAAGTCAAGAAATCTTAGCGATATGGAGTATAATGCAGCACATTATTACATCCTAATGAACTGTCGAGAAGTCGATCCATATATTGAGTAAGTGTATACTTCAATGCTAAATTGGAAATTTTAATTTAAATATAATATACCACAATATTTAATTGCTAACATCAGTTTTCATCCTTTTCATCCCATAAGGATGTTTTGTGATAGACAACGACAGATGAATCCCGACATCAATCAAGTTGCAATTGGGCAGAAATTAGAAACAGAGTTTGCTTACTGGTTTTATGAATTTGTGAGTAGTATCACTCAATCAATTTCGATAATGGCTTTTATTTTTGAATTGGATGTGAATATCTTATTAATTTATAGGTCAACGGTCCATGGTCCACAACCAACAATATTTTCATTAAATGTCTATCGCAATGGCCATTGAAGACCGTAACAACCTCTACTGGCTATTTTGTAAATGGGTACAAATTTCAGATTGAACGATTAGCAGCTTCAAGAGGCACGCAGAACTGGGGCGTGTGTGTAAAGGAGAAAGTGTTGGAGCAAATATGCAGGATTATTATGGAAAGTTAGTAGAGGTGGTTGAAGTTGAATATCCCGGTTGGCCTATGAAACGAACCGTATTGTTTCATTGTGATTGGTTCGATCCGACAGTTCCTGTGGGCAAAAGGGTTCATAACGACTACAATTTGGTTGAAGTGAACCATCGACGAAGATTGCAGAAATGATCCATTCATCCTTGCATCCCAAGCTCAGCAAGTCTTTTACTGCGGATATCCAAGTTTGTGCAACGAGAAGCGAGATTGGTGGGCTGTTTCTAAAATCGTCCCACGTTCAACAATCATATTAGAGGAGAGTTCATCAAGTCAATCAGCCGAGTGCCCTGCATTTCAAGAGGATGAGATGGAAATGCATGTAATTGAGGACGACACAAGGGCTCCTGAAACATCACTTAGAGATCCAAATTGTGATGTCCAAGAAATTATGGATGCAAATGTTCGGTTTCCTTCCGATGATAATAAACTGAATCGCAGTCCGATACGGCATCGGATGTTGAACCAACATTTCACGAAACAAATGACACCGATTAAACATAGAGGTTTTTTAAAATTTAACTTTTTTTAAAGTATTAAATTTTTACATAGTCAATCATTAATCATAATTTAATTATATGAATCTTTAGTATTTTTAGTATGACGGGCAGAGGTAGATCTACCGACGACAGACGGAGTGAGCAGGGACGTAGCCCTGCTGCATCAGATCATATGAGCGTCGGAGATGGAGAGTTTGGATCTCCAGCAGTCGCACAGCCTTCGATCTCTCTAGCAGTATTACCATCTAGCCGATCGGCACATACCTCCAAGAGTTCTTCCACCATCGGCCGCACCGTACTTCGACTCGATGCTCAGGGGCTGTAAGTATATACTAATTAAAAATATATGTTTATATTTTTAAGTCAATTACTTATAAACATGCATTTTTTTAACAGATTTATTGAGCAACATCATGTATCCAGCCACATCAGCATCGTATTTCAGAGGCGTGCAGATCCTAGTGGCTACGATTGGCGCCACGTATCTCCAGCCACGAGGGAGTTTTATTTTTCTGAGTTTCAGGTAAACTTATTAAATATAATTTATCACTGATATAAAATTTCTTAATCTTAATAAATTCAGAAACTAACTGTTTATTTTAATGCAGAAAAAGTATATGTGGGATCCTGCCAGCCATGATGCCATTAGGGCAGCATGGGAGGCTCTGACGGGACGCCGATACTCTGACATGCTTCATCGTTGGAGGTCATCGGGTCAGCGTCCTGCGCACGTGCCAGAGGGTATTTGACACGAGTGGCAGTAGGCCTGGTAGTCCGATGGCTGGCGCAGGAGGTCCACATCAGCCAGCACGAACTGCCGATCTGAGAAGGGCGGTCCTGGCATGGGTCTCTCTCGCCATACTTCGAGCTCCATTTCGATTCAGGAGCACAGACGGCGTATGGTAAAAAAATATAAATATTTTAATTACTATTTTAGTTATTTATAAATATTTGTATTAATATCATTTTTTTAATGTTATAGTCTGAGCAGGAGGGCGCAGATCCTAGTGAGTTTCGTCTGTTCAGGGTGACACACACCAGGAGGGACGGTTCCTGGGTCGACACGCGATCACGGGAGGTTGCGGTAAGAAATTAGATTTATGTAGTATCTGTTTAATTTCTAAAATTTTATTTCGAGAAATTTATTAACTCATTTATTGTTGATTTCATAATTTAAATACACGAGTCGAAGAGCTTCGCTCCCAGGCATCGCAGGTCGACTCTACTGATGGGGAGACGCCCGTCGAACTCTCAGCAGAGGAGAGTCGGCGTGTGTTTTTGGAGGCTGTTGGTGCCCAGCCGCGAGACCGCAGGGTCTATGGTCTGGGCACTAGAGCTTCTACATATTTTTCCCATCAGGCCTCCAGCTCGCGAGTTTCTGGTGATCTTCCTTCCGAGCGTTTAGATGACCTTCGGAGATCTATTGCAGAGGAGGTTCGGCAGGAGGTCGAGCAGGATTTCGAGGATCGTATGCGAGGCCGGGATCAGGAGATTGCAGACATGTGAGATGAGATGCATTATTTGCGGGATATGGTTAGCCGCTTGTCACAGAGTCTCCAGCCTCCACAGCCTCCATGTGATCGCTCAGATTCTTGATGTATTTTTTTTTTCCTTTTTATGTTGTACATGAAAACTTCAAAATTTTAATATATGAATTATTTTTGAAAATTGAATGATTATTGTTTGGATCAATATGAGTGAAGAATGTTTCGATCAATATTTAAATGTAACGAAATTGTATTAACCGTTTTAATTTTTAAATTTTTATTTTTTAAAAAAAATATTTATTTAGCGACGCATTAGCGACTGCAATTGCATCGCTAATAGTTTTAAAATATTATTATTAATATTGCGATGCAATGACCTGGTGTCTCAATAATATAAAAAAAAATTAATAGCGACGCATTAGCAACTCAAATTGAGTCGCTATTATATCTAAAATATTTTTAATAAATATTGCGATGCAATGACCTTGCGTCGCAATTTTATCAAATTTTTTATTTGCGACGCTTTAGCGACGCAAATGGCGTCGCTATTATATCAAAAAATTATTATTAAATATTACGACGCAACTAAATACGTCGCAATATTGCGACGCAATTGAGTGCATCGTAATATTTAATAATAATTTTAAATATTATAATTTAATTTTTAATTTAGCGACGCATATGGATGCATCGCAATATTGCGACATAATGTTGCATCGAGAGAGTCGTAATATTGCGACGCAATTGCGATAAATGGATATTGCGATGGACATCTGAGCGACGCCGTCATTGCGTCGCTATTGCGTCGCAATAGCATGTTTAGCAACGCAATTGCGATGCATTTGGGCGTTGTAATATTTTATTTCTTTTGTAGTGTCAATCAAATCAATCAAAATGATGAAATCATGTTAACATTCAAAGATCATAAAAGAGCACTTCATCCATAAATTTGAAAAAAAAAAAGGAAAAGAAATTAAATCCCCTAGTAGTAGGCGAAAAAAAAATTTTATTTCAATTGATTGGGGTTATCATGACATTTTGAGAAATATAATTTTAACACATAAATTTATTTTATTAATTTTTATTTTTAAGAAATAACGGATAAGATTTATCTACTCCTTTATATTTTTATTACTAATTTTAGATATTAAGGTATGTTAATTAATTCATCGATGCTTCAACCATGGTGGCAAATCGAACTATTTGGCAATCAATATAAACCGTCCCATTTTAACTTCGGGCTGCTCTTCTTTAAAATTCTCTTTGTCCATTTCATGCAAAGTTTATGTTCAAATCCATTGCACACGGTAAAAATTGAAATAATGCACTCAATTTTCTTTTACCTTTTCCTCCTTTCCAAGATGCTCTTCCAAGGTTAAACATCAAGGATCAACCTGCTATCTGCATCGTAATTTATCATCATGCTTTTCCATTTCATGCAAAGATTTATCTACTTATGCCTTTTAATAGGTTCTAATCTGGTTTATCTTTCGCGATGTTTATACAGTCTGTATTCATCATATCTATCAAAAAGTTAATTCTAATATAGATTGGATTACGGCTCATGTGACCTATCATTTTAATTTATAAGTTTAAAATTGGTACTATATATATATATATATATATATATATATTTTATCATATCATTCTTGATGGATGTGCGGTTGTCAATCAGCGACTTGATAAGGTTAACCGAGGGCTCCATGCCATCAATCACGAGTTTCCGGCGGGGACGAAAGAGAAAATGAGTGGCCGGTTAAATAATTTTTAAAATTATAGAGAGGAGCATCTCTCTCTGGACTCTAGAGGCAGCACCGGGTTACCGCTAGGAGTACAATTTAGGCCGAGTTCAATCCAAATCTGACCCGCTCAATTCAATTTATAGCAGTGTTTAAACTCATGTTTGCCCAATCCGAACCCGAAAGACCCAAGTTTAACCTAGCTCGATTTGCAATTGACCCGGGTTAGGGTTGACCATAACCCGAACCCGCGATAACCCGAACCCGAGGGTTACCCGAACGGGGGTAGCTTATCGGCACCAAATTTTTGGGGATATTGAAGGTGCCAATCGGATCGGACGAGATGGCCAACTTAAGGACGAGAAGGGCAAGGTCGTTGGTCGCATACGAGAAAAAGGACAAACATAAAGGAGGATCATCCGCACATTTCGTTTCACTTTCAGCCTCTTTCTCTTCTTTGTTTACGACACTTCCTCCTCTTTTTTATTTCAAGTAAGATTTTTTTTTAATACAATGTTAAAGCTCCGAGTCCAGCTTATGCGTTCGACAAGAAATTTTTTTCATCTTTGGGATCCATAATTCGATGTTTATTTACTTTGAAAAAAATATTTTATTTTATTTTTTTATCAATCCGAAACTCAACTCAAATTCGATTTTTAAAAATAGAATTAAAATTAGGGTTAGAATTGATATTTTATAATAAAATTAAAATTAGAGTTAAGAAAAATTTAAGTTTTATGAGTCCGAGTTGTACCCTAATTACCACGAAGGGCAATACAAAATAACGTGATATTTTACCCGATGCCGAAGCATTCGATCCACCGCACAGCATGCAACATGTGTAGAGCACCAGTTTGAGAACACGTGCCCAGACGACGGGGAATCCAAACTCATGTGGATGTGGGCCCCACAGCTAACCGTTGGGAGGGGGGTAGGTGGCGAGGAAATCGTGCTGTGGAGAGGGGTATTTGGGTCATTGGGGAGCTGCCACGTTGGGGGACTAAATTGACCAACGGCAAACGCAACACTGACCGGCATCGGGCGTCCCCAGCACAGCAGCGGCTGACGTGCTAGTTTTTTGGTTTTCGGGGGGGGGGGGAGAGCACATGGATGGAGGGGGCCCTCCTCTCTCTCCTCTCAAGCGCCCCCATCCCCGTGGCCATCCGATTACGATCCGATGGCTACCGTAGAGATCGGGGTATTGGTACGAGAATCAAGTTGCTATTCACCCCAGCGATGCGGACCGCTTTGCTGTCAGAAAACTGCTTCCAAAGTTCAAATCTCTTTACGCCGTTTGGACTTATATATATATATATATATATATATATATATATCTCATTCGCAGTCTTAGCATTCATAATTTTATTATTAAAAAAATAATTATTACTATAATTTATTAGCATCATCAGCATTACTGTAATTATCTGTCTATCAACTCTTTGATATATAATATTCCTTCTTTTTTAAAGTATTTAGTGCATCTAAATACGGTACATTTATAGAGAAGCCAACTCAGCAACAGATTAAATCGTGCTTAGAATGAGCTAAGAGACTCATATCCTCTTGTTCTAACTTAAATTTTATACTTTGATATATCATATTCGACTCACCCTATATTAATGTGATCATCCGTATGTACCAAAAAAAAAAAAATCCCTGCATCTATCTTCATATTTTCCTAAGACATGGATTGAATAAAAGAGCTTATCAGAGGGTAGCCAAATAAATCTTTTGTAATTAAGCTCATGCTGACGTACACTTAAATTTATATTAATTATATATTAAAAATTTAGATTTTTATTAATTAAAAAAATATAAATATATATATATATATTTTTTCGGTTCTGATGTATTTAGCTGTTACAAATGTTGTCAGGCATGGTATTATATTTGAGCTCTATGCATTTGATTGAGTTCAATTAGATTTAAATCTGCATTTTATATAATTAATCAACTTAATATCCGTACATAGATTGATTCGTTTATCACCTTGCATAATTAATGAGTGGAAGGTGTCATTGCTTAATTGATTCATGATGTGGCAATTGATTCGTTTATCACCTTGCATAACTAATGAGTGGAAGAGTGCCATTTCTTAATTGATTCATGATGTGGCAATTGAAGTTGGTGCCAAATACAGTGAGGTCGCTGCTATTGTTGGCTTCCATCTACGTTGAACCACCAGTCACTGTCATCCACATCTACTGAAGGACTGAGCGGCACTCAGTAACATCCATAGTTTTCCCCTCGGTGGAATAACGCACCATGGATATCGTGGGCTACTTTTGTGGAATGACTTGGCCTTGATAAAGAAATGGACAATATATATATATATATATATATATCAACATCAAACATATACGTACGCACGTAGAAAGGCAACGGTGCAATGCATTTATTAAAAATCGCCAGATTAACTTGACAAGGACTCTCACATGTGGGCCATGGCCGGGTTGATCCATACTTATATATATGTACAGCTAAATTTACCAATCATTCACCATACATACTAACGACGTAACCCACTACCTGCAATATGAACTATCAAATAATTGGACAGACGTGCATGGATGCAAATATATATATATATATATATATACATATAATTAGATTAATGATAGTATAAAATTTTATATTTTATGTTCGTAAAGTATAACTATATATAATTTATAGTGATCAACAAGTTCATCCATCTGAATTAACTTTGATCATAGGCAAAGTAATTATATTTACGTTCGAGAGTTGCAATTATAAAACCTGCTAGGTTGACGGATCTAATAACACAGGCTTAAAGTTTGACTGGACTGCACACATACTACCGGGTTCGAATTCATGCATGCTCTGGTCCTCATATTACTCATGACTTCGGACGTGGATGCTGCGCAAAGGGACACGGAAGCCCTGGATCAAGGAAGTAATATTAATTTGTTTCCCAGATGCGGGAATTTGCTGGATGGAGGAGGAGAATAAGGGAATACCGCCACAAATGTCGCCTAAAAAAGAGATCCTCGGTGAGAAGACGAACCGTGCAAGCAAAGTTTTAGGATGGAATTATACTGATCATCATCGAATCTTAGCACCCATCACAAACAGCGACCGTTCTGTATCTGTCGTGCTTATGACGAGCACCGAAAAACAAAAAGAAACGAAGAATAATTAAAATCTCGATATATTATGTTCGCATAAATGTCAGCCATCCCAAATTCCTCTCACAAAAGGAGCACAAAACTCTGCACCGAACGACGTTTTATCCTCCGCGGCAACCCCGCGTACGCTTGTAGGGGAGTGGGGAACCTCCCGGCGAGTCCCCCCCCACTTCTGCTCAAAAAGAAGGTTCCCGTTTATAGTGGACTTCTGTACGCAGAGAGATAGACACTCTGGTTTCACTTTCACCACGAAGGAGCGAAATAGAACTCATTAATTTATAACCTACCGTAAATAGGGGTCAGCAACGTTGGGAACCACATTTCTTTCATTTATTTATCGACCAAGCCTTGGATCCGACCCAGTGAGGTGATAAAATTATGGCTATATATGCTACCTCTCTCTCTCTCAAAGCTCTCCTTCCAGCTGTCTGACCTGCCAATGGATAGGAGGGCACTCACGAGACCAATTAAAAATATATGTTCAGGTGATTAATTACTAGTCTTATCATCTTCCATGGGGTATCTCTCCATCTCTTCATGGAATCTATAGGAAGAGAGGGGGAGACAGAGAGAGAGAGAGGGTGTACTCTGTTCTTATTTTTTTAATCTAATTATATCAAATGCAAATGCCACATCTCGAGCTTGGCAGTCATGTATAATGTCCTTAATTAGTTGGCAGATGGCCCAATTGGTTTGGGATGTACTATTTGGTTACCAGCAACAAGGCCGGCCTTCAATAAAAAGAAGAGAGAGCTCCCCACCCGTTGACTTTCCCTGTTAGTAATGTCACACCACTTGCTTCTCTCCTGTACTTTGAAGAGTATGATTGCACAAACCTGTTGGAGTTGAGCATGGAAAGCAACCGCTCACTGAAACAAAAGTCAACCGAGCTCAGCGTTTGCCTGGCAGACATGGTGCTTTATTGTGCTCTCCATTTCCTACAGTACCAACCACTCCTAAATTGGAACTCACTTTGTTGGAAATTGGAACCAGATTATTGTGTGACAGATTGAGATTAGAAACCATTCGCTCCAAATACCTTGCTAATATATATATATATATATATGGACTTCAAATTTTGAGTCCAATATTTTTCAAACCTGCTCTCAAATAGGCCAGGAAAGCCTCTCTAAGTGCTTTCCTTGACTACATCTCTGACTGTTTTTCTAAATCATATGCATTGCATGTAAACAATACTAGCACACAGTAATTGCCGTTAGGGCTGTAATTGAGTCAAACCGCTTACGAACTACTCGAGGCTCGGCTCGATAAAAGCTCGTTTGTGTTCGATTCATATGTAAACGAGCCCAGCTTGAACTTCATTTTAAAGCTTGTTTGATAACGAACTGAGCTTAAGCACGAAAGCAAATTAGATTAAGAGACAATTTGATTAAGAGCTCGTAAACGGCTCAATTAGAAGCTCGCAAGCTGGCTCGATTAGGAGCTCGCGAACAAGATATTCTTTCATCTTCTCTGCTTTTTCAACTTCTCTAGCTGCTCTTTGGGATTAAGAATCGATTTTTTTTTTTAATTTTCGAGCCGAGCTTTAAACAAACTTAATTTGAATCGAGCTTGAAACGAGCTCAATTCAAGCTCGAGCTTGAAACGAGCTTTTCTGAATCGAGCTTCTCGAGCTTTCTAATCATACCAAATGAGCGAACTCAAACCAAGCTCAAGTCAAGCCCAAGCTTTTTGTAATCGAGCTCGAGTATTTATTAACGAGCTGAGCTTGAGCAACGAAAAGCTCGTCTCGGCTTGGCTCAATTACAGCCCTAATTACCATTGTTGGGCAACTACCATGCTATTCTTTCTCTCAATATCAGATCATGTTTATAAGAAACATTCAATGTCCTAAATATTTCACCAAAGGTACGCAACATCTACGCATGGTAATTAAAAACGTAAGGAGGGTTCATTTAATTGGAGGCACCAACTTTCTCCAGGTTGACTCCCATGCACTCAGGCCAGCAGCAGAGCAGTGAAATAAATGGCATGGAATTTGAACACAACCTCCAATTGGCTCTCACATGAGAGTGGAAAGCTACGTGGTCCCTCCTTTCTACTCCACCAAGACATGGTATACTGTGTAGCTTACGCACCAGAGCCTAGTGAAGATACGTGTGAGAAACACAGCCAGATGCTGCATTGGGACCAACCTAGTGAGGCCATGGGACCAACCTAGTGACTAGTGAGGCCATGACAAGAAAATTATTCAGGCACCTCTATCATCATGATCTGACTTGGGTGTTCATGTGCCTTTCTTCCTAATTAGATTTGTATTGATTGGCCCAATTATATATGGTGTGTGGCTTTCTTTGGCTTTGTAGACCACACACCAAAACAAGTTATCTTGATATATATTATATAATGGCACACATCGTCGCCAATATGCATGGTTGATGTGCCACAGGCTTTTGGGTGTAAAATTAACCAGTGATATCACTGTGAACTTTCAACATTGCACACGTCTAATACGCAGGGCAACATCATGTCTCATTTTGCGACGTCCATGCCACCTAAGAAGGCATCGAATGTTAATTTGGCAGCTATTGCAGAGCTGAATCAGCATCTCCTTGGAGCATACTCAACTTCCAGGGATAATTTGCTAAATAATCTGACAAATTAACATCCAAAGATGTTGACATCTCTAACACGACCAAAAATGATGTTAAGCAAAAGAGATTCAAGCCTATCACCTGAAAAATGAATAATGGAGGAGCGAGCATAAAAAACCATAGCCATTCTTTTTTCTTTAAATTTCTTAACAGCGAAGGGAAGGGATGGGATGGAATGGTGGCATCTTTTGGGTTGAAGGGGATTGGTGTCTCCTTTACTTTTGAGAGCAAAAGGAAGTGGGTGGATGGGGGGTTGTGAACTTAAAAGGTTTGATACGGTTAATGGGATGAGCCAAAGCAAGCATATAAGTAGGATGCTTTTGAGATATTGTAGGATGATAAAGAGTGGGAGCAGGAGCAAGTGCTCTCCCCCCTTTTTTCCCAGTGCAGTGACCTCGTCAAAGGTTCAAAGTGCTTTGCCACGATTAAGGGTCTCTCTCTCTCTCTCTCTCTCTCTCTCTCTCTCTTTCTTTGTTGATATCTCACAATTCCAAGTTGAATTGCGAGACCTGCACTGGTTTCAGACCTGGATCCTAGTTATTTATTTGCATGCAGATCTGAAGATGGAAGCGTGCTCCAATTGAAGACCCCAAATATAAGTTCAAATCCTCCGTCAGGATAACTTTGGATCTAGCATTCCAGGGACCTAACCTAAATAGTCTTGAACCTATATTTTCCAACAAAAAAAAAAAAAAGTTTTTATCCCTTCCAGTGAGTGACACAGGTGTTCTAGCATTCCATAGGCCTCTAATCACATGAGCTCTCACATTATTCTTATTTGAGTCCCATCGTTATAGACAGTTTAAGAATCCAAATTCAATCGTAGGCATGACTACAACTAACCTATAGTAATTAAGCTGATAAGGCCTAAAAGGCTTGTTATATAAAATATCTTGATTTATACAAATTACGATTTGATTATACTTTGATACCATTCGAAACAATTTAAAATCCCATTCAAAAAGATTAGTTAGAAAGTATTATTTGAATTTAACTATATATAAATATTTTCAAAGTCTTTTTAGCATCACCAATAAATACAAAATATATTTTGGCTCCAAATTAATGCATAAACCACTGTCTCATAACAAAACCTAGGTTTATTTTGTTCTCACAGAAGACATATTTGAGAAAGTATAGAGATTTTCTTTTTTTATAAAATCCTCTTATTCTTTCTCCTCTATTTGTAACTTTCTCAATAAAATCTATTTAATTTGTCACCGTCCAAATTCATCATGAGAGAATATCAATTATTACAAAACCCTTTTTCTCAAGGCTTTCATGCACCTATATGATGGATTATATTTTTCATAATAAACCTATCTGAATAATCGAATAGCTAAACTAATTAATATTTTTTTCTTTCTCTAACTATCTTTCTCGGTATATGTACACATGCACACTCTTTAACTAATTATCACTAGCTTAACAAATTTCTTAAGTACTTAATTTTAAGAATTGTAGTTCAACTTTTAAAATGAAGCCTCAAAGGTGATACCTATCCATTCCTTCTTTTGTTTTTGCAATTAGTGACAAAATAATATTAGCTATAAAAGTATGCATTTTATATATCTTTCTAATATAACAACATTTGAAACCGCCCTATTAGACTCTTTATACTCTAATATTGTCCAATACCATAAATATTGTCAGAGTAAATTGCCCAATAGGCATAATTATCGGTGGTGCTAGTCGGTTTAACTTATAAAGTTGAGGCTAATAAATCATAGTTTAAGCCATGCATGTGCCCGTGCAGAAAAAAGTAGACATTATTATTCTCTTTGAAGATGCATTTAAATTGAACATATTATCATGATAAGAAAATAAACAATAAAACTTGTATCCCAAAGAGCATCCCTCTTTCAAGGGTTTACTTATAGAGAAGATCCCTTGCTAAACTTTGACGGAGGCACTTTATTACCATAATTATAAAAAAAAAAATTGGTGGAAAAAGAAAGAATAAAGAAATATGGTATATTATCCAACATAATGGCTTTCAATTGTTCATTTCCGATAACATACAGCATCCTAACAATTTGTCACAGGCTTATAATAATGGATCTAAAACACAATAGTTCTATGAGCAAATCAACATTATTGATAATAATGTTGAAATCTAAGTTGTACTGATAATTGGTCATCTCTGAATTAGATTACAGTTTGCTGGAATGTGGGTACATGCGATACACTATGCACTATATGTTTGTTAGAGTGCATCTGAGAGCTCATGTCTTCCATCTACATGTCATGGGATTTCATCTCTGATAATTGAACTCTCAGATGCACTCTGTGCACGAAAAAGTTCAATTGTATTGCATAATATATGCAATAATAGCCTTCTCTTTTAATTGGGAGGAGTTTGTGTTTTAAATCCTAAGAGGTGTGACCTTCCTAATTGATTGATAGAGAAAATCTTTGCATTATTTCATTTATCTTTTTATGAGTGAAATATATTATTTCATTTTTTAAAGGTTGGGGATAGGAATTTGTATGTATTCTCCTTTTATTTTATTTTTTTTTTGTGAAAACATACCATAGCTTTTTTTTTTTTTTTTTTGATAAAGACGGGTGATCACACTAGTCAAGTGCGAGTTAACCCAGATATATCAGAAAGTAGTATTTACTTTAATACAATGGGGCACGGGTCACCTTGTTTCCAGACCCAAAATTTGGAATGATAGGCGACTGAAGCCGCAACCCAATCTGCTGCAACATTAGTTTTTCGGTAGACATGCCGAATCTGGACTGAATGAACCTTCCGAAGGTAGCCCAAATATCATGGAGTAAAGGGTTGGTAGGGATGTGATCACAAAAATCCTGTCGAATCCAACGGATGACCGTAGTGGAATCGCCCTCTATAAGAAGGCAGTGGGCATGAAGGATCCAGATGGTGTATGAAATACCTGTCCAGGCCGCATAAAGCTTTGCCAGAGGGACTGAAGAGTCAAGGTGGCCACCAGCCATCAGCAACACTCTATCAGTCCTACGAATAATAAAAGAAAAGCCTACACTTCTTCTTCGAACACTTTCATCAAAATTGATTTTGAGAAACTCTGAAAAGGAAGCTTCTAAGCTATGAAGATCATGTGCCGGTTCGTTGCCGAGGTAGCAGAGGATCCCCACATACCATAGCCTTTGAGTGACCACTTTTGAACAATCAAACTGTGGATTATGTAATTCGTATCCGATGGCCGATGAAAAGATCCACAAAAGTTGTTCAACGGATGTCTAATATAGTGGAGGATCCACAACAATGCCTAGGTAAAGTGCTTTTAGATGCGGACCATCCCATGGGGGAGTAGGTGCTGCTTTTTCCCGTTGGGCACCATTCAGCTCCCGGCTACTACATTGGTTGATTGGTAGTTCGAAGAGAAAGGGATTTTCCTTTGACTTTTTCTTCTCAATCCATAAATTAAGATCAGGCACCACATCAAAGGCATGTCAGACGTGCAAATTGCCCTTGTTGCCACTAAATTAAATAACAATCATCCACCAAGTTGTAAATCATGAAAAGTGCGTCTTGGAGTTTAAATAATGTGAAGGGCAAATTGAAGTCCGCCTATGAACCAGATTACAGTGTTTAGTTTATATTAACCAACCAAGTAACTATTAATTTATTATATCAACATTTTTTTATTTTAATTCTTTTTTATGTATGATAAGAAGATAATTATATATGTACATACAATTATTTCTTAATGTATATAGTTAACTTTACATTGTACATAGCTATTTTCTACTGCACATGATTATTTTTTTACTATAATAAGTGAGCGTAAAATTATTGTGTAGTAAGAAAGATAAAAATTTTAAAAATTTATATGATGAATCTAGTGTTACATTGATTAAACATTATAATCCAATCCAGTAGAGCACTAGAAATAAGTTTGTTATAATATGAATAGGCCCTTTGATGTGAACTTCTCTATTTGTAAGAATGTAACAAGATAGTACCTATCAAATAGGCGCTTGTCGCATTCAAATAAAAAAAATGCGCCATAAAAAAGGGATAGAGTTTATATGCGGTAGCTAAGTGCATGCCATATGATTCATCCCTATTTCTTTCTTTTCACCTTTGTCTTTACCATCATTCGCCACTTATATTAAGGTTGAAGTAGTAGGAGAGATATAGGGATATATAGCATGCACACAATGCACTGTACCTAAATTTTATCCAAAAACAAAGATACCGAATGACTTTTTCATAATTAGAGTAATAGTATATTAGAAGGCAAATACTTCAAATATGAATATGTTACCTTGAGACACATGATATCATGAGTATACCGGTTAAAAAACTGCAAAGTGCAAAGTTTCTAATTAATATTCATGGAAGATGTCCTTATAACCGAATAGACTATAAAACTCATTCGTTAATCTAAAAATTTATGATAATTACATATGTGGATCAATTAAAATTTAATATCTAAAATTCTTGAAGCATGATCGATGATCTATTAATATATTTAGAGCATTGTCCATCGAGGCATTCGGAAGGCTACGACATAATATTAAGGGTCATTACATATTATATTGTGACTCCAAGCATTAATAATCATGTAATGTCCTAGTTTATAGTGCTTTGATGATTGATTGGTTGGTGGTAATCAACCTTTTTGTTCGAAATTTTTAACCACAATTCTGTATCTTATTCTAATTCATTGACTTTATGGAAATAACTATTGGTAAAATTTGATTTTTATTAAAGGAAAAAAGGCAAAGATTTCCAAAAAAATTAAGGAAATCTTTTTTTTTCATTGAATTTAGAGTTTCTTTGGATATTTCTATGAGAATATTTAGAAATTAGAAAGAAAAGGCAAAAAAAAAAAAAAAGAAGAAGAAGAAGGAGGAGGAAGGAGAGAGAGGATAGAGGGTGGACAACAAAAAAGAGAGTGGAATTTTCTACCTTTAGTGGAATTTAAGTTAATGGGTATTGGGTTTATAAGTGATCTCTAAATAGGCTATTTAATGGGAATCCAGCCAAAAATCTAATCAATCTCATCAGAAATCCAAATAGATCCTTGTTCTCCCTTTAAAAAAAACAAAAACCAACTTTTTTAACTTTTATTTTTTTAAAATATAAAAAATATTTTAAAATAAATTTATGTAAGTTAATAAACTACATATTCTTTAAGCCCACTCGCTCTAAGCCTCTAACATGGCTACCATATTATGCCAGCGGCACAACCCCATTTTTATATGAAAGTATTGGCAAGAAGTAGGCTTAATGTATGAATACTTTAAGGCACATGTCCAAATTTCTTTATATTCATAAATAGAATCCTTGATGTACTCTACATGTATGATCTACACGTGGCAACTTTACGCAGAAAAAGGCATCCAAAATCCATGTTGGACTGCCAACTAGGAATCACTCATGTTTTGTTTAGACAACGATAAGATCATGCCTAGGAAGTGGACTCATAAAAAAATGCATCTCTGTATGGTAGTTCAATAATCCAGAGTTATTTGTTTTATTTGAATCCTACCTGATTTTTTAAAAAAAGAAAGCCTTTCTCACAAAATTAAAAATTATTCTAGCCAACCAAACGAACCTCAGAAAATCATGTGTCATCATCCTTAGTATTAACAAAATATTTTAAAAATAAAATCCAAATCAAGTTGGAGTCAAAATGGAAAAAACCCCATTGTTACAGTGATACCATAATCTGAATAATTTTTTTACGATTTATGCTTCAGACACGTGCACCTTCACCTTTTTCAGGCTAAAGCACCTCATTTCATTTAAGCCGTTTAAAAAACATTTCTAAAAATCAGAGATATTTCAAAGGTTTTAATAGGATAAAAATGGATCATATAATATTTATTTTATATTTAAATCTATCCAAATTTTGATGCACATCAGTTAAGCATCTCACTAATATCTATATTCATATAAATAAATAAATAATAAATATAGATATAGATAGATAATATTTCAAGTTATATCTGAATATCCCATTTTACTTAATTATTTTCTACTTAAAAAAAATAAATTTAAATAATAATAATTAACATGATATTAACTTAATTTATTTTCTACTTAATAATAATTTAGATTTGATGGTCATAAAGTTTAATTATTTAACATAGATTCATTTATTTATATTCATTCATTTATATCTAACTTATATCTATATCTATTTAAAACTACTATGAACAGCAATTTGTACATCCAGCTAATGTCCATCTTCTTATCAATGTTTGTCAAAAGAGAAAAGAAAAGCGATATGGATGGATGTCATATCGTTTTTAGCCCTAAAGTTTCTGCTCAAAATTAGTTATGAAATGGACAAATTCTACGTAAGCTGTCAAATTTTGATTTACACGTTTAGACCGAGACCATTGCTTGATGTTTACAGCGCAATTACAACTACAACGCAACCCAACATTTTTATTTATATGCCCTTTTTTATTTGCGAGATTATATACTAGCACTACTGCAATGCATGTCTTTTGTTCCTTCCCTTGCGTCCAATGTCTTGTAGGTCTTCCTCTAATCTTTACTGAACCTTCAAGCCAAATCTCCTGGCCAAATCTTCTGCATTCTTTGCACACACATTTCAACCAACCTGGCATTGATCATCTTTAAGAGTAGCATCCTCATCTTTCAACAAAACATTGTAGCACCCACAAATCATTTTTTCCAAAAAAAATATCTTAATAGGTGGTTGACTGGTTGTAGATTAATGCTCACATATACAATAATTCTTTAAAAAAAAAAACCAACTACTTGATAAAGCCGGATAGGAACAGAGAACTACGACTACAACACGGAATACCGTAGCTTACAAGGTCATCTTAATCATAACTGGAACAAAACTTCATCAACCCATTACTTTTTTTTTATGTCGCATAGAAGAACCTGGCCTAGTTTTTTAAGTCGCATAGAACCTGAAGGGGAGCTCGAGAATCTTCAGCTTCCTCTCTTCCCTCTTTTCTTTTTCCCGAATTTGTTCCCTTTTGACGATTTGCTTTTCATAAGAGCAATCTTACTGGCCTTCTGCTGCCTTTTCTTTCTCACTTGCTCAGGACCTTTCAGCTCAGAAGCTACATAGCATTAGGCACTGACCAACGATTTTTTCCACCATGGAAATGTCGCTTATTTCCTCTCATTTGATGACCCCCTGCATAAACAACACACGGGTTAAATTTCTCATATGTGCATAATTTAATCACTTCTGAAATTAATCCATCTCCAACATTACAAGGGATAAAAAATCCAGGAAGTCTATATGTTGTTACATGAAGAGGCAATTGTGGGCAGGAATGATTCTACAATAACATTCCATCAAATGCTTCACCAGTTCCACTCCAATTATTAAACTAAATTTGTTGTAATTTATCTATTTTGCTGAAATTTTATGCAGTTACAAGGTAAGTACACCCTTATCTTCATGCAAATGAAATAACGTTCAGAAGTGCTTTTAATGCTGATATTGCTTCTGTTCAAGAAGAAAAATGAACTAGGCTGAATAATATGTATGATAAAGCCCCCTTTGTCTTTTCTGAAATTGTCTTTAAAGAGTCTAGAGCTTTTGGAAGCAAAGGTTTGTTGCTTTCCGAAAAAGAGCGGATACATTATAAAAAAAGGGAATAGCAGGAGCTTTACTAAATGCTATCTTCAATCTTAATTTTCTCATATTTCACTAATTTCAAGATTAACAAGAACACAGAAATAGTAATAGTAAGATGTGAACAAAGAAATACTTGAGGTAATAAAAGGTTTAACCTTAGTATCTAGCAAAACTACTCCTTTAGCTGCCGCAACAACCAAATACTTGGCCCGACATCTTCTTCCAATGCTTCCAACCCCTCTATCAACTAAAGCATATCTCATGGCTATCATTTATATTACTAGTATTTAGCACATGCAAGAGACATGCCTTTCAAGAAATTACGGGCCTATTTGGGTAATTCCCACTACATCCGGGATAACTTAGGAAGAAATTGTGGCAACAAGGGAAAAAAAAGGGAGCGTGAGAGCCAAAGAGAAGACATGGTGGTTGCAGGGCCTGCTCCCACAGGATCAGAAAAAAGACCTCGAGCAGGGAGCAGGTGGTGCTACTCAATGCTCTCCCTTCATCCCTCTCCTGCTCCTTCCCTCTCTTCACCACATGCTCCCAATCCCAGCCAGCCTATCCTGCTGGATTTAGCCAAACAGGCCCCAATGGGGAAAGAGACAGGAAAGGAAAAGTTGTTCTGACAGTCGCCCAAACACCAAGCTTAACTTGAAATCACTAGCATGTATTGAGCATCATTCAGTGTGCAGAGGTAAATAACTTGTTAAACATATGAGTAAGACCATGTGGATTGATTCACCTGTTTCGGATCCAAAATCAATCCAAGAATAACCGATCCAATCCAAACCAGTCAGTTTGCTAGCAGTTTGGATAAAATTTCTACTCATTTCAATAAGGACAGAACTTGAGCACGGTGCTTTAGGTCCGAACCCTATGACTCTCTCTCTCTCTCTCTCTCTCTCTCTCTCATTTTTCACAGCCACCATTACTTAAGGTTTAGCCGGAGGCTGAGGTGGCTGTGAAAAAGTAAGAGAGACAAAAGACCACGGCCTAAACCTAAAGCACCGCACTTAAGTTCCGCTCTTTCAATTATTGATTGGACATGTGGATCATATACGACCCAACTTAAATCCAAACAAACTAAAGTCTTAGATAATATCCCCACCCAACACCTTAAATTTAAGAAACCAAAACAGTTACCGATAACTTTTATGCGGTAAGAAGTCAATTTTTTTTTTCCAATGATGACTTATATGTCTTTTTTTGATGGATAATGATGACTTCTATGTCATTGTTAACTGACATACAAGGAATGGGATGTTGATAATGCTATATGTTATAATTGTAATTTCTTCATTACTTGTTTATGTTCAAACTAAGGTTATCCAAATCCATGTTTATACTATTCCCTTAGGTAGTGTTTGAAATAGGAGATAAGAGGGGATATCCCCTCTTATCCCCAAAAGCCATAACTATAAGGGATAGCTGGGAATAAAGTTAACCAAAGGGATAATCCATGGTTAACCATGGTTAACCATGGGATATCCCCTCAATTTATTCCCTAGAGAATGCAGGAATAGCTGGTTATCCCTCCAAATAAGAGTAAAAAAAAGTTATCCAATGGATTTACCTTTTTGCATTTGATATGATCAATGGGATAGCCAAGGGATATCCCTAGGGATAGCTAGGGGACAAACTCTATCCCGTACACTTATCCATGGATAATATTTTTTCTATCAAACACTACCTTAGTGTTATCCTAAACCTGATTCAACCAGAAAAGCCCAATAAATTAATTGCATGAATTCTAGAATTAGGAATCAAACGGAAATGGATCAAGATTGGATTTAAATTTTTGATCCAGCTCAGATCCTTATCAAGCTTGGACAGAGCCGAAACCCCATCCAACTTATTTTTTTCGACATAATTATACAATGCATGCTAACAAATCAAATTTTACAAAAGGCAAGATAAAGGTGTCAGCATCACCTGTCGAACCAGTACCACGTTCAATAGTATCCTTGGCCATTCCACTAACAGAAATATTTTGGTGGGACTGCTCTTTCCATTTATTGTATGCCCCTGTTTTGCTAGCCTTCACTTTTGCACCACTCTCCGTTTTAATCTATGCATCACAAGGACGAAGGAGACAAAAAAAAAAAATATTAGTCATAGATTACCCATAAAACATACTCATGTCTGTATGTGGGTAAATCAGAAAAAAAAAAAAGGGTCCCTAAAGAGGATTGTTTCTAGCAGTACCTTAAGAATCATGAAAAATATGATACCTGGAAAACACTAGAGAAAGTGTTTTTCTTTTTAACAAGCCAAAATATGATAAACTAAAAATAAAAGGTTAAAAACGTAACAACTAAGCCAAATTGTTTCAAAGACAATGGTTTTTAGTATGCCACTAACTTCTTTCATTTGCATTTCTAAGTAATTAGTAACATGCAACTCTCTCCAACACATGACTAAATCAATAAAACATCCACAAACGCATGAACTGAAGGAAGAACATTATTACAAGCTATTAGAACTTCACAGCCAACTTTAGGCACTCATAAAGTAGCTGAATGATATTTTAGGGAAGATTGAAACAATTTCTCATCTACCAATCTGTCTCTTTTGATGTCTTTTTCATATTTTCTCATTATCTACTCAAAATGACTCTAACTCTGATACAAACCAACAGTGAGACAGAATCCATAAACCAAACCAAATTAATAAGACATCATTTTCTTATGGTTATTGATGATGCAAAAACAAGGAAACCAGTAAATAATTACGAGAACTTCTATAAATAACAATCTTGAATGTTGGACATGAGATACTGAATCGTGTCATGCTAACAATATTGTCCTTAGAAAAATTATTAAAATAAAACATCTGTCCCATTGAACATGGTCCCTGTAGATGACGTAGAGCATTGTACCACCTCATAAAATAATGCTTCATATGGATGAGAATTTACAGCATTGTTCAGGATTGTACCTTCCCTGTAGCTGTAACACGCTCCCCACTATTCAATTTAATGTACTTTTTGTGTCTCTGTAAATAAAAAGAATGATTGTTTACTTTCTTGAAAATGCAAGACAAAAATTAAATTAGGTCAGAGCAAGCAAGTTAGCTCTATTTTATACCTTATCCCAATGATATTGTGATTTCTGCTTCTGTAATCCAGAACCATCATCTGCAACTAGATCAAGAACAGCAGCCTCCAATCTGCAAAAAATTCTAGCGATTATTATGAAGTAGATAATATAATTACTGAATTTTATTTATTGAAATAAAAATAGCAACCATTTGGAACACCATTTTGATTCCATCGAATTACAATAAAATCGCAGCTTTCACAAAGCATAAAGGATATCAAGAAGCAATCATGAATGTAAAACGATGCTAGCTTAGTGGTCAACAATATAGAGAAATGAACAGAGCTCCACAGGGAAACTGTTAAAAAGTTTGGGGCCATAAATAAAACAAAAGAGTTACAGAAGACAAGTGAAACATCAAAGACATTGTAGAAGGAATAGAAACATGCGAGGCAGAATTAATTTAAGTAAGGAAAGGAATCAAATATGGTTGTGAAAGCATGTCTAAAGCAGGCATGATCTGTATTTTTGTACTCTAAACCTGATTGACATTGTTGAATCACAAGGAATGAGTAGAAAGAGAGTGCTGAGTGGTGGGGTTTTAGGATTCTGCTATTGAAAAATTAGAGATCATTTAGGTTATTAAGACTTTTTTTCATTAAAGTGGGGTCAATTGAGAGAGAAGAAGCTAAGCAGGTGTGGAAACTATTGACTAATAACATGTCTTTGGGAGGATTTTTCTGCCTTCCCATTCAATACTGCAATTGTACTTTGTAATAGCAACGTGTAGGAATTCTGGATACATATCAAAAATCCAAGTTTTGTCATTGCGGAGAAAATAACATATTACAATTTAATAAGAAGCATAACAAGTTATATGACCACTGTCAGCCTGCAAAAGGAAAGACTAGATCCATTAAAATCTCCCATCACGTGAGTTGGAATCGAAAAAGATGTAGGTCACTATACCACATGCTGTGTGCCTGTAGCATAGAAAATAAAATAGGCATCTTTCTGTCTAAATTTCTGGGAGTGCCTTCAGGTGTACATAGAAGTTTATTATTTCCAATCCAATAGCTAATCCCGGCTGGTGATATGGCATATGCTTTCAAGTGTGGTTTGATTTTATTGTGGAGTACCAACTCAACTGTTCAGTGCAACTCATTGCAAGATTCCATTGTTGAATTCCTTTTTCTTTTGGACATGCATTCATCATTAATTCCTTAACAAAAGGGCAACCTTTTTTAATTCTCATTATTTTTTTTTTTGTGAAAACTGGGAAAGAAAATATTGCTAGTTACTAATATAGGCCTTTTAGGAGCACAAAATATATGCAAAAAAGGGGCAATAGTCTTCACAAGCCATGATATTGGCTTGGCTCCCTGAAGCAGCAGCAAGTGGAAGAGTGAAGTTGTGAGCAGGAACATGGAAGTGAAGCCCTCAAAAACATTACAACAAGGAAGCACCTAAGTAGCAGGTGCTGGATCAAGAATCCAAAGATATTTCAAAGCAGATTTATCATCCTAGGTAGGATGTCGTGTGTGCTAAGCTTCAGAATATAAACTGATCAGTCAAAAGTGGGGTATTTATTTATAAATAACTAAATTTTACCTGTTTGAACCAAAGCCTTCATTTCCCTTCACAGATAACCCAGACTCCAAATGCTGGAAAAACACCAAAGTTAATTCCCATATATTTGTATACAACAAAGGGAGCAAAATTCAGAAATTAACTAGAGGCACAATATTCCTTGTGGTAGTTATTTGTTCATAAATTATAATAATTAATGACAAGCATAAGAAAATTGTTTTCATGAAAAAACAGGTTAAGGGGCACAAAGTTGATATTATCAAGTGAACTGCAAGAAAAAACAACATGAGTGAAAGATGGTAAACATACTTGATTGGTGGGAACAGCACTTATATAGTATTCCTCATCCTTAAAACTTCCTGCCTTTCTTTTCACACCGCAAACTTCTAGAGTCAGTGGAAAACATTAGTGAGGCAAGGTTGAAGATGAGATTAGAAGGCTGTATAAAAACACTTTAACATGAATAGAGACATGTAAATGTACTTACGAGTCCACAATAGAGTAAACATAAAAATAAGTGAAGTGGCAATATAGCGCCTCTCTCTCTCTCTCTCTCTCTCTCTCTCTCTCTCTCTCTCTCTCTCTCAAGTACATACACAAAAAGACCAAAAGAAAAACAACTAAATAATATTTAGACATTCACAGATAAGCAGAGGAATCATGTAATTACATATTGGATTTACATAACATGATGAGAACAAGAAACAACCACATTTGAAACATATTTAGCCACTGACAAATAAGCACAGGAATCATCTAACTATGAATTGGATTAAAATAATACTTTGAGAACAAAATCTTCTCATTACATTATCTGATACTACATCTCCAAAATGACACCACCATAATATCTAATAAAAAGCTATACTTTATTAAAAAGAGCACTGGGGGTCCTTTAGGTCTGTCAAATCTGCCCATGGATGGAATATTATTTAATTGACAACAAAACTTTAATTTACAAAAAAATCATTAAAATGGATTGTTTGGAAAGAAAAAGGTATATCTGCAACATGCAGATTCAAGAGGAATGCAGATTCAAGAACTTGAATCCTACCTTGGGCCCAATGATGAATCAACATTGGACTAAATATGTAGTTTAAATTTTCTAGACTTCTAGAGTTTGACTTGTCTACCAGATCCACAAATTGACAATGAGAATAATTGGAATAGAAGTTTATTTGAACCTAACGAAGCTGTAGAAACCTAGTCAGTTTGTCTCCTTTAGCACTTCTGTCTCCGGTTTAGATTCTTCTTGTGTCATAGTGAGAAAGAATACATCTCAAGTGAAACTGTATGCAAAGATAGATGTCATTGACTCAAGTCTAATTTTCATCAAACTAGACATCGAGCCAACATTTCTTTCTAATCTTTTGAAATCAAATATGCTACTTTTAGGTTGAATTCTGTCTGAGATGCGGCCCTAAAATTCTTAAGGTTGATTTATTGATCTGTCATATCATGTTAATAGATGACAATCATAAAAATATTGATACAAAAATGAGAGAGGAAGCATTAAGCTAGGTTTGATCACCTAACATCAGAGTTACAGTGATTTTCTAAACAGCATAATACTGGAGAACTTACAAACTGAAACAGGAGAAATAAATGGAATAAATCAAGAGAGGAGAAAACCTTTTTTATCCCAATCTGTTGAAAATGTACTTTCTGCCTCTGCTTCCTGCATCAAAAGGAGCACCTAGTGATTTTACAAATAAACAAAATCACAAGTAAAAATCTTTACCACACAGTGGGGTAGGCACATACCTACCAACAAAGAAGGAATTAGATACATGAATATATATTCAGCTTGTTACAACAATATATGTCTAAGAATTAAATGCACCATCATACTTGCATAAGAATCACCTAAGTAGTGATAAAGTTAATAAATCGACTTGTTCAGTTCCAGCATATATAACAATAATGCAAAACGAATTTTATCACATCCAAATATGGTTTTCTTATCAGCCAGATTATTGAACTAAGTAAAACAATTCCCTCAACTTCGACCATCAGGCTGTCATTCGGTATAACCACATGTTTCTAGATGATTGATTATATAGCATTTATCTTCATTATGAAACTCCAAGGAACCTACTTGCTATGCTTTTTGCGCACTAAAATTAGCAAGTTATCTCCCTAGATTGCACATGAAGACTCCATATTGCCACCAGACTGATTGGCATGGCTTGGCAGGTAATGCGGTAGTTACATAAAACTCCCACTAGTTATAGCCACCACACTATCTCAAAACTATGTGAAAGTACCTTCTAATTTTAACAAAATACATAAGATTCATTACTTATGTCTTGATTAATCGTACCACAAAAAGTCGGTGTACAAAAAATATTAGGTCAGGCTATCTCTCAAGCAAGAAAAGTCTTCCCAATGACATTATAAAAAAAGTATAAAGTCAAAACATACAGCTTTTGCTACCGTGTTTCTGGCTATCTGTGGGTGATGCCATAAATTATAGGAAAGCTAAAGGCATAAGAGCATTAGGTAAAAGCTTGAAGGGGTTGAATGGTGACCTTGAACAGACAGGATTAAAGTCCGGTTTCCAAAAAAATATTATAAAAGCACAACAGCTGAACCCCAAAACATATAGTCTGGTGGGGCCACATAACCAGAAGAAAGATTACCTTTGGTGCCTGATTAACAGAACGCTTTGCTGTACCAAATTGATCACCTCCTCATGAACAGCTCTTTTTTTCCTCATCACATCAAGCCATTGATTCGCACCCTATTTTGCAGAAGCCAAGTTCTGTACATGTTAGTGTTGCTATAAATCACAAATATTATTAGTGAGGAACTTACATAATCTATTTTCTAGACAATGGTTGACTCTTGAAGGTCAATTATATCAATTGTAATGTCACAAATTGTTGAAAATAATGCAATAGAGCTGTCAGACTGACAAAAGAAAGGGCAATGAAAAGATGCACATGTTCACTAATATACAAATATGGAGTGCTCAACTGTCAACATACTAGAGCACATTGTTCTTAGAAAACATGAACAATCTATAAAAAATTAAAAGGAAAAATAACAAAAAATAAAAAGTTAGACAATCTATAGAAAAACTTAATTTGAAGATTGCACCAAGACTTGGAAACACACATAAAATACAGACCACGCCATTGCAAATTACATGTATCATCTACATGATCAATCCAATTAGAATAGCATGAATGTAAAAGCAGAGGACCATACTGAATATGTCTACTTTCAGGGCACCATAGGATTGCAATTACCCTAAAAAAATAACAAAGAATGACCTATTTTGAAACAAAAAGTTGAATGACCAAGGTGATTATCAGTTTAACCCATGACCATTCTCACATCAAAGTGGTACCTATCATTGTTCCAAATTATGTTATAGTTATGTTGCAAGTCGTAACCTCTCATGGGTGTGCGCACAGAAAAAAGAAGAAAAAACAGTGGAATATATTTTGGTTGCAGTGATAATGATACTTGCAGATCCACCTAGTTTCATGCCTAACAAATAGCATGTTATTAAGTACCATAGATATACATACTAGATTCCAAGTATTAAGGAAGAGATGGAATCCTTGAGAATGTTAAGTTGTGGAAAGATGGTGAAGTCAAGATTTGCTGAATGTGGACTATGCTCAAAATTTGGAGTTGGTAATGATTTAGATAGAAATTTGGATTAACATCACAGGTGGCCCTAAATAAGAATACATGGTGAATGAGGATCTATAAAGCTGACCCATATAGTTGGGAAAAAAGTAGATGATTATCATTATAGTAAAGTTTCACATAGAAGATTGAAGTCAAAAAGGCTTCGGTAATGTAGATTGTTAAGATTTAGCAAGAATGAACACGATAAAGATCAAGGGCAGGGGTATCAAACATATTTGTTTTAATCAGATCCAGGAAACCATGCTCATGCCAAAGTTGGCGAAAGAACAGTGCTACTAATTAAAAATACCAAAGAATCAAAGTTGTATCATTGACCGTAGAAGCAAACTGAGAAATGATGTTATGGAATTTATGATATGAAAAGTCAAGAACAAGATAAGAGGAAAAAAGAGAATGCTCCATTCATTCTGCATTAGAGTGTTCTGGTCAATGGCCACCCTTTCTGAAGAATGAGTTTTCTTGGGAAAATATTCCATGGGCATGGGTGGACCTACTAATTCAAGAGCAAGGGACAATTTATTCTACCCAGCCTTTCAATTCTGGCTTATTCGATCTTAAGGCAGCCAAATACAATGCGCAATTATGACATGGCTAGGATGCAAATGGAGAAATAGGAATTAGTTTACTTTCCCAGAACCAAACAAGGCTTCAGGCACGTATCAAGAATATACAAGATACCAAGGTTCATTCCTCCAAATGGAAAATAGGTTGGTCATTATAACTTTACCAGTAATTGGCCAGATAAACAATTCAATTAATATTGGTCTGGTATAAGATTTGAACCATGCTGAACCCATTACCTACGTAGAGTCCTGTCCAATTTCACATTTTTTTCTCAGAAGATCTCTAAATATATCAGCCAGAGCCAAAAGTAGAGAGGCCCATCATCATGGCCATTATAATCTATACCGGAGGCACAGCATTATATCCCATCTTAATGAAACCCCACATCTCTTCTCCAAGATAATCCGTTGCTTTCTCTATCAAGAAATGAACCAGTTATTAACACCCATCCTTGAGCAGGACCACTTGTCATCAGGTTCATCCTCAATCAAGTGGTAAGTAACAGTCTTGGTATATTAAAAAAGAAGAGGAATCCATCATTATCTCATCTTAACATCATTCCATAAATTTCCAAGATAATCCATTTCTTTCCTTATCACGAAACAAACTTGTGACCATGGAACTGGAATTCTAATGTCGTTTGATAAGATCTACATATATCTCATTTTCAATGTTACAACATGTTTCAACTTCAACCATTCCTGCTTTGGAAACCATGAAAATAAAGGGGTAAAGTCAACATTGATAAGGTCCATTGGACATATATCACTTGCTGCGCATGACGCACAATTTGGAACTACCGAAAAAGTCAAATGTATAGCTAGAGATATTATTTTCCCTGATAAATTTAGAGTTGAATGAAAAATCTATAAAGATCTCAAGATCTCTGTTCAGTTATTACAATATGATTTTATAACATTGACAATAATGATGATAACAAAAGAATAATAGCGCAAAACAGAAAATGGAACATAAGCAATAAACTGAGTCTGAAAATCTGGTGCCAACATACAGGTCATACCATCTAAAATAAAGCAAAAGCAGTTTTTGAACAAACAAATCTTAGACAATGCAAAAGCAATTGAAGAAAGTCATATTACTTGTGAATTTTTTGATTTTGCACCTTCCCCTTCGGCCTCTAAAATAGTCTGCTTGGGTCTGTTACATGTTTATACAGTAAAATAGCACTTAGTCATTTAACAAACACTGCAAGAAGCAATTTTTTTTTCTTTCAGTATAATCAAATCAAAAAGAAGAGGGAAAAAAATCAAGGATTAGGATGAAAAATACAATGCAATTAAAAAAAAAAAAAGAGGACAAACAGCAACAATAGAACACATTGAACCCAAGTGACACTGACCTATAAGCTTTCAAACGTTCAGAAAATGCAAGTGCTGTCAGTTCATTGGATCCCAGTGAATTTATAAAAATTGGATGCAGGCCTTCACGAGGTAAATCCTTCGCTCTTCTAATAGATTCTTTTGAAGGTAAAGGCTTGGTCTTTGAATATAAGCGAAATGCATTAGCACACGTCGTTTGCAAAGCAAATAGTTCTGCAGATCCATTAATAATCTCACGAACTCTATCAGAAACAAGATCTATCATTGGTTGGGGGAATCGCCCATATACAGTTTCCCCATTAGCAAGTGCTTGATCAATTCTTGCATGCACTCCCTCCATGTCATTAACAACTTCTTCCTCTGTTGGAGAAGGTCTGAGAGGCTTTGAAAGGAATAGATGAAGGTCTAACAGATACGAGATATCCTCCGATGTGACAAATGAATAAGCAGTACCTGTTCGACCTGCCCGAGCAACTCTGCCCACTCTATGAACAAAAATTTTAGGTTTTGGAGGAAAGTCCCAATTCACCACATTATCAAGCAGTGGAATATCTAAGCCCCTTGAAGCAACATCCGTCACAATTAGCAGCATGGTCTTCCTTGCTCTGAACTTTGAAAGATGAATTTTTCGAGCATCTTGATCCATATCACCATAAGAAATGGAAGGCTCTATACCCTCTTCTCTGAAGAGAATGTTTAGAAACTCCACATGGTGCTTTGTTGAAACAAATATCAAAGTCTGCTGATCAGAACTTATCTGCTCTCTAATCAAATATAGCAAAGCAGCAAGCTTCTCTTCATGACGTAATGTGAAGAAGGCCAGCTTAAGATCTGGGCTAATTTTAGTCTCCACATCCAGCCGAATGAGCTGTGGATCACGCAGACCAGCCTTGGCAAAATCAGCAAGGGCTTTCGGCAAGGTAGCACTAAAAAGCAAGGTTTGGCGTGTTTCATTTAGCTGTGAAAGAATTTTGTGCAGCTGTTCAGCAAAGCCCATGCCAAATAGGCAGTCAGCTTCATCAAACACTACATATTCCACAGTGCGGAGAGACATGCCCTCAACCTCTGACAAATGATGCATGAGTCGACCAGGAGTTGCTATTATAATATCAGGGCTCTGAGCCAATTCTTCAAATTGATTTTCCATGCTATCTCCACCAACCAATAAGCTAGTACGAAGGTCTGTAGAAATTTCATATGCTAAACTGTGACAAATGTGCACACATATAGACCTAAAAATGTAACTACAGCAACAGTCATAGAACTTAATTCCCCATAAGTTCAAAGAAGTAGAAACCATATATATCAAGTTCAATTAAAGAATGTTGTAAACAAGGAAATGACACAGACTTATAGATTTTTCTGATTATATTTCAAGGCCTCAAACCATCAGATAAGAGACAGCTCTGTAACTTTCAAACCAAAAAGTCATCAATTGAATGAATTTTCTTCTTTTTGAAAGAAATCACTGCAACAAAATTTCTTTTTCTATTTTTTGTAGTTTTAAGATTATTTTAGAGGACTATATGCATGTCAGGCCATCCTACATTTGCTCATCATATTACATTTTAAGTAGTATAAGTTTGCAATGACCTAGCTGAAACCAACTTTTATCAACAAACCAAGAAATTCATAAGACTGTTATAGGTGACAACCGGTGCTAAGACATAAAAAAACCGAAGTACAGATGAAACATGATCAGAGATGAAGAAGAAAAAAAAATGCAATCCTTCCCCTGATTGTTACTCAAATCTAATATACACTGAAAATACTAATAATTGGTGCAGAGAAGAAACAGAAAACAAAACTTAAGTGAAATAACAGCTTTATGTGGAGCAATAATATTTTGACATACACCACATTTCTTTTTCAGCGTTCAATATATCCCTTTGTTTCTAAATTTTGGGTTTAAAAAAAAAAAGAGTACAATCCAACTGGTTTTACGGGCCAGCACAAAGCAAAATTATCTAAGAATATCCAATAACATCTAGATTCATGCTATGCGTCTGTGTAACTGAATTAAAGGAATGTTCATAAAAATATGATACACTTGTTTAAGATGGGAAATGCAGTTTCATGCAAACCGCACTCCAATTAATCAGTGACGGAACAAAACCAGGAATAACTGGCATATTGAGAGAAAGGCAAAAGAGAAGGGAAGAAGAAATTCCCGATGACGTATTCCCAATCTCAAGAATAAACAAAAAGATTACATCTTACTCCTACTCCAATCATATAATGATCAGGCATTGTTTAGTCAGAATCCAGCCTTTCTTGTTTCAATTCCAATTTGAATTTCAGCAAGCAAGCTTTATATAATAATTTATACATAGTATAACTAAGACAAGAAATAAACATACAGAAATAAGTACCGAGAGAGAGAGAGAGATGGAAACCCTAACCGGTGTATCTGCCGAGCTCCTTGGTGAACTTCAGAGTTTGAAGGGCGAGATCCCGAGTGGGGGAGAGGATGAGGGCACGGACGCCGGACTGGGGGACGTGCTGGCGGAGCTTCTGGAGCATGGGGACGAGGAAAGCGGCGGTCTTGCCGGAGCCTGTGCGGGCCATGGCGACGACATCGGCGCCGGAAAGGATGAGCGGCATAGTCTTGCGCTGGATTGGGGTAGGGACGCGATAGCCCTTGCGCTTGACGCCGCGGTAGACCTCCAGGCAGAGGCCCAGAGACTCGAACCCGCCAGACTTGGCCTTCTTGCTCTCCTTCTTCCGCCGCTTCAGCTCCGCCTTCGAGCTCACGCCCATCGGCACCTCCTCTTCTTGGCCTTCTACGTCTTTTTTTTCGACGGGCCTCTTCTTCGCCATGGTGGGCTCGGGTTCCCTCCTTTTTCTCAGGGCTCTTTCCATCGCCTTCGCCATGGAAGAACAAGAGATAACGGAGGGAGCCGGAGGTCAGAGTTTTTGGAGGCGTTGGGCGGCCGGATGGAATTAGGTTAGCCGCTTAGGTCGCACGAGCACGCGGTTCTCTCGATTTAACTAACCACGCTTAGAGGTCGCTTAGGTCGCACCGGCACGGACCGACGGAATTAGGAAGCTTTTTTCGTAGGAGACCCAAAGTCCGGCGCGGTTCTTCCGGCTTTGTGGCTAGTTTGATTTTGGGGTCGATCTATCACAGGCACCGCTTTGTAGCGGAGTGAGACTGGTGGACCTTCGCATGAGGTTTTGGGCTGGGGTCTTACCACGAGCCTATAGCAGGAGTAAGAAAAAAAAATTTATGCATCATGTGCAATAAATCCTACATGGTCTAAATCGTTGTTCCTTAGTTATTTCACGTTGATTCTACATGACTTGACATGATGGAATGAAATAACAAGACCCAAATAAGTTTTAAGCATGACGTACATTAATATATATTTAATTTTTTTAAAAAAAATTATGTAGACTAAAATACCCTTTTTCTTTAGCTTACTTTTTTTTCAATCCTCTTGCTTTGATTTTGCTGATTCTAAAACATTTTCCTGTAACTTCTTGTTAAATGTTTCGGTTTTCTTAAACTTGTTCAGCTTTTGGGTCTAAGAAATCAATCTAAGGTTGGAGCAAGATTTTCTTACTCTGAGAGTTTAGTCTAAGAAATCAATTTTTGAATGGTGATTAAAGCTTCTTTCTCACTCTGAAAAACTGCTATGTATCTCCAGTATTGCCTGAGAATGAAGAAGATTACTAACTCGCTCTGAAAAGTGTTCTGAGTTTCAGGGTATAAGGAAACAGTTTTGGTTGAAGGTTGGAAGGCCACTGAAAACTTCTTCTATAACTTCAGAACAAAATGTCATCCCCAACTAGAAGTGAAAAAACCCTTCATAAAAATTTATTTAATTTTTCTTTTATAGTTCCTTTATTATACTAACTATTTCATAGTTAGAGAAAGTTAATATATTAGAAAATCATATAATATTCTTTTAACATCCGTATTATGTTATGACATTTTGGGAGTCATAACTCATTCCACAAATGATAGGTATTCCTACTAAGAGGGGTCAATACCTTTAGTTTCATATTTTCTTTAGAGATGTCATAATCTTTTAATTAGGGTATCATAAAATTTGAACTAGGATGTCATAATTTTTTTTCGCATGTATTTGTAATCCGTTAGTATATGTGGCATCTTATAATATCCTGTGATTTATAATTTAGGCACAACTGATACGTGACATGTGATGACATCCGTGGCACATTTTTGTGCATGGATTTTATAAAGTTTATGAACTAGAGTGCTATAAAACTATTTCGAGCTGAATTACAATTGATTTTTTTTACCATGCTTTGTTATAACATTGTGGGTGTCATAATTCACCCCACTGATGAAAGACTTTTTGATACAATCAGTTTCTTAAATATGTGCAGGGTGTCATAATATTTGAACTAAAGTATCATAATGTAGTTTTGGGCTTAATTTGAATTACTCTTGATTCTTATAACTGTGGCATGTTATATGATATTGTAGTTGTCATAATTTACCCCACGGATGAAAGACCTTCCTTTCTGTAGGAAGGTTTTATACAATCAGTTTCTTAAATATATGTAGGGTATTGTTGTAGGGAAAAATAGTCTCCGAGGCATGCATATTTTTAAAAATTGATAACTATTATCATTACGGAAATTAAAAGATTAATATTAATCTATCTAACATGCATCAAGACATATCTTTGCCTATATATTAGGATCATTTGATCTAAAATATGCATATAAAAAATCAAGATCATATCTTGATCTTCAAGATAACTAAGTCATACTACCTATCTTGAAGCCTGCCTTAAGATCTAGGGATCAAATCACTTACCTTAAGAACAGTAGGTAAATCCTTTTGCTCTGCAGTCGTTCAATCGTCCGGCCTCTAGTATCATCCACGCGAAGCCCGAATGATCGGATTTCCGGGAGTGCTAGCTCGCGGAAAAATAACTTTGCTGATCTTGAATCCTCCCACTTGAATCTTCCTCCAAGATCCACCAAACTTTTGCTAACACCAGAATCACCAGGATTTCTATTCTAACTCTTTAGAATTTCAATCCATAACATATCATTGTTGTTGTTCTGGTTCTGTGAGGGAATGCCCTCTATTTATAGTCTCGATTTAGCCTTTACATTTAATTCTACACTTAGAATTCGCGTTCGGTAAAAACCAAAGAGACGCAACGTTTGGTTAATTCCGACGTTCGGTGAAAACCAAAGAGTTTTGGTTTAGTTCCATCGTCGTTCAAGAAAACCAAAGAACTGAACACTAAATTCCAACGTTTTGGAAATGTTAATGCATTAAATTCTACTCATGAGAAGATTTTAGTTATCTCATCATGTGAGATCCTTATGCGAGGGGTTTGGGTTCTTTTGATCTTGAATTTATTGGACTAAACCTACATAGATCATGGTCCTAGCCAAATCAAATTTGGCTAGTCCTGAATCTATTTAAATCGAAATCAAGTCTAATTTCAAATCAATATTTGAAATTGATTAGTCCTTCTAATAGACTTAAACCAAATTGAATCTTATTCAATTGTACTTAACCCAATTGAGATAATTCAATCAATCAAATTGATTAATTAAATCATATACGATTCTCAATTGTTGATCAGCAAATAGATCATCCTAGGAAACTTCTATGCGTGTGACTCTCTAGGTTCGAACCTAAGCCGGTAGCATAGAAATAACTTTCTATACTAATCGATGTGCCCATCTAGCAATGGAACCCGACGTCCGGATAGGTCGAAGAGTTGCCGAGCAAACTCCAAGAACCCTAAGAAATAGTTACCGTATAATTCATCCTCTTGACCACAAATGCTAAGGATGGCTTAAGAGCCTGTCAACTCTAAACAGCAAATCCATAAAGTGATTTCAACTTTAGTGATCATGTGACTTTCACATGAAGTGCCTTGGCCAAGGTCTTGCTAAATTGAAACACAAGCATTTCTCCTTTTAACGGGATAGGTCAAATTCCATCTTGATCATAACTGACTACCATAAGTACTTGACTGCACCCAGTAACCTTTCGTAGCTGGATTAGAAATCCAGATGGTCCGGCACCTAAGTACAATGAGTTGCTTGTAAGCCACTGGTTGTGATCTTCAGGTCTGAAGGATACTTATACCTATATCTTCTCGGATTAACTCTTGACAGCAGAGTATCCAAAAATGAGTCACGTTCGGTGAAATGTACTCCTACACTTTCACCTGTATGTCATACCAGTGTCTCTACACTCCTTGGTTAAGAGGACAACCAACAAATATGATATACAACGTCCTATAATTGATAGTACTATGGCCCTGTCATAGTATATCATTTGGTCGCGAACTCTTTTAAGGACCTTCAAAGATAAATCCTCCTTTATCGTGAAGGAAGATCCTAAGGGCTTCATTACTATTCAGGAGTTTAAGAAGATGTTCTTGTAATGAATAAACTGCCAAATAACTTTTATTAATATATCAATTTATATACAATTTACATTAGCAATCATCAAATGATTGGCTTTAGGATACAATTCCCAACAAACTCCCACTTAGCCTAAAGCCACTCATTACAGTATCTAATACCCATCTTCAACTTATAGTCATCAAACTCCTTGATGCTGAGTGCTTTAGTAAATGGGTCACCTAGGTTTTCCTTTCCATCAATCTTCTTGAAGATTTATGTCACCTCGTCTACTATCTCTCGAATAAGATGAAACCGGCGCAGTATGTGCTTGGTGCGCTGATGTGCTCGTGGTTCCTTTGCTTGAGCTATGGCACCAGTGCTGTCACTGTACAACATGACTGGTCCATCTATGGAAGGTGCACTCCAAGCTCGGAGATGACTTTCGCAGCCACACAGCTTCTTTCGCATATCTGATGCAGCGATGTACTCTGCCTCGCACACCGAATCTGCCACTGTATGTTGCTTGGAACTTTTCCAGCAAACAGCTCCACCATTTAGGATAAACACGAAACCCGATACACTTTTGCTATCATCATGATCTGATTGAAAATTGGAATCAGTATATCCAACAAGTTTCAAATCAGACTCTCCATAGACTAACCACTGGTCCTTAGTATTTCTCAAATACTTAAGGATTGTCTTAACAACTTGCCAGTGTTTTTCTCCTGGATCAGATTGGTATCTACTCACTACTCCTAGTGAGTATGCCACATCTGGTCTTGTACATGTCATGGTGTACATAATCGATCCTACTACCGAAGCATATGGAATTCGACTCATACGTTCTCTTTCATTAGGAGTTGTCGGACAATCCTTCTTAGAAAGATGAATTCCATGGCCTATCGGAAGATAGCCTTTCTTGGAATTCTCCATGCTAAACCTCTTTAGCACTGTGTCAATGTACGTAGATTGGGATAAACCTAGCATCCTCTTAGATCTATCTCTATAGATCTTCATCCCTAGGATGTATGATGCTTCTCCAGATCTTTCATGGAGAATTGTGATGATAGCCTTGTCTTTATTCCTTGTAATGCAGGGATATCATTTCCGATTAAGAGAATATCATCCACATATAATACAAGAAATACAATAACAGAATCGTTAGCCCATTTATAAATGCAAGGTTCTTCTTTATTCTTAATAAAGCCATAAGATTTGATCACTTTATCAAATCGTATGTTCCAACTCCTTGATGCTTGCTTAAGTCCATAAATAGACTTCTGTAGCCTGCACACTTTAGACTCGTCTTCAGATATAAAACCTTCAGGCTGTATCATATACCTGTTCTTCTAAATCACCATTTAGAAAAGCGGTTTTAACATCCATCTGCCAAATCTCATAATCGAAGTGTGCTGCTATAGCTAGCATAATCCGAATGGATTTCAGCATTGCCACATGAGAAAACGTTTCGTCATAGTCAATACCATAACGTTGACGATACCCCTTTGCAACCAGATGTTTATAGGTCTCTACCTTTCCGTCCGCGCCGCTTTTCCTCTTGAAAACCCATTTACACCCTATGGGTTTTATCCCTTCAGGTGGATCAACTAATGTCCATATATTATTATCCTTCATGGAATCAAGTTCGGATTTCATGGCATCAAGCTATTTATTAGAGTCAGTCCTTTGCATAGCATCCATATAGGTGATCGGATCCTCATTGTTCTCATCGAGTTCAACAGGATCATCGTTCTGGACCAAGAAACCTAGTATCCGTCCGATTGATGTGGTACTCTACCAGATCGCCTTAATGGTGCATCTAAAATGGGTTTTGAGTTTGATCTAATCAACTCAGATTCTAGGGGTTCACTGGTTTGTGTTGTTCCTTCTACTTGATGAACTTCCTCAAGTTCAACATTAGAGCTATTTGTTTCTTCACTAAGGAACTCCTTTTCAAGAAAAACTGCTCTATTACTAATGAACAACTTTTGTTCTTCAGTATTGTAGAAGTAACATCCTTTTGTTTCTTTCAGATAGCCGATGAAAAAATATTTGTCAGATTTGGGTTCAAGTTTGTCTGATTTTGCACCTTTCACATAAGCCGGACACCCCCAGACTCTCATATAGGTAATAACCGGTTTATGTCCATACCACATCTCATGTGGAGTTTTAAAACAGACTTACTTGGAACCTTATTAAGAATATGATAAGCTGATCTAATGCGTATCCCAAAAATGATATTGGCAAGCTTGCAAACCCATCATGGACCAAACCATGTCTAACAGAGTTCGATTCCTTCTTTCCGACACACCGTTATGTTGCGGTGTTTCAGGAGGAGTCCATTGGAAGAGAATCTCATTCTCCTTTAAATATGTCACAAATTCATTGGAAAGGTATTCGCCTCCTCGATCTGATCGAAGGGTCTTAATACATTTTCCTGTTTGTTTTTCTACTTCTTTATGATATAGTTTGAACATTTCAAACGATTCAGATTTATGTCGCATAAGATAGACATAACCGAACCTAGAAAGGTCGTCTGTAAATGTAATGAAGTAGTAGTATCCACCTTTGGCACAAGTGCTCATTGGTCCACATACATCAGTATGTACTAGACCCAATAGCTCTTTGGCTCTTTCACCTTTTCTAGTAAAAAATGACTTGGTCATTTTACCAAAAAGACATGATTCACAGGTAGTTAATGATTCACAATCATCAACTCGAAAGATGCCCTCCTGAGTTAACCTGTTTAATCTGTTCTTGTTGATATGACCCAGCCGATGGTGCCAAAGATAAATATCTGTGACATCAGTTGTTTTAGGGCGCTTACTTGATTGGTACACTACATTCACAGGCTTTAATAATATATAAATGCCATTAGATAAATGCCCAGTCATTACAGTGACTCCATTCATAATGATATTCAAAGTAACATCCTTTATTGAAATTTCATAATTATTTTTGGCCAGAAGGCCTACAAAAATTACGTTCAATAAGAATTATGGGAAAAATGATAATCATTTAGTATAATGACAAGGAGGAAAGCATTGATTGTCATACACATTGTTAGATATCTCCTCCAGCCCAGTTGTCTATGGAGCAGAGTGATGAGGGCTCACTACGTTGCTTAGAGTTAAGGAGCTCAAATTCAACCGATCAGAGGTTGCTCCTTCATCTGGAAGGAGATCTGCGCCTGCGCTCCTATCGCATTGGCCCATGTCAAATGCTTGGTTGGAGACGGAACCACAATTAATGCTAGTCATGATATATGGATCTCCTCGATCCCTTTGTCTAGGTGGCTAACCTTTATTAATGTGGATGCTACTGACAACCTCTGGGTCAGTGATCTGCTAATGGATGATGGCAAGACCTGGAGAACCTAGGATCTATCTACACTGTTTGGGCCTCAGCTGATTTCTTAAATCCTCACTATCCCGATTCCACTTTACCAAAGGCGCGACCTTATGGTCTGGGGCCCTTCCTGCTAACCCAAGGCTCCATCGAGTTTCCTCTATAATCTATGTAGGGAACCATCTGATACCACATTTATAGCGGCATTGATTTGGAGACTCCCTATCCATCCAAGAGTGCAGCTTTTTCTTTGGAAGATGCCTGGGATAGCCTTCGTACGAAGGCTCTCCTTAGTCGGAGTGGCATGGACATCGTGGGATCTTGCCCAATATGCGGGGCTCATGATGAGATGACTGAGCATGCTATCCTGAGTTGCCCTAAGACGAGGCAGATTTGGAAGACGGCAAGAAGATGGCCTTGGGATGTTGATGATGGTGCTTGTCTGCACTCCTTTCTCTGGTTCCTCCACCTGAGCTCGACACATGAGGTCTGCTTCAATGCCTATATTGCCTATCAGATCTAGTTGGCTAGGAAGCGATGATCTTTGAGGCAAAGGTCATCTCATTCCACCAAATTTTTCTGAGAGCCAAATGCTTGGCATCAGAGTACCTGTGATTCGACGTTGCTACTCACCTGACTACCCCAGGTTTCTAGGTCTCCTATGCTGCTTTAGCAACCGTCCATAGGGTGATTTCTATCTCCTGGAAGCCCTCTTGGGATTTATTAAGGTAAACTTTGATGGCAGCGTCTGCGATACTGCTGGTGGTGCAAGGTATATCATTTGGACCGACGATGGAAGACTTGTGCTGGTGGGGCCTTCTTTCAGGACTCTTCTGTTCCGAAAGCTGAGCTCAGAATAGCATGGGCTGACATCATCAGAGCGATCCGACAGCGGTAGGCTCAGAGGCTCCTCATCGAGGGGAACTCTTCTACAGTCATTGGATGAATTCAGGATGGAGCGAATCACAATGATGTCAATCCGCTTTTTTATGATATTTAGCAGCTTTTGCAGGACCCGACGGTTACTATAGCCCATCATGTTTATCGGAAGGTAAACTGTGCGGCCGATTGGATTGCCTCCTATGTAGTTCAGCATTTCACTAATTGGACTTGAACTCAGGAAGATAGGATTCCATCCTCCCTTCCTATATACCTTTCCTTTGATTTTTTGGACTATCCTTGCGTTTGAATTGTATGATCGCTCGTCTGTAATAATAAAAAAAAAGTACAATTCAATGAAACAAAAAAACCTAAAAAATATAAAAAAGAGCCAAACCTAAACACAATTCAGCCGACTTCAAAACACAAAACAAATTGGAATACATAATGAACCAACTCAATCCAAGGCATGAATGAAGCCATGTTAAATTGGAGAGATGTGTCTGAAATGATTCTCTAAATTCTTGATGTTAGGAAAGGAGCTAAAAGAAATGCAGCTGTCAAAATAAAGAGTATCCTTATCAAATCATATAAACAACAGTAAAACTTTTGCTGGTTAGAAAAAAATTGCAACCATGCGCGTGTCGGACCATGAGAATCCCTTGTGCGAGATTTCATCCAACACCAGTTGACCATACAACAGCGCTTCTTCTGCACCTGTGCTCATATAATTCAATGCAACTCTTGCTGATGCCATGCCACTTGGATTTTCTGATTTCGTTTTTACGCGAACCCCAGACCTTGTTTAAGAACTGATTCAATTTTTTAATATTGGGACATGTGCAATACATGTGATATGAAGAGTAGTAACATCCCAAATGGAGCCTCAACAAGACCAAGACCTTGACTTGGCTCTGCATATGATTTACATGCTATAATTCTTGACATCAGAAATGAATAATATAATTATGCGCAAACTACTAATAAATCATAAAATTTGCCTCCAAAGTCAATGGTAATTTCTCGATTAGATTTTATATTTTTTCATCTTCAAGTAAGGATATCTATACTATAGATCAATACCAAGTTAATTTGATGCACTAAAAAAGGAGTATTTCAATGCATGACTTCCATCATTAAGGTACAAACTTTTGGAAGAGTCAACCATATGCAACGTAAGGAGAAGCTATCTCTATTTTTTAAACCAACGTCACTCAAGCATCTTACCATTGTAATTGAAAATTTTAAGCACAATGAAACTTGAAGAACAATAAAAAAGAAAAGAAAGGTTATTGACAAGATAGATATTGAGAACTCCTCTAATTATGAATGGAAACCATCAACAACTATCATCTGAACTTCTGACAAAATACTGACCATATGTCTCTTTACATGAAAACAGATTTGTTAGTGGCGTCTGCATAGCTTCCAGAAAGCAATTAAATAATAAATCAAAGCCTCATATGAGATTAGATGATCTCATGCTTGATTCATCCTTCATGCAAAAATGACAGCTTAGGTCTGATGGAGAATTGGCATATATAACACTATAATCCCAGTTATTTCTTTCCATGAAACCGATAGTTACAGTCACAAACTAAAAAGTTACTTTAAAATAAAAATCAGAACATAACCAAAGATGCCATATAACAAACAAGAGGGCCCAGCATAATCCCATGAAAAGAAAAGGTTTCTTCAGTATCTTTAACTTTTTTGTTTCTAAAATCAAATATATGCAGGAAAACGAACAACTGTTGTAACACTCTCTCGATATAAATACCAGCAAAGTAACAATAAACTTATTCTAACTTCAACAATTGAAAAGCCTCCTTGCTTTGCTGTTTCACTTTGTCGTAACATTCCATGATCTTATTATTACTCGGCTCCCAAATCTTTCCACAACTGTCTGCCTGTTCCAGTTTTAACTGAATTCCATGAGAACTAAAGAAGAAGAGCAGCAGCAGAAGCAGTATGAGATTCTTCTCCATCTTCAGTGGCAATAGTGACCAAACCAGCCGCCTCTCACCCATCCTACAGAACCTCCTCATCTGCATCCCTGCTGTGAATCCACCACAGCAAATTGGAGAGTGAGTTGCCATCATCAAACCCATTCAGCGCCCTAACCTTCCCCAGTGCCGACTCCTTGTTATAGACTCCTTCCATGGCATAAACAAACCCTTTCCAAGCTTCTGTAACCCCTTCCCTTGCCAGAGCTGGCACCGTCCAGTTCACCAACTTCTTCACAAACCCGACATCAGGGAATAAAACCTCAGTTACAGGCAACAATGGCAATACCTGAATCCCCATCCTGCATTCCCTCCACTCAGCAGGAGCAAACCACAGGCCGCTATCCCTCTTGTTGGCCCACAACACCCCAACCACTCTATTCTCCCTACTGAAATCATCCTCATACATTCCTTCTCCCTCCCTCACCTGCCACCAAGTCTCTGCGGCTCGGATCTCGAATGCTGCGAGAGTCGACCCCATGGACACAAGATGAGTATCCCCAGAGCTCAATCCCATCAAAGCAGCCGAGTAGTAAGCGTTCACCGCCTCACTCGTGCTCTCTTGATTCCGTCCATCACCAAACTCGGTCAATCCTCCCGCCCAAGAATGCATCAACCACAGATCGAAGCACCTTAATCGAGTATAATTCGCCTGTGGCCTCCGAGACAAGGTCATGAAATCCGCCATCAAGGCGTAAGCTTGTCGCCTGTACTTCCTCCCCCAGGCTGGGTCGATCTTCGCCAACACCGCAATAGCGTAGAGGAAGTAACCCAGGTGGTAGTGGTGATCGTTGAAAATTCCAAATCCAAAATCCGCACCGGAATCCACGGACCCCTGTTTGGTGACAAGGCCACCCCATTTGGGATCATAGAGGAAGGAATTGCCATTGAAGCTCCCTTCCAACCACGGCGTGATGGAGTCCTTCAGAAATGCCAGCACCGCCGGAATGACGTCCGGATAACATACCTCTTCTGCAATCAAAGCCAAACGAGCAGCTCGGGCGATGGCCTTCCCGTAAAAGTAGGACGAAGTGGTCGTGATCGAACTCAGAGCACCGACATCTTGGGACAGAGCGGAGATGATCTCCGGATAACTGTCCTCGGTCACGCCCTTGATCGAATGCCAGGTGACCGCGATCGGATCGGTCTTCAAGACCCACGAGTCTCCGACCACTCCGACGAGATCGCCGTCGATGCTTCTGTACTTGAAATCTCCCAATACCGTGACGCACGAATCATCAGGTGAGAGGAGGCGGAGATGGAGGGGGTGGGCGAGGAGGAGGAGATCACCCCATCCCTTCCTCTCCCACCTGTACTCCAAACAAAACGGTCGAGAAAACGAAGCCTCGCCGGAGATAGGGTAGCAGGCGCTGAACCGATCGAGGATCGATTCGTAGCTGGGGTCGGGGAGGAAAGCAATCCGGATGACGCCGGAGAAATCATCGGCGGTGAGGAGGGAGAGGCCGGACTGGGTGAGGCAGAGCGGCGACGAGGAGTAGCAGATGAAGGTCTGGCCGCTGTTGAGCTGGAAGGCGTGCTTGGTGGAGGAGGCGTTGGAGACGACGGAGAGGATGGCGTGGATGGTGGAGATGGAGACGGGGGCGGGGCCGGCGAGGGTGGAGCAGGTGACGAAGGGGCTGCCGCGGACGAGGAAGAAGCGGAGGGAGGGGGGAGGTCGAGGGTGACGCTGAGATCGTTGAAAGAAGAGATGATGTGGCGTGGGGAGGAAGTGGAGGGGGAGGAGACGGTGAGATCGGCGTTGAAGACCTGAAAGATGAAGGAGGGCGTGGCGTGGCGAGAGGGGTAGGAGATGGAGAGGGAGGAGTCGGAGGATTTGATGAGATAGGGGTGGATGTACTCGGGCTGGTCTCCGTTCTTGAGGACGAAGTTTTGGAAGAAGGAGTTGGTGGGGAGAGGGGAAGAGAGGAGGTGGGGGGAGAAGAAGGCGGAGGGGTCGGGGAGGACGTTAGATCGGACCTCTGGGAAGAGGAAGGGGGTGAGAGAGTACTTGGTGCTAGGGTGGTGAGCCATCTTGGGAGGGAGAGGCAGGGAGAGGGAGGAGGAGGAGACCTGGGGCGCCGCTTCTTTTTCTCGAAGGTTTTGGACGCCAGCTGGCTTGCGACGCTACCGAGTCTCCTTCCAAATTTCTTCAACATCACCACCTTTGATTTTAAACAGATGAGCGATGGATTTGGATGACGTTTGCTAATTGTCAATGGAGCGGCAGGTAGAGGCATGTGATGCGAGGATTGGTTGTAAGCATTTAGAGATTTTTGGTGAGTTGGGAATTGAAGACCATTTGAGTGGATTGAAGGTATAAAAAGGCATTGGGAGAGAGTTGATGCATTGCGGCTTGAAAAAGGAACGTATGCTTGTCCCTTGCGAGTTTAGCTTGCCTCTCTTGGCAGGCGTGCAGGAAGAAGGCAAGCATTGTCTCTTGCCTTGTAATTGGGATGAAAATTGACAAACAAACGGCTCAAAGGTGGATGCTTTCGATGTTTCCTTGGTCAATGGTCATATAACAAACGTGACCTTGAAGCTCTTATGCATGTGATTTTTAAAATAAAAAAGAGAAGGCACCACCGAGGCACGTAAAATTATTAAATTTTGTAGTTCCGATTTTTGTCCATCAAGCGCTACTAAATCCATTCTCGCCTCAACTGATAAATTATGCCGCGTGGATTGTGCCTTATCAATATACATTTCCACCAACATTTGTTAGGCAAGGGCACGTAATATCATGCAACAAATTTTAATTATCTAATATTCTATATTATATAATATAATTAGCCTTATATTTATTCTATAAAATTTCTTTTATATATATATATAAAATCTAATAGCCTCATATATTATAATTTTATATTGATCATTAATTAACGGTAACTTTCCTCATTTATCTAGACTTAAGATCAAAGGCAGAGTTTTTTGTTTTTTTTTAAAAAAAGTAATATAGCCACTTTACAAAAGTTTAAAAGTTTCAATTTGTTTTATATAACCAAAACAACTAGGAAGGTTTGATAATCATTATAATGAATATATTGGCTCAATTAAAATTAAGATCCAAATTTCAGCTCACTTCCACTATAAAATAGAGGCAAAGAAGAAGAATGAACTAGAAGTATAAAAAGCAATCAAAATAATTTTTTGAGAGATTAAATAAGTATAACATAGAAATGTATTTAATAAAATATTGATGTGTAAGATATATAATATCATTAACAAAGTTAAAAATTTGTATTTAGCATTTCTTATATGATAATTCTCAAATAACAAACAATACATGACTGTTTTCAAAAGCAACATTATATACAAAATTCAAAGGATAATTTATATGTTTCCAATATTAGCTTAACACTTATGAAAATATTTTGATAAATAACAAATCATTTTCAAAATTAATATTTCATATGTAAATATATAATTTCAATAAATAAGTTATAAACTATTTTTAAAATTATTATTCAATAACTCATCAATTTGTATGACCATGGCCATGTGCAATCCCAATTACATCAATATTTAACTCTTGCAGAGTAAGTGCATTGTTCTCTCTATTTAACCATAGTAGTGCAAGTCTACTATTCCACACTTAACCTATGTCAAGTAGGCTTATTATACTGCATTTGATATTTATTAAGTATATTCACTATACCTCATTTAACCTCTCAAGTATAGATCCACTATAATCAAGTTTTGTATTTAATCCCTTGCTTAATGTGTCATAGAAGTCCGTTATCTATTGAAGTGTTTTGTTTATTATAATTTGTTACATTATCATATTCATTTTAAAGACTACCAAAAAAAGGATAGAATTGTACCCCATGTGTCACATAAGACCATTATTAATGATGAAAATTTTTATATGAAAGCTCACTTTATGCAGAATTCTTTCTTTGCCATATGAACACCGATATTAATATTAAAAGACTGCTGGGCCAGCATTAAATTTTATTCCTTAATGTTCTATAGAAATTTGATTATTAAAATCTTCTATTTATTATCATATGTTATGTTGCCATAAATAGTTAAAACAAAGGAAAAAAATTATATTTAGAACATCACATAAATTAATACTTGTGATATTCGAAAACAATTCCATGTTGGATGAAAAAGAAAAGTTTAAAAAGCTTCTAATTCAAGTTCCTCTACTACCAATTAACTTGCACTTAAGGTTTTAGGATCACGTATTTTTTATTTACTAACAGATTAATTGAAACATTAGATAAACTTGTGGTATTATAATACTAGTACAAATTTTTGTGTATTTATAAATATATAAAGTGATGTTCATCTTCCCTGGATGGAAATGGTTGGTTAGTTGATATTATCTAGTTGAAGCATGAATTGCAATAAAACTTAAGATTAATAAACAACAACTTCGATATGAGGGGTCTAAATACAATTTATGAACATTCTATACTAGTTTTCAGTGTATTTTTAATCATTTTACCATAACATGATTTTTATCTAAACTGAAATATAAACATACGAGACCTTTGTCCCTTGGGTGAGAGGATGAGATTTACGCTGCAACTGTTGGGATATGTGCCCATAAACAAATAATATTTATTATTTTACTGTTTAATTTAAAAATTATTTTTGCATGCATGTTTTGATGCTTTATAAATATCAAAAATTTCTGGATTATTTAAATATGACTTTAAATATTATATATAAGTGTTATATATAGAGGATAATATTTAAAGTAAAATAATCTAAATCTGGCCATAATTATAAATTAAAGTTGAAATCTTTAATTTAAAATTACTAGCGTAGTTCATTACATTTTGTATGAAATGATCTTATTCGGATTGTTGATAATGAGATTATTAGAATGAAAGCGCTTTATATAATTTGATTATATAGGATTAGAATGCGATTAATTATGAATCTCTAATAAATTTTGTTAAAATAAAGCATTCAAAATTAATCAATGATGGTCATATATGAATCCATCTTAATTCTGAGTAATTAATAGACTCATATTTATTGTATTATATTTTTTGACATACCGGATAATGATATAAAAATATAGTGTCAATCCTTGGTATATTGGAAATATAATAACATAATTAGCCAAAAATATTAATATACAAGATGAGCATTCCTTAGAAGTCAGATGGACAATTTTGTTCATTTGGGCTTGAATAATAAGAGCGCTTAATTTATGATTAGATCATAAATATATTATTCATTATAGAATCAATGGTACTTATGGAGAAAAATATAATTAAAGAGGTTAACAAAAATGCCTAGCTTTAATTATGAACAGTTTATGGATGATTGATTTATATATAGTGACTATATCAATGGATCGTTTAAATCCTTTTGAATATAATTAATTTTATAATTTTAAGAGTACAGTTCTAAATTTTTAGTGGAGTAATTTAGAATTAATAATTTTAATATTTTAATTAAGATGTTAATTAAATGCTAAAATTATTGAAGCTTAAAATTATAATGTCTATAGTTCCTCTGGACGGTTTCATTAAATTATATGAACTTTATGATATGTTGGGTTGAATTATTAATTTGAAACTAAAAATTCTAAATTAATTTACACACAAAAATTAATTAGATTAAATTTTAGTTTAAATAATATAATTATTTAAAAATAAATTTTAAATTATTTTAAATTAAAAATTATATGATGTACTAAGGAACCCATCATAGGCATATTCCACAAGGAGTGTCCATGTAAAAGTTATTTTATTATTAAAAAAATATATGAGATTATCATAGAGATTTTCTCTCTCCAATATCATCCATGATAAAGATATCAAAAGAAACAACAATGAATTATTAGATAGATATATGGGATTATGAAAAAGATTTTTTCTCTCGCACATCACCCCACGTTAAAGTAATCTCTAAGAGTTGAAAGTTATTTTAATATTTTAATTAATTGATTGATTAAAAAGGGGTGGTAGTTATTATTCTCACAGTATATAAGATTCTTGAGAGAAAAATAACCAAGGATGATTGTCATCATCCATAGAGAGTTTTTTCCTTCATCTTGTGGATGAGTTTTCTTCTTCATCTTTACTTTGTCTCATGAGTTAAGAATATAAAGTGAATTAAAAACTTAGTTGTGTAATCTCAACCCAAATCAAAAACGCCTACTCGTTTATTATAATTTGAGAACGTTTGGAAAGATCTATGGTGATCAAAAGGATTTAGTGATTCCCAGGTTGTATTGATGGAGTTCAAGACATTCGACGAAAGGTTAATTTCTTAATCTCTTATTATTTTTATTATTAAATTAATATGGATATAGATCGCCAAATAAAATTTTTTAAGATATGCGATTAGATCCTTATCTCACTTCCGCACATATCTCAAAATCATTTTGAGATAACTAGCAATTGGTAATTTAATAATTGATTATGTGATAATCATTATATGATTGGGTAGGCACTCATGCATTATAGTCTATGCTTTTAATATTTTTAAGATGATAAATCTATATGCGAATGGATTGATCATAATTTTTTTTGGTTCCATGGAATAAATTATGCAATTTTTCCTATTGATTAGACCAATCGCATATAGGATTTATGATGTTATTTTATTTATATTGATAAAGAAGAGTTCTTTATATTTTTTAGAAAAGTTCTCAACAACAACAATAATAATAATAATAATATCAATACCTTAAAGAGTCCTATTTTGTTGATCTGAAAACATCCTAGTACTACTCTCGCACAAGCACACTTAAAACGGCATTCTGATGGGATCCAATGCATTAATACTATTATTTCTCATTAAATTTTTCCACCATGAATATACCATTGCTAATCCATTTTTTTGTGGTGGAAGTGTTTATGATGGTTGTGATGTCTTATGGGGTATTTAGCCATTACATTATAATATCATGATAAAAGTATAAAATGATTGATCTATTATGTCAAATTAGATTATTTTGAATTATTAGACTGGTATTTACTATTAATATTTTGAATTCCATGGAACCCGATCAAAATTTTTAATTTCGCCTCTTATTAAGTATTTTTGTTATGTTGATAATAATTATATTGCCATGCATATTATAAGACATTTTAGATAGAAAAGTGCCTACCTATTTGTTATATGTCATGCATTTAAGTGCATTATTATTTTATTTTTTACTAAAAAGGTTTTAATAAATTAAATTTAATGTACTTTGCAATAAATTTAATGAGATTAAATTATAAATTAATTTAGCAATTAAATTTGTAAAATTAATGTGCCAAATGTGAAGTTTTGAATTTAAGTGTTAAATCTTAAATTATCACATTTAACTTATTTTATAATTTTAAAATGTTTAAAATTATAAAATCTTAGTGATTTAAATTGTTTAAATTAACTAAGGGTTTATGAAATAAGAGTTGTTTTATAAATAAAATTCATTTTTGCAACATAATGAGTGGGAGGGTAATATGATAATATAAGCCTTAGTCTTCATCGTTAGTACAACACCATGAGTTATTAGTAGTGCCTCGAGACACTTTGATTACAGAGGGTGTCTACTAATGGCAATATTAATAAGATTGTCTTTCATGAGATAGAATTTTTAAGATGTATTTTAGAATTGACCTACCCAATTTCTAAGTTAAGTCTTAAAAATTTGATGCAATGGGTCGCACTCATTAAGAAATAATTAGATTAGTTAATTATTTTTTTACCAAAATTTAAGAAAATTAATAAGTATTTAAAATATGAGATATTTTAGAAATACTTATTAATTGATAAAGTTTTATTTTAATTAGCAACTATTTAATCTACCCTATGGTGGCACTAGTTGTGGAGATTAAAATTTCTTAGGCCTTTAAAGTAAACATGTTTTTATGTATTTTAACATGTATTCATGCATCATATTTACTTTGCCTTAAATTGTGTGATGATATTTATGCAATTATTTAATAAAAATATTTTTTATTTTCAGTAAATATGTCAAACTTGATTTTCGCCTCTCAAGTTTTAACTTGTGAAAATTTTGTTAAGTAAAAAAGCAACATGAATATCCTTCTCATTAATGAAAACTACCACTATGTTCTTAAGGAAGATTGTCCTCCAGTGCCTCCAACCAATGCCTCCAAAGTTGTTACTTAAGAGTACAACCATTGGGTTGTTGCAAACAGCAAGGCATGCTGCTATTTGTTAGCAGCAATGAATGAGGTGCTTAGAACTAAGCATGAGGCCTTGAAACTGCAAGAGAGATTATGAAATCTCTACAACCAATGTTTGGATGCCCATCTGATCAGACTCGCCATGAAGCTGTAATAGCCGTTATGAATGACAAAATAAAGAATGGTTCCGTTCGTGAGCACGTCCTCAAAATAATCAATCATTTCAATAAGGCTGAAATTAATGGAGCTAAAATTGAAGAAAAGACTCAGGTTGTAATGATCCTAGAGGCACTATCTCTCGCTTTTTTCCAATTCAGGACTAATTACATTATAAATCATAAGAGTGTAATCTGACTGAACTCTTGAATGAGCTGCAAATTTATGAGACCCTTATAGATGATAATGGTGGCAAGGCAAATGTTGTTGAAGCTAATACAGCTGAGGAAAAGCCTTTTTTTTCAAAGAAAAAGAAGAAGAAGAATGTGGGGAAGAAAAGGACAACAAGAAGAAGATCCAAAGAAGAAGGAAAAGGCTGCTCAATCTAAACCTAAAGGAAAGTGTTTCCACTGTCATCAAGATGGCCATTGAAAAAGGAACCATAAAAAGTACCTTGATAAGCTGAAACAGAAAAAGAAACAAGTTAAATTAGATTTATTAGTTATGGAAGCATGCTTAGTTGAGAATGATTTCTCAAGCTGTATTATTGATTTAGGAGCATCTAACCATGTTTGTGTTTCTTTGCATATGCCTAAGTCTGCCCGGGATCTTCAAGTGGAAGATTTCACGATGAGAGTTGGTAGTGGAGAAAAGGTGACAGTACGACTATCATTTGCTAATAATAAATATTTATTTTTGAACAATATCTATTATATTTCAGATTTCAAATGGAATTTGATTTCGGTGTTAAATTTGCATGAACAATTATTTTTGTTTTTTAGTATTGATTGTTTCAATTTATAAGAATGGAATGAATATTTTTTTGGTTATGTTAAAATGGTCTATATTTTGTTAAATCAATTTTCAACAACTTACTTCAAACCAAAATATTTAAAGTCGCTGAGCCAACTCCTAAAGAAGAAAAGTTGCGAATAACAACAATGACACGTATTTATGGCATTTGAGGCTTGGTCACATTAATATAGATAGAATAAAAAGACTAGTGAGGGATGGTCCTTTAAGAGAGCTAAGAGTTGGCACTCTACCAGTCTGTGAATCCTGTTTAGAAAAAAAAATGATCAAAAACCTTTTTCGGTAAAAGATGAAAGAGCAAAAGCACCTTTAGAGATCATACATATACTGATATATGTAGGCCTTTGAATGTCAAAGCTAGAGGGGGCTATGAATATTTCGTCACATTTATTGATGATTATTCAAGATATGGATATGCATACCTGATATAAAGAAAATCCGAGGTCTTTGAAAAGTTCGACGAATTCCATGCTGAAATAGAAAAATAACTAGTAAATCAATCAAAACTCTTCGATCTGATCGAGGTGGAGAGTACCTGGATTATGAATTCAAGGCCCACTTGATTGAGAATGGAATATTATCATAGCTCATGACACCTACGACACCACAGTAAAATGGTGTAGCTGAAAGAAGGAATCACACTTTGCTTGATATGATAAGATAAATGTTGAGCTATTCTTCTTTACCTACCTCATTTTGGGGATATGCACTACAAATAGCCTTATACATTCTAAACTTAGTTCCATCTAAGTCAATCCCTAAGACTCCCTTAGAGTTATGGAACGGTTGCAAACCTAGTTTGAGACACATCTGCATATGGGAGTGTCCAGCCCATGTGTTGAAGGGAAAGACTGGGAAGCTGGAACCTCATTCGAAAGTATGCATGTTTGTGGGATACCCTAAGGGAACGAGTGGAGGTCTATTTTATAGTACTCTAGATAACAAAGTATTTATGTCATAAATGCTATGTTTCTTGAGTACAACTATATGACAGAATTCAAACCCAGAAGTAAAGTAGTTCTGGAAGAGTTGCTGGCTAATGAGATCAACCCCACACCAACAAAAGTTGTTGAACGACAAAAAGTTGAGACCACTACATAAGATCAAACACTACCGCCACTAAGACATAGTGGGAGGGAAAGAAGATTGCTCATCCGCTATCATCAAGATGGAGAAGCACAAGTTGTAGTCACCAATGGCAGCGATGATGATCCATTGGCATACAATATGGCAATGGAGGATGTTGATCAAGAGAAATGATAGAAAGCCATGAAACTCGAAATGGGGTCATGTACTCCAATTCAATCTAAAAACTTAAAGATCTACTAGAAGGCATTAAGCCTGTTAGCCCAGATGGCAACCCAAGAGGGGGATGAATTGGGTTCTTAAAAATTTTAGCTCTTTAAAAAATAATTTCACAACATGAAAGTGCACAAGGATAATGTAAAAAGTGTTGGGCAAAGAATGCAAAGCAGAATATAAAGATAGAGTAGAAAGAAAGAGAGATAAGCACGACAAACATAAAGATTTATAGTGGTTCAGTGTTAGCTATACCTATATCCACTCCGAAGCACCTCTTGGGTCCATACTATAATCTCTCTGATTATAGCCGAGTTGTTTTACAAGCTCACAACCCAAACTTGTTGTTTTAGAATGGAATCACAACGAACCCAACCGGTTTTCATAGGCTCACCAGCACACAACCTATCACAAACTACCTAGCTTGCATGAGGCTAATCTGCCTTCCCTGATTTAATCACCTGATTGAATCAAACAACAAGAGTAATAATGGAATGGTTACAGTAATAATAAAGCTCCTTAAATGAGCAAATAAAATAATATAAATAAGATAGAAATAGAAGAGCTTGATTTAGAAGATTTCTGAAGTTGGGCTTTCTTCTTTTCCTCTTCTCCTCTTGAATGATCTTCCTCAAAATAGGATTGAAGCTTTGAAAAATTCGTTGATGTAGAGGTTGTTAAAGAACTAGGGCTCTTTTCTTCTCTTTTTGATTTGATGAAAATCCTTTAAAGTAGTCTTTTGACTACTTTGAATTTCTTAACTCTTTTTGAACACTTGGGATTTTAAATCTAAATGCTTTCTCTTTGATTTTTAATTTTTTCTCTCTATTTTTCCTCTCATTTTCAAATGGTCGAAAGCTCCCTTTTATAATTTTCACTTAATCCATCTTTAGATAAAAAATAGCCATTAATTGTCCTTGTGGATGAGTTTTGCACAAAAGATGAAATAGCTGTTAAGGTTTATTTGAAAAAGATAACCTCTGGAGTCATTTCTGACATTTCTGAATTTTGCCTCTGACAGATTAGAGTTGCCTTCAATCTGGCTTGGAGTCGGCTCTAAGTCGGGATGCCCAAAATAGTAAAGTTCATCCATCGCGGAGTTGGCTCTAACTTTTCTTGGGGGTCAACACATTGCGTGCTGAAGTCGGCTCTAGCAAATGCAGGAGTCGGCTCTAAATGTGCTTTGAAAAAATCATTCTCTGTTTGTCAATTAGAGTTGGCTCTAATTTCCTACAGGAGTCGGCTCTAATTGACTCCAAAAAGAGGTTCTATGTTCTCAGGTTAGAGTCGGCTCTAATCTCTGTAGGAGTTGACTCTAATCCGTGCCAAAAGTGCCAAACTATTTCGATACACTCCGGAGTCGACTCTAATCCTTCTAGAATCGGCTTTAATGTTTGAAACTTGGCACTTGACACTAGAATCAAATTCAAACTCAATTTTCCTTAGATTTTGATTAATTAAACACTTTAAATTTCTGAAACACTTAATCAAAATCATTAATAACATAAGAGATATACTCATATGATTTTTTGTTATTCATCAAAATCAATAATTGAGTCAACAATCTCCCCTTTTTGATGATAACAAAAACATTGAGTATATGCCTAACCAATTGAAGCATAAATGATAATTTGAACAGTACTTCAGTTAAAGTGATGATAATCAGAATTTTAACAACTTTATTTTCAACTATTCCAATAAATCAACAATGATTATACTTTTCAAATTTCAAAACTTACTTCAAGTTATCAATTCAAATACATTCTTACTAATTCAAACAAGCTCTTAATTCAACTCCCCCTGAGTAAAATAGCTCCTCCTATATATGTGCATACAACTTTAGGTCCATTCAAAGCTATATGCATATACAACTCTCTCTCCTCCTTATTGTTATCAACAAAAAGGTTAAGAGAGCATAGGGTAGTCCTTGCTCAGATTGGGATACAAATCATTTAAAATAAGAATCAAACATCACAAAATCCATTTATTTTGCAAGATTAAAGCTGATTTCATTAAGTCATAACATTTCATATATTCATTCATATTCATTGATTACATAAATTCAAGTACAAATCTAGTAAAGCAAATACAACATTTCAACATCATAATGAGAAGTCCTAAATATAAGCTAGTATCAAGAACAAACATACAACAATAAAAACATATTGTAACTTTCAAAACTATCTAAGTACAACATATGAAATCCTAAATTCTAAAGATAAGCTAGGATAGATTGGATAATGTTTGGGTTGGAGTTGATTGGATTAGATAAACTAACTTGGCTTGGCAGGAGCAGTAGGAAAGAAAAGGGATCATTTAAATAGAACTGATTATTAGGATTCTCTTTAACTCTTCTAGAATTTTTTCCATTCCATCCTTTTGAGTTTTCAAGAATTCAGTCAATAGTCTCTCAACAGTAGAAGCAGCTGAAACATTTTTTTCTTGAAGCTTCACATTACATTTGGAATAAATATCTTGATCTTATCAAAAATGGTTTGTAACTCAGTCTTCAACCCATCCTGAGGTATTGATTGATGTCTCAATATTTTCAACCTTTTCTTTCAAGATGTAAATAAGCTGCTTAACATTTAAAAGCTATTCCCGCAGATCCTCTTTAATTATTATTTCTTGCTCAGTCAATGCAGATTTCATAACTTCATTCATTTGCTTTAACTGATCAGCAGTGAAAATAGAGGAAACAGGGGAGGGTCCAAATGGTGCTGCCGGTGGAGGTGCTGAAGAAGAACTTGGTCTAGATGGAGCATAGGAAGGTCCAGGAGTAGAGGGTCCAGCTGCTGAGAGTCCAGGGGCTTCCTCAACAAACTTAATATCAACTGCTACTCTAACTTGCTCGGCCGCATCAGACTGTCTTTTCCTTTGCCATTAGCCATCAATCTTCTTGAAGCCCATGCGGTGAAGAGTGAAGACATTGTAGTAGTCTGTGTGCCTTAGCTTCTTCTGTGGCTCATTCTCCAGAATGTTCACCCCTTAGCTTGAAAATATCAAAGTCAGAATCATGCCATATGGTAAAGTGGACCTCTTCTTAGTCTCAGCCTCTGCAATGTATACAATTATCATACCAGCCAAGTTAATTGGATAGCCATTCATCACACAATCTATAACCACTACATGCCTTCAGATACATACTCAAATCGGCCAGTCTTGGAAAACAAAACTCTATTGCAGATGTTGTGTAGCAATCTTTGTTCCAGATTCAACTGATTAGCTACAATTTCTTCAAAGTCAGTAACCTCTTTTCTTAACATTCTTGACAAAGCATTACATCTGTCACTGTGTTGAGTGGCAACCACTCCAACAACAGGAATTTCTAAAGTATTGCCCAAGATTTCTGAAGTGATGTGGACTTGGGTGCCTCTCACATGACTAACCAATCCATCATCTCCTCTACCGACATTGTTATAAAACTCTCTCACTAAAGCAAGATATGTGGGTACATCAAGCGAGCAAACTCTTTCCCAACCCATATCCCTTAGCTGTCTACCAATAGCAAATCCCTCAGAGTCAAGAAATTGAAGTCTACCTTTCTTCCCATAGTGATTGCCTTACCAGCCACAAAATCAACTTGAGGTGAGGGAGGAGTAGGGATTACACTTGGAGTTGAGGAGGAGGTTGAAGGAGTGCTAGGTGAAGGTGGCCTCACCGGACGTCGCACGGAGCATCTTCCGATCATGATGGAGACACCAATGGCGGATGCACAGAGTTTGGGGGCCATTGAGGTCAAGGAAGATAAGAATCAAAGGTGTTTGGAGGATTGAAAGGAGTGAAGAGAAATTTAGAATGAATTAGAGTCGATTTGGTTAAGAGATGAGTCAGCTCTGCTCAAGAAATATCAAAGAAGGACCACTTAGAGTCGGCTTCTGAAAAGTGAGGTGTTGGCTCTAAATCGCTAACACAATCAGCGCCCGAAATAGAGTCGGCTTTGACAGTAGCTAGAGTCAGCTCTAATGAGCAGACAAAGAGTCCAAATAATTAATGTCGACTTCAACTCCAATAAAGTCTGCTCCACAACAGTTTCAATAAAAAAATAAGAGTTTCAAAGGGCTGAAACTTATCAAATTAATCATCAAACTCTAAATAAATTTTTCTTAAAGTATGGGGAATCAAGAAATCAAGCATCTAGATGATTGTCCTTAGAAACAAAGGAAGATTTTTAAAAAAATTGAATGAAACCTAGATAATCATTCTTAAGAGTTATCAGCTCTAATGAGCAGACAAAGAGTCCAAATAATTATAGTCGACTTCAACTCCAATAAAGTCTGCTCCACAACAGTTTCAATAAAAAATAAGAGTTTCAAAGGACTGAAACTTATCAAATTAATCATCAAACTCTAAATAAATTTTTCTTAAAGTATGGGGAATCAAGAAATCAAGCATCTAGATGATTTTCCTTAGAAACAAAGGAAGATTTTTAAAAAAATTGACTGAAATCTAGATAATCATTCTTAAGAGTTTCAAAACTATTATAATGGATCACAAACTCCTAATTCTCCTCTAAGATAATAAAATCTCTCTTCACTTAAGAATTTTATAAATATATCAGCTAATTGATCATCAGTATAAATATAATCAAGACAAACATCATTATTAGGAACATGTTCTCTAATGAAATGGTTTCTTATCTCTATGTGTTTAGTTCTTGAATGTTGAATAGGGTTCTTAGTCAAATTTATTGCACTAGTGTTGTCACACCTAATTGGGATTCTATCAAGTGTGATACCATAATCTTCAAGTTATTACTTAATCCAAAGGATTTGAGCACAACTTTCAGCTGCAACATATTTAGCTTCAGCAATTGATAATGCAACTGAATTTTGCTTTTTGCTAAACCAAGAGATTAAGTTACCGCCTAAGAATTGGCATGCACTACTTGTGCTTTTTCTATCTAGTTACAACCAGCAAAATCAGAATCAGAATATACAATTAGATTAAATGACGAGTCTCTAGAATACCATAATCCTACATTTTTTGCTCCACTTAAGTATCTTAAAATTCTTTTTACTGTAATTAAGTGAGATTCTTTAGGATCGGATTGATATCTAGTACATAAACAAATAGTAAACATAATATTAGATCTACTAGCTATTAAATAATGTAGAGAACCAATCATACCTCTATAAAGCTTTTGATCTACTTTCTTACAATCTTCATCTTTATCGAGTTTGTATGAAGGACTCATTGGTGTGCCGAGAGGTTTGACATTTTTCATTCCAAACTTCTTAAGAATTTCTTTGGTATATTTTGTTTGCTTAATGAAGATTGCCTCTCTTTCTTGTTTAATTTAAAGTCCAAAGAAGAAGTTCAGTTCTTCCATCATACTCATTTTAAATTCTTCCTGCATTAACTTTGTAAAATCTTGTCAGAGAAAATTGTTAGTAGCACCAAATACTGTATCATCAACATAAATTTGTATCACTAATAAATCTTTTTCTTTTTTTTCAAAAATAGGGTTTTATCATATTGCCTCTAAAAAAATTATTTTCAATAAAAATTTACTAAATCTATTATACCAAGCTCTAGGTGCTTGCTTTAAACCATAAAGTGCTTTGTATAGTTTAAAAATATGATTTGAAAATTTATGATCCTCAAAACCAGGTGATTATTCAACATAAACTTCTCATTTATAAAATCATTTAAAAATATACTTTAAACATCCATCTGAAATAAATTAATGTTTATGCAACATACAAATGTAAGTAATAACCTTATGGCTTCTAATCTAGCAACAGATGTAAAGATTTCATCAAAATCAATACCTTTTTCCTGATTATATTTTTTTGCAACTAATCTAGCCTTATTTCTAATAACAATGTCATCTTCATCTAACTTACTTCTAAATACCCATTTGGATCCTATAACTGGATAATCTACGGGTCTATCTACTAAGGTCCATACCTTATTCCTAGTAAACTGATTCAATTCTTCTTGCATAGCTAACATTCAGTAACTATCCTTTTCAACTTTTTTAATTGTTTTGGGCTCTATATGAGACACAAATGCAAGATGATTATTGATATTTCTCATGAATGATCTAGTTCTTACTCCTTGAGATGGGTCACCTATGATTAGGTCCTTTGGATGACCATAAGCATATTGTCAGTCTCTAGGTAGATCTATATCATTACGAGTAATATCAATACCATCATCCTTAGATGAGTCATCATCTTTAGCTTTAGGTTCATGATATGTAGATACATCAACATTCAACTTTTTAAAATTTCTTTCAAGTATTTAATATCTTCCTCATCATCTTTTTTTTTTGAACTTGATGCTAAAGACTCATCAAACACTACATGAATTGACTCTTCTACAATCAAATACTTCTTATTGAACACTCTATATGCCTTACTAGATGTAAAATATCTTAAAAGAATACCTTCATCTGACTTAGCATCAAACTTTTCTAAATTATCCTTTTCATTGTTATGAATGAAAATCTACAAGAAATTGCATGAAAATAGCTAATATTTGGTTTCCTATCATGCTAAAGTTCATAAGAAGTTTTCTTAAGAATGGTCTAATCAAGGCTCTATTGAGGATGTAATATATTGTGTTTCTAGCTTCCGTCCAAAAATATTTAGGGAGTTGGCTTTCACATAGCATGGTACGGGCCATATCTTCTAGAGTCTTATTCTTCCTTTCTACCATCCCATTCTATTGAGGTGTCCTAAGTGCTGAAAAATTATGATAGATATCATTTTTAATGCAAAAATCTTCAAACAAATGATTTTTAAATTTAGTCTCATGATCACTTCTAAGAGATACTATGGTAGTGTTTTTCTTATTTGTGACTTTCTTGAAGAATTTCAGAAATACCGAGAAAGTCTCATCTTTGTAAGCTAAAAATAATACCCAATGAATCTAGAGTAATCATGTACTATCATAAGACCATATTTCTTTCCTTCTAAACTAGTGGTTCTAGTAGATCCAAAAAAGTCCATGTATAGTAGCTCGAGTGGTCTAGAAGTAAAAATAATATTTTTAGATTTGAAAGAATTTCTAGTTTATTTTCCAAATTGACATGCGTCACAAACTCTATTATTTTCAAAATCTAATTTTGGAAGGCCTTTAATCAAATCCATTCTAAGTAATTTTGAAATCAAGTGTGTGCTTTCGTGACCTAGTCTATGATGTCATAACCATCCAATCTCATTTACCTTGGCATTATCAGTAATTAGGCAATGATTACTTGTAGATAAATTATCCAAGTCAATTAAGTATACATTGCCATTTCTATTTCCAACAAAAATAATGTTATTATCAATGGAATTAGACACTGTGTAGATAGATGCTTCAAAGAAAACTTTGAAACCTTTATCGCATAGTTGGCTAATGCTAATCAAGTTATGTTTTATGCCATCTACATATATGACATTTTCAATAAAAATGGATGGAATGATCTGAATTTTATCAATGCCCATGATGTGACCTTGACCATTATCTTCGAAGGTCACCACTCCACCTCTTTTAACTTCAAGGGTGATGAACTGATCTTTGTCACCTGTCATGTATCTTGAGCAGCTATTAAGATACCATTTCCTTTTTAATCCTTTGGCTGCAAGATACGTCTGCAAAGCAATCATATCTTATGTTTAGGTACCCAAGCCTTCTTGGGTCCTTCATGATTAGTAACAACAAATATAGTTCCTTTTGGAACCCAAACCATTTTACTTTTGCATCCAGTATTTAAATAAGATATTTTATGATTGCATACATAAGATTTATGCCCTTTCTTGCTACAACGAAAATAGAAAATATCTTTTTCAATAGATTTTTTAACAAAAAAATTATTGACTAATTTTTATTTCTTATGTGGTTTGAAACCTAAACAAGCCTTATCAAAAATAGCTCTTTGATTATTTAAAAGTAAATTCAGTCTTTTCGAGCTATAAGTAAATTTATCAACAATGCCCTTGTATTTTTCAAGTTCTTTTTTCAAATTTAGATTTTCAACAGAAATCATTCTTTTTCTTTTTCTAGATCTTGCTTTTCAGATTTTTTCTTTTCAAATTCAATGGCAAATTCATTTTTCTTTTTGAGAAGATTCAGATTTTCTGTTTTTAAAACTTTATTCTTTGTTCTCAAAACTTTAAAATTATTCATCAATTCATTGAAAGCACCATCAAGTTCATCAAATATAAAATCATACATGGGGATTTCAGAATTTACCTTATCTTCTTCGTTTGCCATAAGACATATATTGGTAACTTCTTTTTGTTCATCTTCGGATAAAGATTTATTACCATCGCTCCAAGTTGCAACGTATGTATTCTTCTTCTTTCGAAATCCCTTCTTGAGTTAAGGACATTCAGATTTGTAATGTCCTGGCTTCTTGCATTCATAGCATATCACAGAATCTTTCTCTTTTTCTTTTTCTTTTCTTTATCTCCTTCCATCTTGATATCAATTTTTCTTTTATGAAATGATCTCCTTCTTTGCATGAATTTCTTAAACTTTCTTGCAAGGAGAGCGGTGTCATCGTCATCTTCTTCAATGCTGCTTGTTTCCTTTTTATAGCCTTTAGTGCAATAGTCCTTTTCTTTTTCATATCTTCTTCTTGATGTTGCTTCATCGTGAGTTTATGGGTCATGAGTAATCCAAGGAGCTCCTCCAAAGATAAAGTGTTGAGATCTTTGGCTTCTTGGATTGCTATCACTTTGGCTTTCCATACTCTTGGAAGGGACCTAAGAATTTTTTTAACAAGTTCAAAATTTGTATAGGTCTTTCCAAGACTCTTTAATCAATTCACTATATCAGTAAATCTAGTGTACATGCAAGTGATGGACTCATTTTAATGCATGTTAAAGAGTTCATATTTATGTACAAGAATGTTAATCTTGGACTCTTTAATTTGGTTGGTACCCTCAAGGATAACTTCCAACCGATCCCATATCTCCTTGGCTGAGATGCAAGTAGATATTCTATTGAATTCATTTGCATACAAGGAGCAGTATAGGATATTTATGGCCTTGGCATTGAGCAGAGCAATTTTTTAATCATTTTCATTTCAATCCCTTTCGGGTTTAGGAATAATGGATCCATCTACTATGTGTGTGGGAGTGCTAGGACCATTGATAATGACACTTCATAAATCATAGTCTAAAGCTTGAATGAATATCCTCATTCTAGCTTTCCAATATGAATAGTTGGTGTCATTGAACAAAGATGGACGATTTGTGGATTGTCCCTCGAAAAAAGAAGAATCAACTTGAGCTACCATTTGGATCTTTAGTTCTTGATTGTTAGATCAAGGAAGGATAAGCACTAGCTCTGATACCAATTGTTGGCCCAGATGACAACCCAAGAGGGAGGGGATAAATTGGGTTCTTAAAAATTTTGGCTCTTTAAAAAATAATTTCATAATGTAAAAGTGCACAAGGATAAATGTAAAGAGTATTGTGCAAAGAATGCAAAGCAGAATATAAAGATAGAGTAGAGAGAAAGAGAGACAACCACGACAAACTTAAAGATTTATAGTGGTTCGGTGTTAGCTACACCTACATCCACTCCCAAACACCTCTTGGGTTCATACTATAATCTTCCTGATTACAGCCGAGTTGTTTTACAAGCTTACAACCCAAACTTGTTGTTTTACAATAGAATCACAACGAACCCAGCCAATTTTCATAAGCTCACCAGCACACAATCTATCACAAGCTACCTAGCTTGCACGAGGCTAATCTGCCTCCCCTGATTCAATCACTTGATTGAATCAAACAACAAGAGTAATAATGGAATGGTTACAACAACAATAAAGCTTCTAAAATGAGCAAATAAAATAATATAAATGAGATAGAAATAGAAGAGCATGATTTAAAATATTTCTAAAGTTGAGCTTTTCTTCTTTTCCTCTTCTCCTCTTGAATGATCTTCCTCAAAATAGGATTGAAGCTTTGAAAGATTCGTTGATGTAGAGGCTGTTGAAGAACTAGGGCTCTTTTCTTCTTTTTTTGATTTGATGAAATCCTTCAAAGTAGTCTTTTGAATGCTTTGAATTTCTCTAAACTCTTTTTCAAACACTTGGGATTTCATATCTGAATGCTTTCTCTTTGATTTTTAATTTTTCCTCTCTATTTTTCTGCTTATTTCCAAACGATCGGAAGCTCCCTTTTATAATTTCCTCTTAATCCATCTTTAGATAAAAACTAGACGTTAATTATCCTTATGGATGAGTTTTGCATAAAAAGGAAAGAGCCGTTAAGGTTTATTTAAAAAAAGATAACATATGGAGTCATTTCTGAATTTCACTTCTGACAGATTAGAGTCGGCTCTAATCTGGTCTGGAGTTAACTCTAAGTCGGGATGCACAAAATAGTAAAGCTTGTCCATCGTGGAGTCGGCTCTAACTTTTCTTGGGATCGACACATTGCATGTTGGAGTCAGCTCTAATAAATGTGGGAGTTGGCTCTAGCAAATGCAAGAGTCGGCTCTAAATGTGCTCTGAAAAAAGCATTCTCTGTTTGTCAATTAGAGTCGGCTCTAATTTCCTGCAGGAGTCGGCTCTAATTTGACTCCAAAAAGATGTTCTCTGTTCTTAGGTTAGAGTCGGCTCTAATCTCTGCAGGAGTCGACTTTAATCCATGCCGAAAGTGCCAAACTATTCCGATACGCTCCAAAGTTGGCTCTAATCCTTCTAGAGTCAGCTCTAATGTCTGAAACTTAATACTTGACACTAGAATCATATTCAAACTCAATTTTCCTTGGATTTTGATTAATTAAACACTTTAAATTCCTAAACACTTAATTAAAATCATTAGTAATATAAGAGATATTGTAACATCCTGAAAACCTTGTAATCTATGACATTTTCAGTTAAAATGAAAGTCAGAAAGTTTTCTTGATATATGGGTGTGTTGGCCTTTTGATAAATGTAAAGAGAAGAAATTTTTGGAGTAAATAAGTATATTTCTAAATGTTAATGAGTCTGATTTGAGAAATTGAGAGACTTAAGTTTAATGGGTTTAAATCACAAGAAAAATCAAGTTTAGTTTGAGTTTTATCCAAAAATGACGTTTTTAGTGGTTGGAGTCGACTCCACTCTGATAGGAGTCGACTCCGGCACGTTTTTAAACTTTCGGCACGCTTAGGAGTCGACCCCTACAGTGCTGGAGTCGACTCCTACCTTTCAGGAGTCGACTCGTACTTTTCTGGAGTCGACCCCTACTTCTGCTCGAGCCGACTCGCAATCTGTTCGAGCCGACTCCGCGACGGCAGGTTTTTCTGAGTTAAATCTTGAGAAATTCATATTTAATCCGTTTCAAGTCCGATTTGGATGCCGTTTGAACCGTTGGATTTCTAAAATCGAGTTCTTCAAGATGGTAAAGTCTTTTCTTAGAAATGTTACATAAAAGTATAGATTTAAGCGAAAAAGGATGATCTGGGCTATAAATCTATTAAAAAAATGCTATATCAGGGGCAAAAGGGGAAAAGGCTCCGATGTCAATTGCAAATTGTGTTAAGGGCAACTTAGGAAAGAAAATATAAGGGCAAAATAGCATGGTTATAAGTGAGCCACGTGTTTTCCAAAAGTGTGTGTTAAGAGTGTGTGAGGGTAAAAGGGAGATTTGGCATGCCTTAACCCTTAAGTTTCCTATGACTTGGTCCCCAAGTCATTAGAGAAAAAGGGGAACGTGGGTTCAGCCAGAGAAAAGAAAGAAAGAAAGAAAGAAAGAAAGAAGAGAAAAGAGAGGAAAAGGAAGAAGAAGAAGAAGAAAAAGGAGGAAGAAAGAGAAAGGGAAAGGGAAGCTTGGGGGTTTGTGCTCGACTCCAGGTAAGCTATAGCTTCCCTAGGTCTTGTATGACTTTAGATTTTCTTAGATTAGTATATTTTGAGGTAATAGTAGAAGTAATCTTGAGTAGAGATTGGGTGGAAGAAAATAATGAGATATTAGAGGATAGATCATGTATGCATGCTTGGTTCATGGGAAAACCTCGTGTGGAGGTAATCCTAATAGCTATTGTATTGTATGTTGACGTAGGTCAAGAGGGTTATTCTAGGGAGCCGAAATACCAGAGTTGAGTACCAGTTGTACCAGTCGAGGAGTAACCTACTAAGGTGAGTGGATTTCTCATCTAGCAATGAGAGGTTAATTTGAGCTAGTATAATGAGATTTATACCTAGTTATGGTATGCTATGTTTAGTTGAGTATTATGTATGTTTTAAATATGAGAAATGAGAACCTAGTATATGATAATCTGATAAATGAGTTTTGAGCATAAACACATAAGCATGAGTTTCAATGAGGGAATTTTTAATGTATACATGGCATATTTGCATGATAAAGCTTTACAAATGATGTATGAGTCATACTGAGCATCAGGCAGCTAGGGGGCTGATCACCCTTTAGACTGTACTGTAGCATGAGCATTGCACACTACTATCGAGCCGGCACCTCCTTGCGAACAGATCGTACGATGAACCCCAGAATCAGGGGTGAGTGCATGCCTAACCAGGCCAGTGGGGCTGGTTGTGAGCAGCCCGTGGGGGCATGAATCATAGCTCAGTGGAGCTGGTTACTATATATAGCCCGTGGGGGCAGAGAGAAAACCCGAGGTTCCAGGGTTAAGGAACAAAGCACTTTGCCAGGTGAACCGCACGGGTAAGGGGTGCTATTTGTGCGGGGATCCTGTTGCTAGTCACGCACCCGATGAGAGTACACCTACAGAAGGGCGACTGTAGGGTGGTACCTCAGAGGCATTACACACACAGCCCAGCATCATGAGATCTAAAAGCATATGTTGTGATATAAAAAGGGCCAATGGGCCAAATAGTTATCCCGAGAGGGAGATCTTACTTGAGATGCCAGTGGGCAAGCAGATCCTGATGGGAGTCTGGGTTGTAGATAAAGAATGCATATCTTCATATTGTAATGCATGAAGTTTTATTTTAATGAGTTATCTTTCAGTGAAGAGTTATTATAGAGTATTCCAGTACTGATATGTTATTTGAAGAATAAGCTACATTTTATTTTATCTGATATCATGTTAAAAATGTACTTTGAGTTGTACAAGTTAAATAGTTTCAGCATACGATTGAAATTAAGAGGTAATGGTTCTCTATTTCTCCATAGTTAGATGGTTATCCAGTCACTGGGACTTAGGTCTCATCCCTCTATGATTTAAATGTTCTTTCAGATCAGTGAGTATTTCTGCCAGGATCACAAGATAAGCAGGACAGGACCCTTAGCTGATGAAGCTTGCTTGGATGCAAGAGTGTTTAAATGCTAGCCTTGTATATTGAGAGAGGGTGGTTTGATAATTGTATTTTGTATATGTGTATGTGTACAGTGGGATGTAATGATGTTTTAGACCTTTTTGGATATGAATACGAGACTTATGTTTTGGAGAAGATTATGAGTATGATGTGTGCACTTAGGATTTTTAATGTCGAATGTGAATGTGATCTTGTAAACTGCCTGAGGAATGTCATGAAAAATATTATCTGAGCAGGTTGATGCTTAATGTTGATTGGGTGATTGTGCATATAATTGAGATGAAAGTGAAAAGTTTTTAACAGGATGTGTTTTCGTGTGTCTGCCACTTATGATAATTAGTTGGGGTTCTCTAGCTCTTTATGGAGCGCTACATAAAGACTAGTAAAACTCTATCCGATTACCACAAGTGTGCAGGTGTGCTGTCGGTGGCCCCAGAGAGGAGGGGGAGCTGACAAGTTTTGGTATCAGAGCCCTAGGTTATTAGGTCCTAGGGGAATAAGTATGAGTATGAGTCTAGGATGATTGAATGTTTTATGATTATAGCTATTGAATGATGAAACTGATGTAATGAATAATGTCTTGTAGGACGATTACTACAAAGGCATCTAGAGAGACAGAGCAATCTTCAGGCAGGGATAGAAGCAAAGGTCAAAGTAGATTCAGAAGGTCAGTTAGAAGAAGTCAAATTGATAGAATGGCTTCTAGTGATTCCACCGAGCCAGTATCTAAGGAGGCTAGAGTGGGGGCATCTCCAGAGCAGATGCCAGAGTCTTCTTCACAGTCTATTACCCCTGTGCCAGTAGACCCATCTCGAGTACAGACTCAGGGGCCTAGTATGTCAGAGTTGGTAGGCATGATTACTCAGGCTGTGGTAGCAGCTGTGGGTGCTAGTTCTAGCCTTCCATCTAAAAATACTGAGGTTGTGAGGAATGTGGAAAGAGCCAGAAAGTTAGGGGCTCTGGAGTTCCAGGGAACTACTGATCCTATTCAGGCCGGGGCATGGCTGCAGAGGATCGAGAGAGTATTTGATGTGATGGGATGCTCTGAGGAGCAGAGGCTGAGTATTGCCACCTTTTTACTGGAGGGTAGAGCCCAGAGTTGGTGGAGATCTATTCAGGGCAGGCAGCCCCAGGGAGTGGAGTTGACATGGGAAAATTTTAGAAGGGAATTTCATCAGCAATATTATTCTGAGATTTATAGGGATCAGAAGAGGAGGGATTTCCTTTGTTTGACTCAGGGGAGGATGTCCGTGGCAGATTATGAAGCCACTTTTGTGGAGTTATCTCAGTTTGCTAGGGCCTTGGTGGCTGATGAGAGGGAGAGATGTCGACTATTCCAGGATGGGTTGAACCTCCCTATTAAGGCCAAGACCTGTATGCAGACCTACAATAATTACTCTGAGTTGGTGCAGGGAGCACTCAAAGCTGAGGAGATTGAAAAAGAATATATGAGTAGGAGGCAGGATAGAATGAAAAGAAGTGCTCCTAGTCATTCTTCTGCTCCGGGAGGGGCTCAGCCATTCAAGAAACCCCAGAGGACTGGACAGTTTTATTCTGGGTTTAGAGCCCCTGGTGATGTGGGCAGAGGATCCGTATCTGTGTCAGCATCTAGCCCAGTTCAAAGAAAGCCTTATGTGGGTGTGCCTCAGGTTGCCTCCAGCAGGGTGTCTGGTGATGTAGGGGAGCAGGGTCGTCCTTCTGGTGGAGGGAGAAATATACCCCCATGTAATGTATGTGGAAAACTTCATTTGGGAGAATGTAGGAGGGGCAATAAGGGATGTTATATTTGTGGTGATCTAGGTCACCTGAAGAGAGATTGCCCTAGGAGAGGGCAGCAGGCTGGTGGGCTTCCTCAGGGGCCAGTAATGCCAAGGGGACAGCCTAGTAGGAGAGGTGATGGTAGTGTAGTGGCTTCAGCCAGTCAGGTGGGGCCTAATGTTAATCAGCCAGGAGGGTCATCCAGTATTCCGAGAGCCGAGGCCAGAGTGTTTGCCATGACCAGACAGGAGGCTCAGATTGATCCTGATGTGGTGACAGGTATGCTACCCATCGATAATCATGATGCTTATATTTTAATTGATTCTGGATCTACTCATTCATTTATCTCATGTGAGTTTGCTAAGCATCTAGTTAGAGATGTGGGCCAGTTGGGTAGTCAGTTGGTAGTATCTATGCCCGTAGGGAGGCCTTTTATAGCAGACCAAGTGTATAGAGGTTGTGATATTTCTGTGGGGAGTCAGAAATTAGCAGCAGATTTGATTCCTTTGAGGTTGAAAGAGTTTGATGCCATTTTGGGGATGGATTGGCTATCTGTGCATAGAGCCAGAGTAGATTGCTTAAGGAAGGAGGTGATGTTGCAAACTTCTGATGATAGAGAAGTCTGTTTTGTTGGTGATAGGAGGGGGTTACCCTCAGGAGTGATTTCGCTCTGTCAGCCAATAGAATGCTAACAAAGAGATGTGAAGCCTATTTAGCTTGTGCAGTGAGCCTAGAGGGCAATGGTTTAGAGCTGACGAATATCCCTGTGGTAAGGGATTTTTCAGATGTATTTCCTGAGGAGTTGCCAGGATTACCTCCTGACAGAGGATTTGATTTCAGTATAGATTAGCCCCAGATACCAGACCAATAGCCAGGGCACCTTATAGAATGGCTCCAGTTGAATTGAAAGAATTGAAAGGTCAGTTACAAGAATTATTGGATAAAGGGTTTATTAGACCCAGTATATCACCATGGGGTGCTCCAGTGTTGTTTGTGAAGAAAAAGGATGGTACCTTGAGGTTGTGTATAGACTATAGACAGTTGAACAAGGTGACCATTAGAAACAATTATCCATTACCAAGGATCGATGATTTGTTTGATCAGCTGCAGGGGGCAGCAGTGTTTTCAAAGATTGATCTGAGATCTGGGTATCATCAATTGAGAATAAGGAATGAGGATATATCTAAGACTGCTTTTAGGACCAGATATGGTCATTATGAGTTCTTGGTAATGCCATTTGGCTTGACAAATGCTCCAGCTGCTTTTATGGGCCTGATGAATCAAGTATTTCAAGAGTATCTAGATAAATTTGTGATAGTATTCATTGATGACATCTTGATTTATTCTAGAAGTAGTGAAGAGCATGAACAGCATCTGAGGACAGTTTTGCAGATATTAAGAGAAAAGCAATTATATGCAAAGTTTAGTAAAAGTGAATTTTGGCTGGATGAGGTAAAGTTCTTGGGACATGTAGTTTCAGCCAAAGGTATTATGGTAGATCCTCAAAAGATTGAAGCTATAGTAAATTGGGTATCACCTACCAATCAGACTGAGGTGAGGAGTTTCTTGGGGTTAGCAGGATATTATAGAAGATTTATAGAAAATTTCTCGATTTTGGCTTCTCCTATGACTAAGCTGCTTAGAAAGAATATCAAGTTTGATTGGTCAAATGAATGCCAGATGAGTATGGATGAATTGAAAAGGAGATTAACCTCAGCCCCAATCCTAATACTACCTGATAGTGCCAGTGATTATGTGATCTATAGTGATGCCTCATTGAAGGGTTTGGGGTGTGTTTTAATGCAGAATGGGAAAGTAGTGGCTTATATATCTAGACAGTTGAGATCCCATGAAAAGAATTACCCCACCCATGATTTGGAGTTAGCTGCTGTTATATTTGCATTGAAGGTTTGGAGGCACTACTTGTATGGAAGAAGATGCCAGATATTTACTGATCATAAGAGCTTGAAATATATTCTGACCCAGAAGGAATTGAATTTAAGGCAGAGAAGATGGATTGAATTGATTAAAGACTATGATTGCACTATTGAGTATCACCCAGGGAAAGCTAATGTTGTGGCTGATGCCTTGAGTCGAAAGTCTATGGCCACATTGGCTTCTATCAGAACCGTACAGCTACCCTTGATGATTGAGTTAAGGAGGTTAGATGCAGAGCTAGCTGTAGAAGAGTCAGGAGCCTTGTTGGCTACTTTCAGAGTGAGACCCCAAATGCTAGAAGAAATAAGAGAAGCTCAGTTGCTAGATCTACATTTGCTTAAAGCCAGAGATTTAATTCAGAGTGGGTCTCAGTCAGAGTTTTCTGTTAGAGGTGATGGAGTGTTATTATTCAAGGGCAGAGTTTGTGTGCCAGCTGTGGAATCAGTGAAAGATCAGATTTTAAGGGAAGCACATAGCTCAGCTTATTCAATGCATCCAGGTAGTACTAAGATGTATAGAACTATCAAACAGAATTACTGGTGGAATGGTATGAAAAAGGAGATAGCTGAGTATGTATCTAAGTGTTTGGTGTGTCAGCAGATTAAGGCTGAACATCAGTGTCCAGCTGGAAAGCTTCAGCCTCTGTTTGTGCCAGAGTGGAAGTGGGAGCATATAACTATGGATTTCGTTGTAGGACTCCCAAAGACCAGAAGGGGCAATGATGCTATATGGGTGATAGTTGATAGATTGACTAAGTCTGCTCATTTTCTGCCTATTAAGATTGTCTTTACCTTGGATAGATTAGCAGAATTATATGTGCATGAAATTGTGAGTAGGCATGGTGTGCCAGTATCGATAGTATCAGATAGAGATCCAAGGTTCACATCTCAATTTTGGGCAGAATTACAGAAAGCTTTGGGGACTAAATTGAGGTTCAGTACAGCATTTCATCCCCAAACCGATGGTCAGTCAGAAAGAACCATCCAGACACTGGAGGATATGCTGAGAGCTTGTGTCATGGAATTTTCTGGTAGCTGGGATGATCATCTACCTTTAATAGAGTTTGCTTACAATAACAGCTACCATTCTAGCATTGATATGGCACCATATGAGGCCTTGTATGGGAGAAATGTAGAACTCCAGTGTGTTGGGATGAGGAGGGAGAGAGAAGGCTGTTAGGCCCTGAGTTAGTGCAGCTTACAGCAGATCAAGTTAAAATTATAAGAGCTAAATTAAAGGCAGCCCAGGATAGACAGAAGAGCTATGCAGATAAAAAGCATAGAGAGGTAAAGTTTGAGGTTGGAGATAGAGTCTTTCTGAAGGTATCTCCTTGGCGAGGTATTATGAGATTTGGAAAGAAAGGCAAGTTGAGTCCCAGGTATATTGGACCCTATGAAATTCTGGAAAGAGTTGGGACACTAGCTTATAGATTGGCTTTACCTCCAGAGTTATCTCAGATTCATAATGTATTTCATGTATCAATGCTTAGGAGGTATGTGCCAGATTCCTCTCATGTGATTCAGTCTGAGACTATAGAGTTACAGGGGGATTTATCATTTGCAACAGAACCAGTGAAGATCTTGAGTAGGGAGATTAAGCAGCTCCGCAGTAAAAGAATTCCATTAGTTAAGGTGCAATGGTTAAATCATCAAAAAGAGGAGGCTACATGGGAGCGAGAGGATGAGATGAGATTTAAGTACCCCCATCTATTTGAAAATATATCTAGCTAAATTTCGAGGACGAAATTTCTTAAGAGGGGGAGAATTGTAACATCCTGAAAACCTTGTAATCTATGGCATTTTCAGTTAAAATGAAAGTCAGAAAGTTTCTTGAATATGGGTGTGTTGGCCTTTTGATAAATGTAAAGAGAAGAAATTTTGGAGTAAATAAGTATATTTCTAAATGTTAATGAGTCTGATTTGAGAAATTGAGAGACTTAAGTTTAATGGGTTTAAATCACAAGAAAAATCAAGTTTAGTTTGAGTTTTATCCTAAAATGACGTTTTTAGTGGTTGGAGTCGACTCTAATCTGAGTGGAGTCGACTCCGGCACGGTTTTAAACTTTCGGCACGCTTAGGAGTCGACCCCTGCAGTGCTGGAGTCGACTCCTACTTTCAGGAGTCGACCCTACTTTTCTGGAGTCGACCCCTACTTCTGCTCGAGCCGACTCGCAATCTGTTCGAGCCGACTCCGCGACGGCAGGTTTTTCTGAGTTAAATCTTGAGAAATTCATATTTAATCCGTTTCAAGTCCGATTTGGATGCCGTTTGAACCGTTGGATTTCTAAAATCGAGTTCTTCAAGATGGTAAAGTCTTTTCTTAGAAATGTTACATAAAAGTATAGATTTAAGTAAAAAGGATGATCTGGGCTATAAATCTATTAAAAAAATGCTATATCAGGGGCAAAATGGGAAAAGGCTCCGATGTCAATTGCAAATTGTGTTAAGGGCAACTTAGGAAAGAAAATATAAGGGCAAAATATCATGGTTATAAGTGAGCCACGTGTTTTCCAAAAAGCGTGTGTTAAGAGTGTTTGAGGGTAAAAGGGAGATTTGGCATGCCTTAACCCTTAAGTTTCCTATGACTTGGTCCCCAAGTCATTAGAGAAAAAGGGGAACGTGGGTTCAGCCAGAGAAAAGAAAGAAAGAAAGAAAGAAAGAAGAGAGAAAGAGAGGAAAAGGAAGAAGAAGAAGAAGAAAAAGGAGGAAGAAGAGAAAGGGAAAGGGAAGCTTGGGGTTTGTGCTCGACTCCAGGTAAGCTATAGCTTCCCTAGATCTTGTATGACTTTAGATTTTCTTAGATTAGTATTTTGAGGTAATAGTAGAAGTAATCTTGAGTAGAGATTGGGTGGAAGAAAATAATGAGATATTAGAGGATAGATCATGTATGCATGCATGGTTCATGGGAAAACCTCGTGTGGAGGTAATCCTAATAGCTATTGTATCTGTATGTTGACGTAGGTCAAGAGGGTTATTCCAGGGAGCCGAAATACCAGAGTTGAGTACCAGTTGTACCAGTCGAGGAGTAACCTACTAAGGTGAGTGGATTTCTCATCTAGCAATGAGAGGTTAATTTGAGCTAGTATAATGAGATTTACCTAGTTATGGTATGTATGTTTAGGAGTATTATGTATGTTTTAAATATGAGAAATGAGAACCTAGTATATGATAATCTGATAAATGAGTTTTGAGCATAAACACATAAGCATGAGTTTCAATGAGGGAATTTTTAATGTATACATGGCATATTTGCATGATAAAGCTTTACAAATGATGTATGAGTCATACTGAGCATCAGGCAGCTAGGGGGCTGATCACCCTTTAGACTGTACTGTAGCATGAGCATTGCACACTACTATCGAGCCGGCACCTCCTTGCGAACAGATCGTACGATGAACCCCAGAATCAGGGGTGAGTGCATGCCTAACCAGGCCAGTGGGGCTGGTTGTGAGCAGCCCGTGGGGGCATGAATCATAGCTCAGTGGAGCTGATTACTATATATAGCCCGTGGGGGCAGAGAGAAAACCCGAGGTTCCAGGGTTAAGGAACAAAGCACTTTGCCAGGTGAACCGCACGGGTAAGGGGTGCTATTTGTGCGGGGATCCTGTTGCTAGTCACGCACCCGATGAGAGTACACCTACAGAAGGGCGACTGTAGGGTGGTACCTCAGAGGCATTACACACACAGCCCAGCATCATGAGATCTAAAAGCATATGTTGTGATATAAAAAGGGCCAATGGGCCAAATAGTTATCCCGAGAGGGAGATCTTACTTGAGATGCCAGTGGGCAAGCAGATCCTGATGGGAGTCTGGGTTGTAGATAAAGAATGCATATCTTCATATTGTAATGCATGAAGTTTTATTTTAATGAGTTATCTTTCAGTGAAGAGTTATTATAGAGTATTCCAGTACTGATATGTTATTTGAAGAATAAGCTACATTTTATTTTATCTGATATCATGTTAAAAATGTACTTTGAGTTGTACAAGTTAAATAGTTTCAGCATACGATTGAAATTAAGAGGTTATGGTTCTCTATTTCTCCATAGTTAGATGGTTATCCAGTCACTGGGACTTAGGTCTCATCCCTCTATGATTTAAATGTTCTTTCAGATCAGTGAGTATTTCTGCCAGGATCACAAGATAAGCAGGACAGGACCCTTAGCTGGTGAAGCTTGCTTGGATGCAAGAGTGTTTAAATGCTAGCCTTGTATATTGAGAGAGTGTGGTTTGATATTGTATTTTGTATATGTGTATGTGTACAGTGGGATGTAATGATGTTTTAGACCTTTTTGGATATGAATACGAGACTTATGTTTTGGAGAAAATTATGAGCATGATGTGTGCACTTAGGATTTTAATGTCGAATGTGAATGTGATCTTGTAAACTGCCTGAGGAATGTCATGAAAAATATTATCTGAGCAGGTTGATGCTTAATGTTGATTGGGTGATTTGTGTATATAATTGAGATGAAAATGAAAAGTTTTTAACAGGATGTGTTTTCGTGTGTCTGCCACTTATGATAATTAGTTGGGGTTCTCTAGCTCTTTATGGAGCGCTACATAAAGACTAGTAAAACTCTATCCGATTACCACAAGTGTGCAGGTGTGCTGTCGGTGGCCCCAGAGAGGAGGGGAGCTGACAGATATACTCATATGATTTTGTTATTCATCAAAATCAATAATTGGGTCAATAAAGCCTACTGGATGCAAATGGATCTATAAGAGAAAGAGAGAAGCCGATGGAAAAGTAGAGACTTTGAAGGCTAGGTTGGTAGCAAAGTGTTTTATCCAAAAAAGAAGGAGTAGACTATAATGATGCTTTTTTGTCAGTAGCTATGCTAAAATCCATTCAGATTCTCTTGTCCATTACTCCTCATTTTGATTATAAGATATGGTAAATGGATGTCAAGACCATTTTTGAACGGCCATCTTGAAGAAACTATTCATATGGTCCAACCAGAGGATTTTGTAGTTAAAGGCCAAGAGCAGAAAGTCTGTAAATTACAAAGATCCATTTTTGGGCTTAAGCAAGCTTCTAGATCTTAGAACATCAAATTTAATGAAGCTATAAAATCTTATGGTTTTGAACAAAATTTAGGTGAACCTTGTGTCTATAAACAAATGGAAGGGAATAAAGTGGTCTTCTTAGTTCTTTATGTGGATGACATTTTACTTATTGGGAATGATGTAGGATCTCTATCCAAAGTAAAGAATTGGTTAGCCATCCAATTTCAAATAAAGGATTTGGAAGAAGCAAGCTACATTCTTGGCATCCAAATTATACGGGATCATAAAATAGGCTTTTGGAGTTGTCTCAAGCATTGTATATTGACAAGGTGCTTGTTAGATTTGTGATGCAAAACTTCAAGAAAGGTAATTTACCTATTCGACACGGAGTTCATCTTTCTAAAAAGCATGTCCTAAAACACCGTAAGAGGAGGAAGATATGAGATGGATTCCCTATGCTTCGGCAATTGGCAGTCTGATGTATGCAATGTTATGTACAAGACCCGACATATGCTTTGCAGTTGGAGTAGTTAGCCGATACCCGTCAAATCCAGGATTGGATCACTAGGTTGCAGTTAAGCATATTCTCAAATATCTTAAAAGGATAAGAAATTATATGCTGATATATTTCGGTAGGGATTTGATTCCTATTGGATATACATATTCTGATTTTCAATCAAATAGAGACTCTCAGAAGTCTACCTCTAGAGCGGTGTTCACTTTGGGAGGAGGAGTTATTATATGGAGAAGCATCAAGTAAACCTGCATTGCTGACTACCATGAACACTGAATATATAGCAGCTTATGAAGCAGCTAAAGAGGCAGTCTGGCTTCGCAAATTCTTGAAAGATTTAGAAGTTGTTCCAAATATGCATGAACCAATTAGGCTCTATTGTGATAACAGTGGAGCAGTAGCCAATGCCAAGGAACCCAGAAACCACTATAAAGAAAAGCATATAGAGAGAAAATTTTTCCTTGTGAGAGAGATTGTCAGTAAAGGAAATATTTCAGTTGAGAAGATCGCATCTGCAAATAATATAGCTGATCCGTTCACTAAGATATTACCGGCTCAGGGTTTTGAGCTACATCTTGAAGGGACGTGACTTAAAGACATGTCTCATTTGCTTTAAGGCAAGTAAAAGATTATTGGAATATGTGCCCATAAACAAATGGCATTTATTATTTTGTTGATTAATTTAAAAAAAATTTCAATGTTATTTTTGCATACATGTTTTGATGCTTTATAAAATTGAAAATTCTTGGATTATTTAAAGATGACTTTAAATATTATATTTAAGTGTTATATACAGAGGATAATATTTAAAATAAATAATCTAAATCTATCCATAATTATAAATTAAAGTTGAGATCTTTGATTTAAAATTACTAACGTGGTTCATTACATTCTGAATGAAATGATCTTATCCGAATTATTGATAATGAGATTATCGAAGTAAAAGCGCTTTATATAATTTCATTATATAGGACTGGAACGTGATTAATTATGAATCTTTAATAAATTTTGTTGTTAAAATAGAGCATTCAAAATTAATCAATGATGGTCATATATGAATCGATCTTAGTTCTGAGTAATTAATAGACTCCTATTTATTGTATTATATTTTTTGATATGCCGGGTATGTAACAGCCCACATCTTATTATCCTAGCTCAAATCTTAATGCATTAATCCTAGTCCTAAAACATGTAACTTAATTGATGAGGAGGGGTATAGTTGGAAGGTACTCAAAGGCTATTTAGCAAAATGGTTAAGGGTATATGTGGAAAGGAATCTGCAAGTTATTTGGAGATTTCATTAAGGGCATAAAGAAGAAAGAACACTAGATGTCATTCGCAAAATTTATCAAGGCATGAATGAAATTTGATCAAGTCATTTGAGGATTTGATAAAGGGCAAGAAGGGAAAGAAAAGCCGAGGGAAAAAAGGCTTGACAATGAAGCTAGCCATATGGACTGTAAAATTGGTGCTTAAAGGAGTAGAGGGGCAAAAGAGAGAATTTCTAGGGCCATTTAAAACCCACTAACCTCATTTCCTCCATAAGCCACCGTATGAAAGAAAGAGGGAGAGATTTCAGCCATGACAAGGGAAAGAAAGAAAGAAAGAAAGAAAGAAAAGAGAGAAGGGAGGAGAATTTGGCAAAGGTCGTGGGTTTTGGTTTCAGCTGGAAGCCAAGGAAAAAGAAGAAGAGAAGAAGAAGAAGAATAAAGGAAGGAAAGAAAGTTTGATGGTTTAGCTATTTTCTAAGGTAAGCCCTAACTTTCCTAAGCTAAGCATGATGTTAGGTTTTCATGATTTAGTGGTAATAGCATGTGTAGATTTGAATATATGAAAGGATGGAAGAAAATAATGTTATACATTGAATTATGTCATGATAAACTCAAGTGCATGCAGTAGGAATTTTGGTATGCATGTACCCTAATCTGTACGTGCATAATGATTTAAGGTAAGAAGTGGGTTCCAAGGAACCAGGATAGCGGTGGTAGGCATCAATTCAAACTAGCGGTGAAGCAAGTGAGTAGGTTTCTTATCTAGCCGTGCAATTATTTTAAAATGCTATGATAGTTTTTATAGATAAAAGACCCAGTTTACCAGCATAATAGACAGTTATAAATAAAATTGGGAACTGAGAACCAAGTTTTAAATGTATATTTTTTTCAGCATAAGTTTAAAGCATAAGTAGGCAAAGTAATAGTTTCAAAGGATGAGCAGATGCTTGTAGCATGTTTTGAAAGCATATGTTTCAGCATAAGTTTCAAATAAAGTTATATTATGATGTATGTCTGATTTCACAAGAATAGTTATACTTCAAAAGTATATATAATTGAAAATACATGTTTCTGGACATGCATCATACAGAGCATAGGTCGCCTAAGGGGCTGATCACCCTGAGGGTTCTACCATAGCATGCATTGCACACACACCAGCGGCACCTCCTTGCGATTCAATCGTACGATGATCCTGAGACCATGGGTGAGTACAAGCTAGACCAAGCCCAATGGGGTAGGTTGCAAGCAGCCAGTAGGGGCAAGAATCATAGCTCAGCAGAGAGCTCAGTTATTTATAACCCAAGGGGACAGAGAAATCCCAAAGTCCCAGGGTTAAGGGACAAAGTTTACATTAAAGGTGAACTGCATGAATAGTGAGGGGTATCACCAAAGTGCGGGGATCCTAACCAGTTTACATAACCCAGCATCATGAGATTTTGATAAAGCAATGAATAATTCATGGATGTTAGTATGATATTTCTGTTAAATTAGTATATTATTTGAAGAATAAGCTCTGTTTTACTTTATATGTTAGCATGATAAAAATGTATACTTTGACGTATAAATGTTGTAAGGTGTTATTATTGGGATGGTATTTCATATTCTCAGTTTTCCTAAAGGTTAGATGGTTATTCAGTTACTGGGACTTCAGTCTCACCCTCTACTGTTGAATATTTTTTTACAAATCAGTAAGCTAGCTGACAAATTAGGAGGTTGGCCTGGACTTATCTTTAGCTGCATATTTTGTGATAGCTATCAGCTTGGAGAAGTTGACCTATAAGTGCATGTATCTAGAAATATATTTGTATTTTGAAATGGGTGAAGACATTTATATGGATGTATGTAATCATGACCTGGTGATGTATTAGAAACTTTAAGTCTGGATGAATAAAAGGGTTTTTATTGTAAAATCGATTGTGAATATGATCTTGGTGAATGCGTGGTGAATGAGAGTATTATTTTATCTGAGCAGGGTAAATTCGGTTGCAATATAATTTATGTTTGAGATATTTTATAAAGTAAATGAATAGGTTAAGATGTTTTAATCAGGTTATGATGTTGGTATATACAACTTATAGCAATTGGATAAGATTCACTAAGGCTTTATGGTGTGCAACATAAGGCTAGAACTCTACTTGATTTCTATATTAGCATGATTGTCAGGAGAGGGAGCCGATAGGATAATGACACAAAAACATAATGTCAAATTCTTGGTATATTAGAAATATAAATATAAGTAGCCAAAAATATTAATATACAAGATAAAATCCATTTCTTTGTAAAGAAGTCAGATGGACTGTTTCCATAAGTGTTAATTCTGGGCTTGAATAATAAGAGCGCTCAATTTATGATTAGATCATAAATATATTATTCATTATAGAATCAATAGTACTTACGGAGAAAGTTATAATTAAAGAAGTTAACGAAAAATGCCTAACTTTAATTATAAACCGATTGATTTATATGCAGTGGACAATTCAAATCCTTTTGAATATAATTAATTTTATAATTTTGAAAGTAACGTTCCAAATTTTTAATGGAATAGTTTGAAATTAATAATTTTGATATTTTAATTAAGGTGTTAATTAAATGTCAAAATTATTGGAGCTTAAAATTATAATGTCCATAGTTTCTCGGCTCCATTAAATTATGTAAACTTTATGATGGGTTGAACTATTAATTTGGATTTAAGAATTCTAAATTAATTTACACACAGAAATTAATTGGATTAATTTTTATTTAAATAATATGATTATTTAAAAATAAATTTAAAATTATTTTAAATTAAAAATTATATGGTGTATTAGCCTATTAGGGAACACATTGTAGGCATGTTCCACAAGGAGTGTCCATGTGGAAGATATTTTATTATTGAAGAATAGAGATTCTCTCTCCAATATCATCCCATGATAAAGATATCAAAAGAAACCAACAGTGAATTGTTGAATAGATATATGGGATTGTGGAAAAGATTTTTTCTCTCACACATCACCCTACATTAAAGTAATCTCCAAGAGTTAAAAGTTATCTTAACATTTTAATTAATTGATTGATTGATTAAAAATGGATGGTAGTTATTATTCTTATGAGTTGAGAATATAAAGTGAATTAAAACTCCTACTTGTTCGTATTCATCATAATTTGAAGAACATTTAGAAAAATCCGTGATAATCAAAAAGATTTAGTGATTCCTAGGTAGTATTGGTAGAGTTCAAGATATTCGACGAAAGATCAATTTCTTAATCTCCTTATTATTTTTATTATTAAATTAATATAGATATAGATTGCCAAATAAATTTTATTAAGATATGTAATTAGATCCTTATCTCGCTTCCGCACATATCTCAAAATCATTTTGAGATAACCAGCAATTGGTATCAGAGCAAGTTATCCTTATTAATTTAATAATTGATTGTGTGATAATCATTATATGATTAAGTAGGCACTCATGCATTATGGTCTATGCTTTTAATATTTTCATAGTGATGAATCTATGTGCGAATCGATTGGACATATTTTTTTCTGGCTCCATGAAATAAATTATGCAATTTTTCTTGTTGATTAGATCAATCACATATAGGATTTATGATGTTATTTTATTTATATTGATAAAAAAGAGTTCTTTATGCTTTTGAGAAAAATTCTTAACAATAATAATAATAAAAAATTATCAATACTTTTGAAAAGTATATATATATATATATATATAAACACACCCCATCCTAGTACTACTCTCGCACAAGCATAAGCACACTTAACAGCATCATTCTAATGGGATGCATTAATACTATTATTGTCTCATTAAATTTTTCCACCACGATTGTACTGTTGCTAATCCCTTTTTTTTTTTTTTGGATGGAACTTGATGATGTTTATGATGGTTATGATGTTATATAGGGTATTTAGCCATTACATTATAATATCATGATAAAAATATAAAATGATTGATCTATTATGTCAAATTAGATTATTTTTAAATTATTGGATTGGTATTTACTATTAATATTTTGAAATTTCATAGAATCCGATCAAATTTTTTCGTTTCACTTCTTATTAAATATTTTATTATGTTGATAATAATTATATTGACATGCATATTATATGACAGTTTAGATAGAAAAAATGCCTACTTATTTGTTATATGACATGCATTTAAGGGCATTATTATTTTATTTTTTACTAAAAAGGTTTTAATAAATTAAATTTAATGCACTTTGTAATAAATTTAATAAGATTAAATTTATAAATTAATTTAGCAATTGAATTTGTAAAATTAATGTGCCAAATATAAAGTTTTGAATTTAAATGTTAATTTTAAATTATCATATTTAACTTATTTTATAATTTTAAAATGTTTAAAATTATAAAATTTTAATGATTTAAATTATTTAAATTAACTAAGGGTTTATGAAACAAGAGTTGTTTTATAAATAAAATATACTTTTGTAAAATAATGAGTGAAAAGAATAATATGACAATATAGGCCTTGATCTCCATCGTTAGTACAATACTATAAGTTATTAGTAGCGCCTCCAGACGCTTTGATTTCATTCTCCTATGAAGGGTGCTACTAATGGCAGTAACAAGATTGCCTTTCACAATATAGAATTTATAAGATGTATTTTAAAATTGGCCTACCCTACAGCAGTAATTTCTAAGTTAAATCTTAAAATTTTATAATATTAATTAATAAAACTAAATTTAGAATAAAAGCTAAGCTAAAGATTTAGAAAGAAGCTTTAAAGTCTAAAGGTTTCAAAATTAGTAGAACTAAAACTAAATACATGAAATATAAAAAAATAAAAACATAAATGAAGAAATAGTAAAGATTGCAAGCCAAAATAAGTGAAAGAATGAATTAAATGAAGGAGTGCTTTAAAAATATTGTATAATCGATGCATCCCATTAAAATTTAAAAAAAATTATAAAACTACTTAAACCAATTATGCTAACATAGAACAAAGTATTTGGTAACACTGAGATAACATATGAATGAGATAACATATGAATAAACTCATTGTAACATAAATGCATATGTTAAAGATAAATATATGGTAAAACTTTAAAAAATAAAATTAAAAATAAACATATACAAAAAATAAAAAAACTTTAATTAAATAAAATAAAATAAAATTAATTATAATGATTTGAACATATACAATAAAAACCTTTAAATACTTTATTTAGAAAGAGTGATCTTTTAACATTCCATGATAATGATAAAGATATAAAAAATATAAACTAACAAGAATAAAAATAATTAAAAAATATATAATTATTTATTATTTAAGTATCACCTTAATCTTGAATAAAACAAAGTGAAGAAAGCATATTCATGTAACTGGCTCATTAGTTAAAAATAAAAAGGCTTAGATGATTTGAGTTAGATGAGTTGAGTTAAACTAAATATATGATAAAGCCTAAAACAGAATCTTATAATGAGCACTAAAAAAAGAAAGAAATATTTATTGGATACATTATATTCATATAATAAAAAATATGCCATTATTAATATAAAAATTATTGATGATAATACCAATAAATTTTAAATTATAAGTAGTTCATAGCAAAAATTTACTTTAAATTCTTATCTTTTTGCATTAGTTGTATACAAATTTACTAGATATACATTAATAGATGATATATACTAGTAGACGAAATAAAGCTAAAGTGCATCATAAATTATAATTATAAAAAATATATAAATAAATATAATAATATAATATAATTTTATATAATTAAAAATAAAAATGAATAAATAATAAATTTGAATCCATAAAATTTTTAGAAATGATTAAAAATCAACTATTCATAAGAAAAAAAAGGAAATGGTATTATCTATAAGATTAAATTATATTGAATGAAATGAATAAAATGTAACTAAAATATTATTTAATTATGACATAACTAACAAGTTAAAAAAAAATTATAAAACAATCATAGAACAAGCTATTTTTTATGGTTACAGCATGTCAAACAATAATAAAATTACATACATATTAAGACAGAAAAATTTAAATGAAAGCATAGCAACTAAAAAATAGAATAAAAAATAAATTATTCTAAAAAATAAAAAAAAAGTGATAAGAACAAACTGAGGAAATAATGACCTGACAATTTAAACATTTGTAATATAAACACGCAAAAGAGTAATTTTATATATGTAAAATAAAAAAGATAGATAAAAATTATTTAAAAATGATAAAATATTAAAATATTTACATCTACTCAAAATTGACTAAAATTAAGAAAAAATACATTCAGCAAACCACTTCCAAACATAAATGGAGTGATGGACTAACAGCGTTCTAACCGAATTTAATAAAGAGGCATACAAAGAATGTAATACTACAGTCGATTAGCAAATCCTTGGGTGCAAGAAATGTCCTAACAACACCATTTGAACGAGCAAAATAATAAATTACTACCAAACAAATCTTTTTCAGAAGCGTCGTACTTCATCTGCTCTCCAGATTACAAAGATGAGTGCACCTGTACAATCTGTACCACCATCTGTGACTCCATATCACGCATTGCATGTCCTCAGCATGGTCAACGCGTCCCCAAACAAGCCTGTTAGATTTGGACCACCACTGGGTTGCCATCCGCGTGACAAGCTCAAAATGCATAGGAGGCCTGAATAACATACCATCAAAGAGTTTGATGGTGCTACCGAATACACAATACTGAAACCGGAGTGAAGCAAGCGAAGTAAACCAAGCCCTTCTACATATTTTGCTTGCAGTTGATGGCGCACCTAACAGTAAGCTCTCCTTTCCCAATAGCGCACGCTTGAGGACAGAGAGCACCGCAAAAATTGAACTCCAAACGCACCAAGAGGCTCTCCATGATCATCTCTAAGACGATAATGAGAAACAGAGATCAAAGGAAGCAGAGAAGCAATACAAATCCTTCACCAATCAGGCATAAGTGCTGGCATGCGATTGCTAAAGACTGATAAATACTACAGACACAAGCACTTGGTGAAAATGGCTGGTTATAGTTTCTGTTCTCTAAACAACAATAACTGACAAAGAAAAACAATGTATGAAACACATAAGGAATTAGACAATGAAAGGAAATGTAACCTGGCCGTCAGACCCTTGGTTTCAACTGTAGACCTGTCTCAACCTTCTTGATCTCAAAAATTAGCATCCTCCACATCTTGAGGACAAACATTTCTGCCTCATCATCCAAGATGGATGAAAGCAGTTCTAGCAACTTTGATGCCCGCATGTGATCTTTGGTACAGGATACAATGTAGTCCACCAGCGTTGCTTCCTCCTCTCCAAGAAATTCAGTTATTTTCTTTGAAATCCACGGTCTCATTCTCTCATGCAACTCATGCTGTTCAAATTAAGGCATTATACACCATGATAAACGTAAGCAGATAAAATAGATAAATAAAAAAGACTATATATTGCATGGTTGGGAAATTTCCAGCTTTTAGATATTTGACATTATTTTTCATTCAGTTGCCATTCTGCACCTTAAGTTTTCGAAGAAAATAGTGGCACAAGCCTACCAAACAGCAACAATAGCAAACTAGAACAAATTAGCATTGTTTACTAATAATCATGCAAGAAGGTACCGCAAGCATGCAAGAGCTCCAATAAGATGCACTATTTATCTATTCTGATTTTACATGCAGCAGATGCTAGTAAAGGAAAAGGAAGATAAGTGCAGAAACAAGAAGGAAAAAGTTTCCTCACCTTGTCATATATATCCCAATTAATTTCATACACAAAAAGTTCTTCTTTAGTCTTTGGTATCATGTCAATCAACTGTTTTGCATCCAAAAGCTTCTTGTTTTCTGTTTTCAACTTATCTTCTCGATCCCTTTCCTGATCATGTGTCTTCTTGCTCTCATCCTTGCCACGGGTACTCTCATCATCATTTCTATCTCGCTCTCTCTGACTCAACCTGTCATTAGATCTTCTACTTCTTTCCTTTTCCATTTCAGCTCTCTCTTCTTTAGAGTTAGTGGTAGAGATGCGCTTGGCAAATTCAGCAGCAGCTGCCAGATTTACTGGTGCCCCAGAAGCATTACTCTGGACAGCCTGCAGTTCCTCAGTTGAATAATCAATAGGAACAAGTGGTCGCATCTTTTTGTCATCCACATCTTCATCATCCTCTTCATGAAAACAGAAGGTACGGTTGTCCGTCTTCCTGAACCTATAAGACCAAACCCTAGCTTCCTAGTTGGAACATTGTTATTCTGCTTCATGTCTGTTGTTGCAGCCAATCCCATGGTCAGTTCATCAGTGCTCCCATTTCTGTAGACTCCATCACCTGTAATAATGAGAATCCGTAAGATAAATGAAAAGAAGCCAGTGCAGAGCAATCTATTCCATGATAAATGCCCCATACTTACCAGGGGCATCACCGTTACCAGAAACACCATCATAAGACTGGCCTGGAGCAATTTGGGCACCTTCATCAGTTTTTCCTTCTTCTTGCATCACAGTTTTCTCACTCTCAATAATCACATTGCCAGGAGGCTCTGTGTCATTTTTAAACGGTTGCTCTTCAATTGCCCTCCTCTTTGCCTCAGCAATTTCTTCTTCTTCTTTTAATCTATCAGCCAAATCATCCTCCTTCTCCCTGTGTCTCTTTCTCCTCTTCTCCTCAACTGCACTACTCCTACGCCTTCTTTTCCTGGAATCATCTTCATCGCTATCATCTTCCTGCTTCAGGATCTCTCTGCGGCGTTCCCGTTCTCTTTCCTTCTCCCTTTCCTTCTCATACTGCCGCTGGTACTCTCTCTCTCTTTCTCTAATTTCCCATTCCTTAACACGTTCTTTATACAATCGCTCAGCCTCTCTCAATTTCAACTCTCTTTCCCTCTCCCTCCTAACTCTCTCACGTTCTCGCTCCCGCTCATATCTTTCCAATTCCCTTTCCTTCTCCCGTTTCAAATCACGGTCCCTGTCTCGATCTTTGCTCTTACTGTCATGCTTCCTGCTCTTATCAGGTGAGCTTGTCTCGGTCTTTTCATGATCAGTTGCTGACTTATTTTCACTTGTTGTCTCATCATCATTCTTATCTTCAGCAGCATCTGCAACAATAGAAATAAAATGTCACAACAGGACTGAAATGCAATCAAAGTAATATACCAAAATATTTTTTAAGAATTAATGGAAATTGACTCACCACATTTCATGATACCCACATCTGAACATTTTTTAAAAAATTAATGGAAATTGACTCACCACTTTTCATAATATCCACATCTGAATCGCCGTCCCTTGATTTTGAAGGAACTTCAGAGTTTGACTTTGCAGAACCATCGGCAGTGGTCTGCACTGGTGGTGGGGGGGGAGGCAGAGGTTTAGTCTTTAATCTTTCCTCGATCATATTTGTTAGTTTCTCCAGAGCATCTCTATCGGCCTCACGATCTTCATCTGTAACAATACCGAAATTTTGGGCGTTCTCTTGATTTTCTTTATCCATGGAATCTTCTGCATCCTTTTCTTTTTCTTCCGCAGCTAGCTTTGGTGGCTCTTGCTTTTCAGCACCTGCCCCACTTTCACCGTCTTTTTCAGCAGTTCCAGCTTCAGTTTCTTTGAGCTTTTCTCTTTCAGTTTTCTTTTCAACATAAAGCTCAAGATATTGCCTGGTTGCATCGGTAATTTTTAGCTGTAAGAGCATCAAATTTTATCCCATGATCAAACCACAATAATAGAAAACAGTATGAGATGGATAACAAGCATAGAGATTTAATCCATCAATTTGGAGAGCACATGATGCACAAAAGTTACAAATTAAATGGAAAGTAGCAAGTTCACATGCAACAAGCCACAATTATAAATTCCTAACCTTATATTTTGATCTACTATAAGAAGCAATGCACTTGAAGGCCAACGGTACTTTTGCATGAGAAATTAATCGTTGTTCAACCACCCAATTAATTGAGTCCAACTCTTGGATGAATTACTTGTAACAATAATCCAAATGTGGAAAATACATTTTTAAATTTTGTTAATGCACCCAAAAAAATGAAATTTTAATCAACAAATTGCTCAGCAAGATACTTATTAAAGTAGCTGTTTCCAAATCAACAACTTGGAGGTGAGACGATGAGCTTGAAGTAATTACAGCTATCAGAAGACTAATTTGACACTAGATCAACGCTGATCACAATCAGAGGAAAACGACAGAAGAGAATCCAACATGCATGCAAGTGCATGCACATATGTAATTAAATAATACCATGACTACTGGAATCCCCATACTTTGATAGGAGGTCTTAATATTATTTAAATGTTACTTCTTAAGTTTTGTAACTTCCAATTATTCACACAGAGGAATCTGACAATAGTGGTGCAGATAATGCAGCACCAGCCACAAAACCTTGCGGGGCTCGCCACTGAGAACCATCTAAATTCTACTTAGAACTAAAATACAAAGAAACACCATACAAATTACTGCAAAAAGTTAAGCATACAGATCAAAACAGTCCACTCTAGGTTTAAATAATCTGGATTGATCAGAGACAACATGTCTTATATGTGCATATATGAATGTATAGATCCTTGTCTGTAATAAATATGTTGATCCCATATTGATTTTGATGAAACGCAAAACAATTAAGTATTGTGCTAATATTATATCTATCAAGTTCAATCAATTTCAGGTTATTCATCATGGACTTCATTTATCCCATGCATATTGTAATTCATAATATAAAGTAACACTTAGGCATGGGCACTGGGCCATGCCGTGCCAGGCACGGCCCAGGCTCATCGTGCCAGAAAAATTACCGTGCCGTACCAGGCACGGCCCACTAAAAAAAATTCAAATTCGGCACGACCCGTGACCCATCAAGAAATGGGCCACGGGCCGTGCCTGGCACGGCCCAGCAGGGCCGTTGCTGGGCCGTGCCAAAACGGCCCAGAATTGTGGGCCGTGCCATGACGGGCCGTTTTGGCACGGCCCACAATTCTGGGCCGTTTTGGCACGGCCCACAATTCTGGGCCGTTTTGGCACGGCCCAGCAACGGCCCTGGCCGTGCCAGAATGGCCCTGCTGGGCCATTTTGTAGGTTGCGATGATCCGATGGTTGCGATCGATCCAAGTCATGATCCCGATCAGCGATGATCGATCGGACCGTTGCGATCAATTCGATCGGAGATGATCCGACGGTTGCGATCGATCTAAGCCATGATCCCGATCGGGGATGATCGATCCGACAGTTGCGATCCATCCGATCGGAGACGATCCGATGGTTGCGACCGATCCAAGCCATGATCCCGATCGACAATGATCGATCGGACTGTTGCGATCCATCTGATCGGAGATGATCCGACGTCTGCGATCGATCCAAGCCATGATCCCAATCAGGGATGATCGATCCGACGATTGTGATCGATCCATGCCATGATCCTGATCAACGATGATCGATCCGATGGTTGCGATCCATTCGATCGGCGACGATCCGATGGTTGTGATCGATCCAAGCCATGATCCTGATCGGCGATGATCGATCCGACGGTTACGATCCATTCGATCGACGATGATCCGACGGTTGCGATCGACCCAAGCCATGATCCCGATCGGTGATGATCAATCCAACAGTTGCGATCCATCCGATCGGAGACGATCCGATGGTTGCGACCGATCCAAGCCATGATCCCGATCGACAATGATCGATCGGACTGTTGCGATCCATCTGATCGGAGATGATCCGACATCTGCGATCGATCCAAGCCATGATCCCAATCAGGGATGATCGATCTGACGATTGCGATCGATCCATGCCATGATCCTGATCAGCGATGATCGATTCGACGGTTGCGATCCATTCGATCGGCGACGATCCGATGGTTGCGATCGATCCAAGCCATGATCCTGATCGGCGATGATCGATCCGACGGTTGCGATCCATTCGATCGGCGATGATCCGACGATTGCGATCGATCCATGCCATGATCCTGATCAGCGATGATCGATCCGATGGTTGCGATCCATTCGATCGGCTACGATCCGACGGTTGCGATCGATCCAAGCCATGATCTTGATCGGCGATGATTGATCTGATCAGAGACGATCCGACGGTTGTGATCGATCCATGCCATGATCCTGATCTGCTATTATCGATCGAACGGTTGCGATCTATCCAATCGGAGACGATCCGACGATTGCGATCGATCCAAACTATGATCCCGATCGGCGATGATCGATTGGACCATTATGATCAATCCGATCGAAGACGATCCGACGTCTTCGATCGATCCAAGCCATGATCCCGATCGGCGATGATCAATCCGACGGTTGTGATCGATCCAAACCATGATCCCGATCGGCGATGATCGATCCGACGGTTACGATCAATCCAAGCCATGATCCCGATTGGTGATGATCGATCGAACCGTTGCGATCGATCCGATCGGAGACGATCCGACGGTTGCGATCGATTCAAGCCATGATCCCGATCGGGGATGATCAATCCAATGGTTGTGATCTATCCCATCGAAGACGATCCGACAGTTGCGATCGATCCAAGCCATGATCCCGATCGGCGATGATCGATTCGACGGTTGCGATCCATCCGATCGACGATGATCCGATGGTTGCGATCTTTCTATTTTTTTCTTCTTACTTATTATATTATGTTCTAGAGGTCAGGCCTACCCCCCTCCCTTCTGTACCATTTTAATTTTAAATTAATAAACTGATAGGGGTCTGTGCCAAACCCCCCACCATTATGGTGGCTTTTTATTAATAAAATTTCTTTATTCCTAATAATTTTTTAATTTATCAAAAAAATATATATTTTTTATAAATTTTTTTATTTGAGCTGTGCATGGGCCAGGCCCCAGGTGGGCTGTGCCTGGCACGGCCCAGGCCCACCTGGGCCGTGCCGGCACGACGGGCCAGCCCAGGCCCGTCATGGGCCGTGCTGGGCCAACAGAAAAAATTTTCTGGACCCGGCACGGCCCGATTTACCGGGCCGTGCCTGGCACGGCCCATCAGGGCCTGGGCCGTGCCATGGGCGGCACGGCCCATTGCCCACCTCTAGTAACACTGTTCATTTGACAAAATGACTTTCAAGTTTAATTATATTTGCATTGTCTTGAATTGGATTCAGTTATCTTACAGATTTCTATTTATAATTCTATGATATTTTGAATCATCACCGAATTATGTTCTTAAACTATCTATAACTCTATTATCTTCGGATTGGATGCTTAATGCTTGAATCTTGGGTTACCAATCTTTGATTTGGAATACCAGATTCTATTGACTTCGGTTTGCATTCGGGTTGACTTCGGTTTGCATTCATTCGGATGCCTGCTGGCTTGCTTAGCTTGCTTATATTTATTAACTATCGCTTGGCTCCCTGGCATTTAATATGTTGGCATGATTATTGTGTTACTTCATTCATCTGGTTCCTTGTGATTGGATTTTGGAATGCTAATGGCTGGAGTTGGCATGCTAATTCTTTAGCACTCTCTGCCAGCTCCCTGATACTTCATTTTGGAATGCTAATGGCTGGAGTTGGCATGCTAATTCTTTAGCACTCTCTGTCGGCTCCCTGATACTTCATTTTGGAATGCTAATGGCTGGAGTTGGCATGCTAATTCTTTAGCACTCTCTACTGGCTCCCTGGCACTTCTTTTTGGCATGCTAATAGTCATGTTGGCATACTAATTTCTGAATTTAGAATGCCGGTTTGCTTCTTGACATACCAATTCTCTGCCTAACGGGTAGCTGCTTCCATTTTTCAAATTTTGGGCTGCCGGTTTCTGTGTTTTGGAATGCTATTGCTCCTCTTGCCACCGATTTTTATTGAACGGGATTTCACTCGTTGGATTTTCTTGTACTACTCTTGGCCGGTTCACCATCTAAGCTTGCTCTCTCTCTCTCTCTCTTCTCCATTTCATAATGGTAATATAACGACTATATTTTGATGTTTTTGTTATAAATAGTTAAGATGAATAATGATTTTGTAAGGAAGTAAAAAGAAGAAAAAGAAGAAAAAGAAAGAGAAAAACAGTGTTTTAGTGTGAAAGTGATAGTGATTTTGAAAAAGAAAAATCAGAAAGATATCGATAAAAAAATATTGAGAGAAAAATCATTTGAAAGAGATATTTGTTAGAGGATTGTTGGAGTATTGTTTTGATTATTTTCAAGCCACCAGAGTTCTTTTATTGCTGATTCAACAAGTGGTCTTAAAGCTCCATCTACCCTCATTGAAGAGCATTCAAAGCTACCTTGAAGGCTTCTATTGTGTTGCTGCATTCATTAAAGAAAGAAGCAACTTCAGGATTAGCTCTTCAAGATTGATAAGTATTCTCATTGTTTAAATCTGCTAATATCTAGGAGCTTATTGTATTAAACATTCTATTACTTGTGCTTTGATTTGTTTCACAGTTATGAAACATAATTGGATAGAGATCTACTCGGATTTGTATTTGTAAGGCTTGCTTGTGCCCGGAAACAAGTGTTGCTAGCTAGGTTGGCTAATGGTGATTTATTTGTAAGGCTTGCTTGTGCTCGAAAACAAATGTTGCTAGCTAGGTTGGCTAGTGGTGATTAGTAGAAATACCCAAGGTATTCTTGGGGAGTGGATGTAGGTGCAAGGTTTGCACCGAACCACTATAAATATTGTGTTTTTGATTGTGATATATTTTCTGTGATTGATTGTGCATTAAATTCACTTCACTACACGATACTCATTTGTAAAAGAATATAAGTACACATACTTGATAACCGATTAAATTTTTAAGAAACCCAATTTACCCTCCCCCCTCTTGGGTTGCTAGATCTGGGCAACACAATATATGTAGTATATAAGATAGCATTGCCAGCGAGGGTAAATTTTATTTATTCAAAAGATACCAATGAAAGCTGCACATAATTTCAGTATCACTTTCTGTGTGTTTGCTGTATGCATACAATGGTAAAATGATCCTCGTATTTGATTTCTATGCTCTGCTCAGGAGTTACAGTAAGGCTCCTTAGGGCTGCATATGGTTGCGGAATAAGTTAAAACAGAGCAGATGGGTTAACTTAATCCTAATCCAATATACCATGGAATAAAAGTCTCATGCAGAGTGGAGTAATTTATTCTTGATTAAATGAAAATTTTAAATCTCCTTGAAACACCCACTTTGCCCTCAGTTAGATAGCATGTATTTCTAGCATTAGTCTGGTTCAAGTGCAATAAGCAGGGTAAAGGGGTCCTTATTCCACTTAACCATGAACAAGACACAGCCTAAAATTTGCCTTCACAAGGTCAACAATGATCAAGATCCAACCTATCTTGTACCAAAATGGAAGTTAACCTCAATCATAATTCACTTAAAGGATTCCTATAGGCATTTCAAATAGATGTTAGCAAGTTAAACATATAAAAGTGGTAAATCGAATGCCTAAACATTTAGAATCAACTAAAAAAATATTACAAAGCCAATCCCATCTATATGCAACTAAACAAATCATTATTTATTCCATCATGGAAATAAAAGCATATAAAGATTAACGAAGGACATCCTAGGGGCAACGAAGACTGTAAGATTGAAGGGGCTATAGGATGCTCAGACAAACAAACAGTAGGATTCTAAGTTCAGGATCAAGCTTTGGGACTGAGATCAAATAAAAATGAAAGAAACAAGAAAATGAAGTGTAGAAAATATAAAGGGAGTATATCAAACTGGAAAAAGTCAAAGGAATAAAATCTAGACAAACTCCACGGAGATCTCACACTAATGATAAGCCCCATACTTAAGAGAATGAACGATACCTGGACTCGCTCCGGAGGCCTTGCCCAACCTCACATCACATGAGGAGAAAGTCAAAGAGAGAAGATTCCTTTCATCATTCAATATCATTGCTTAGGGAATATCTGCTGTCTATAGATGACCAAAAAGTGGCATGCGGCCAAAACACCCCCCCCCCCCCCCCCCTTCTCCTTTCTTTTCTCACAACCCCCACAATAAATAAATAAATAAATCCAGTCATAAGTCAGCCTTACTTTAAGCCCAAACTTGTTGACCATGTAAGATGACATGTTATTAGCAAACATGAAATGAAATAAAACTTGCTTGACTCCAAAGCATGTGACTTCAAAACTAACTGATAAAAAATAAATGAAAATATTAGAAAATTACAATGGACCCAACCAATAACTAAAGTAATGATTAAAAAGAGAAAAGTGAACACTAATAAGACTCAAAAGACTTTTTCAACTAAAGCAATCATCAGCACTTGAAACTCTTGAATCACACCATTCAAAAGCTTGACTTCAACAACTGCATCATAGATTGATGCAGGAGAGCAAGAGCAATTAACCATCCCACTTTAAAGTACCCCATGAACCTAGACTAAGTTCAAGAAGCCTAACTACGTATGTACATACATATGTATATATGGTTGTTGGTTAATAATAATACTTTGACCTAGATTATCTATGGCTTCTTGGAAACTAAATCATCTTCAAACTATATTGAGAATTTGAGACTAATATGAACTTGTTAGCAATTAAGTTGTTGGTTTCTTGTAGCTGGAACTTGTACCATATCATCCCTATATAAGTAGAAACATGAAGTATCAACGTATGCTTCAATTCTACATAATATCTTTAGCTTATGTTGATGTTCATTCAATCAGACAGTGGATTCCACTCAATATCAGTTCTTTTCATGATATGGTAAGCCTTATCTACCTAGTACTTAAAGACCCTCAAAATGGAAATATCGTGTCCTCCTAACTCAAGCCCTAGAGCTCCCACACCTCCTTGGACCTTCAAAATCTCCATGACTAGAAGACTTAAGGATGTCCATAAATCTAGTGATGCTAGACCTTGAGAATTCAATAAGGGAGAAAAGATTTAAAGTTCTTCAATTTAAAAGAAAATAATATTTAGAGATTTTCATAATAGGATTCCATACATCAAACCTCCCATGAAAGTTATTATGGAAAAAGGCCTCATGTTATGGGAAAGGTTGAATGTTGTTTCTTGTGCGATTACATCAACTTCTAGCATAATTTAAATCATTTATTGGAGGTTATCAAAAGCCACAAGATTAAATTGATACACATATAAATCAAGCATGCTCAAAAACAGAGGTTCGACACTAAAGCATCAAATGAAAGAGTGATGAACCAGCCGTTAAAGTAGCCCGCAGAACTAGCAGCTACAAGTTGAGGAAGTTGAGCAATACCTACTAATTATGAAGCAATTGGTGACTAAGCTATTAATACTTGGTACAACCATTTAGATAGTCTAAGGGGCTTTTAGGAAACCAATGTCGTTAAGAGCGACTGCCTAGGTGCTTAATTTGGCTGGGCTGGCAGGGCCAATCCTGTTCAAACCCCACCATTTTAAGATTCCTTTCCCATTTTCTTCCCCAATTTAAGCCCCACATGGAATACATAGGAGGGCAGTGAAGGCTAACACTAGCATGGTTACATATAGTGGGCTGATCAATAGCCACCGACATGTTAGCCAATAGTGACGAGTGGCAGAGCAACTGCATTAACCAACAAATCTCTTATGAATCTGACCGTTCTTCCACATTTTCTATATTCTTCCCCTTGTGTTATGTTTGTTAGCCTCTAGTCTACTTGCGTCATCCTCCTTCCACTTATTGCTTAGCGTTAACTATCTAGCTACATTCTATATCTTGACCTGGGAAGAGATGCCCATGACCTCCTACAGTTCAAATGTTCAATATTTGCTTTTGCTTTTCCTGTGAATTTTCTATAAGCACAATAATTGGATGGAAGTTTCCCAGCAAGTTCTGCTACATTTTTGTCTTTTTTTCCCGCATTACTGTTAGCCTTGCTTACTCTCCTTTGTAACACACGTTACCCAAGAAACATAAAATTGGTTCGGATATGCATTCATAGCAATATGTTTTATACTACGAACTGTATACAGCGCATCGCTTTGAGTCAATGTCACAAGGCATTGGACAAATAGAGATGGTATAACATCATTATTAAGGTTCACTATATCAAAAACCGATACTGTTTTGGTATCTGCTCAATATAGTATGGTACAAGCACACTCTACTGTTTTGGAATGGTATAGGGTGATATGGAGGTGGTACAGGCAGTACAGAGTGGTACAAACCCTGATCAGTTCAGTTTGGTACGCTCCAAACCAAGTGGTTTGGGATGGTTTGGCATACCTTGACCATGACCAAAGGTCACAATCCTTTTATTTCAATATTTTTGCACTATGATATTCATGTTAAGAAAAGGCCTACTTAGGTAGAGATCATTTGCCCTATCAAACTGATTTCTCTACCAATTTTCATCCCTTCCAAAGTCTTCTCATATTTTACAAGCCTTGGTCAGTTGCAACAAGTACATTGTTGGACATATGAAAAAAATGGTTGAACAGAAGCTTCTATCTTAAACCGTATCAAATATCAGAACCTTGGTATACTTGAAAGTTTGTCATGAGATTATATGAACCAATTGTACTCCAACTTGAAGAAAAACTGCAACAGGTTTACAATATTACTCCACAACTGGCTATGAACCCTTTTGGGATATCATTGATTTTCAACTATATTAGTATTTTGATAAGAACGCTTATGATGAGGCAGTGGTTGAACCCAATATCGAACATGATTTGACAATGTATTCATCAGGAAATTGTGATAGGAGTCCTTGATATAAGTGAAGAAACTATCAATAGAAGCGATGAATCTGAGCTTTTTGGAAGTCATGGCTGGATACTTCAATGAGCTCTCTGCTTCCAAGTAGGATATCAAGTATTACCCTTTATGGATTTTATTTAAATAATTTATTATTTTTATGCTTTCAATTGAACTATTTTCCAAAATAGATCATTTGCTAAAGCAATATCACTCTAGCACAATCAGTGACCTGAACAGATACAAACCAAGAAACGAGATATTCTGGAGAATAAAAAAAGCTCAATCAACTAATCTTCATTGACTATAACATGCATCTAAAGGAGAGTTGGAACTCAACTTATAATCATACCGATCATTATATACAATTTGGATCACCTAATAGACTTCTAATTATATGATTTATTGTACAACTGAAACTAAATTGAACAGTATGATGTTGATCAAATTGAGTTTGAGTTTGAATAATTGAAGTGCTTGACGTTGAATTGTAAAGAAACATATGATAACTCACTGCTACTTGATATGGATGCGACGTAGCACATTATTTTAGGAGGGTTTGGATTGCCAATGAAACCATGCCAATGTCATCATAAGAGGATAGAAAGAGACAAAAGTTAATCGTTAAACCAAAACATAAACTAAAGTTGAATCATTTACGATAATGGTGACTATTAGTTTATGAATGTTACATGGGCCATGATGATAATATTTTCATCAATTCTACTTCTGTAGCAAAAGGAGGACATCTTTTTTCTCTTACATAGGCTTCAAAAGTTCGTATTTTTGAATTTGTGCAATCAGCCTCAAGGAATTAAATATGCTTTAACATGGGCACATAACGTTTGTTATTCTTTGCCCTTCATTGTCACTTTTCTTCATTCTGAAATTCACAAGCATGAATTCAATCTGACAATTTGTATCCAATGGTGTTCAAGAAAGTAGTCCATAAATATCAGTGTGTCTAAGTTTTGCACATAAATATGTGTGTGTGCGTGTGCAGAAATTGAAACCAAATAATGAGCCAAGCAATAAAAATTAAACAATAAAACAAACATATAAGTTGGGAAACATAACCATGATAAAACTTGTCTTCTCTATGAGTGTGAGAATCCAGGATATGCTCCAAGTTAGAACACAAATCAAGCGGCTAAATACAATGGATTGAATTTATTATGACAAAATGCATGAGCAATTATAAGATATTATAAAGTGAAAACAATCATTTGAAAGAAACAAATAAACAAGAATATGAGCCAAACCTAAATAAACAAGAATATGGCAATTTACAATCAAAGCATTTCAAACAATATATCATATTGCTATAGAATTGCATTAGTAAGGTGTCAGGTCATACAAATCCAATGAGCATCAACTAAAGTTGAAACTTAGAAACGTAGTAAGCAAAGTAATAACCATATTTGCATCACCAACAAAGAATAAGTTACATACCCGAGAAAATCTGTGTTCAAAAATGACAAGGGCAATAATACTCAAACTATCAAACAAACTAAATAACAATAATAAAAGCTCAGGCATTTGATTCATTTTAGCCAAATTACAAGGATCAACATCTTTCCAATCAAATTTCCTCAGGGTAGAGAGGGAGGGAGGGGGAGAGTTAGCTGACATGCCATCTAAATTAGATTGGATGTGCCAAGAATAGAAGCTGGACAACCATACTGCAAATAAAGCTTAAAGAAACCAATGAAATAAATTCCTAGTGACATCATCAGTGAATAATTGCAAAACAAACAATCCCATGATATCTGCATAGTAATATCTGAAAATAAGGTAGACGGACAACCATACCACCAACTCTTGTCCATCGATGTTCAGTTTACTCAGCAAGCGCAATGCTCGAAGAACTCCTTCAGCAGCCTCAAATTCACAAAACCCAAAACCCTTTGGAGTTCCATCAGAGGGATCTTGAGCACGTTTCAAACTCTTCACTGGCCCACAAAGCTTGAGAAAAAAAAAAGAGAAAAATTACAGATCAAAACAAGTTTAAAATTATATGATGCATTTATTTCTGCAACATATATTAGTAAGAAAAACTCACCCGAAGAAGAGACAACAGAAACTCATTGTCTACTGTGGGCGCAATCTTGCCAACATAAACTGTGGTTTGTGGCTTTTCTGTTGGTGGAACAACAGGGACAACTGGCCTGACCATGGGGGCAACAATAGGAGGCACACCACGAATGCCTGGAACAGGAGGCCGTGGAAGTTGGGGTATCACACCTATTGGTGGAATTGGGCGTGGAGGAAAACCAGGACGAATCATAGCTGGGTATGGTGCAGCAGGATAACGGGGCAGGCCTGCAGAAACACAAAAAACATCTATGCAAATTCATCAGAAAGAATCTAGAGACTTACCAAACTATAGGTAAAAACATTCTTAGCAGACATGTTACTTTTCCAAGGAAAAATGGAAATAATAGACAAGAACAATTAAAACATTGTTACCACACAACATAAGCATACAAGAGATGCGCAGCACAGGTATGGCAACTATCACCAGCTGAAAAGACAACCTGAGAGGACATGCAAAAAAATAGCATCTGTTTCATAAAACTAGAGATGTGTAGAGTTGGGCTTACCTTGTCTACATTCTTGAACACAACCTTCCGAAGTTATCCCAGGTACTAAAGACAAAGTTTGAGCATTTGTGAGACTTGTCAAGCTCACATCATGGCAATATAGTATCCAATTGTGACAGCACTATGAAGGTATCACTATTTCTAAGCTTCTTGGGGAAAAAAGAGAAGCACAAAAGTACAAACAGGAAGAATGATAGGGGAAAGAAAGATAAAAGAGTTGCATATATGTAATCAAAGAAGATTATTGTACCTCAGAACATTATTGCATCGGGCAGTCAGATGCTAACATGATCCACTCTTGAAAAAGTTAAGCATCCATGAAAGCCATGAGGAAAAAAAGGTTTGTTGGTCTCATAAACTGGTAGCATACTATATTAGTAGAAGTAGCAATCTACCAAAGTTAGTTTTTTATTCCACATGCAAAACCTAACTAGAAGTTTACAAGACAAGAAATCATATTCAAAACACAGCTAGGTGTTACAAATTCAATGTAACCAGGAGAATTTAAGCATACCAAACACATAGTGGAAGTGATCTTTTAAGAACTGCAAGAGGAAGCCTGCCGATCTTTCTCACCATGAACCACATGACGATGCTGTAGGAGAAAATATCCAGTCGTCGATATCAAAAGCATCCCTTAATCTAACCAACCAATAGGTTTTCTTCTTTTTCCCATGCTCTCCTCCATACCCCAACACCCAATCCCATTAATCCAATAACCAACTTGCTATAGCACAATCACCAAGTAACCCCTAAAAGATATAATAACAGAACCCTACCATAGGATCATTCTATACCACCAATGCAATGTCCTCTTGCTTATATGAATACAAAAACCAAAATAAAACAAAGAAATGAATAAAAGAACTTGATAGGTGGTTCTAATCATTAGTAAATATCGAAGCCAAAACACAAATAACAAGCCAGCATCTACATGGAAGAGAGATCAATTTAAAAAAAAAAAAAAAAAACCCGCACGCCAGAACATCAGCACAATAAATTCAAGAAAACCCACCAGGTGGAGGTATCGCTGCAGGCGCATGTGGTGAAGGCGCGGGAACTCCCATATATCCACTGTGAACCTGTCCATAGGGAACCGGAGTGGACTGGGGTGCCTGGCCGGGGGGGACCGGGTACGCGCCGCCAGGCCGCATCGGCGAAACGGAGACCGTCACAGCTCCGGGGCCGCTCACCGCTCCAGGAAGCATGATCGAAACCGGAGCCGAGACTCCAGGAGGCTGGATGCCGGGGTTTTGCGCCATCGGGCCCTGGAAGCTGGGATTTGGGATGGAGTACTGGGGGATGGGAGGGGCGCCCAAGGGCCGGAACGAAGGGGCGAAGGCCGGAACCGACGGAGGCGGCGGTGTCACGACGGTAGGGTTCGGATTAAGGTTGCGGTTAGGATTAGCATTCGGAGGTGGATTGGGGCTAGGGTTTTCCGCCGTGGCGGCGGAAGGAGTGGAGGAAGGAGGGGGAAGAGAGGAAGGATCTTGGGAGACGGATTGGGGGTTTTCGGGCTCTGATTTGTCGGGTTTTGGTTCTAGGTTTTCTGGGGAGGAAGGGGGAACGACCGCCATGAGACCAGCTCGAGAGGGGAAGAGAGAAGAGGAGTGAGCGGAGGGCCGGTTCGGTCACGGACGGTTTCGGAGAATGGCCCTTGTGCCCAGCCACAGCGTGCCAATTGTTGAGATCTGAGGCCGAAGGAGCTCGGGTTTAATAGCGCTCGGGATCCGACTTGGCTTAAATACAACGCAACAGGCACCCAACTCTAACTCGATCCGGGGTACCACGACCTGTTTTGGCAGCTTGGCTAGCTTGGTGATATACCGATAATGTCTAAAAAGTTCAGGAAAAAGTTATAGATTTTTTTTTTTTGTTTAATCAGAGCCTTCTTGGTTTCCCGCAGGCTCAATAATCAAAACAATATCGGCTATTCATATTCATGTATCAGTTTTTATTTGACAAACTACATATGAAAATCTGTATCAATATTTGATATGATTGGTAAAGCTATGTATAAGTTAATGATCGAAATTAGTAGACAATGAAAATCAAAAGGGTACTAACAATTCAGATCAGGACTCGGCCATGGCTTCCCAAGGCGGCCTCAATCTCCAGATTTGACCTCGGCTTCCCAAGGCGGCCTCAAACTTCGAACTCGGCCCCGGCTTCCAAAGCAGCCTCAACATCCGGACTCGGCCCTGGCTTCCTAAGGCGGCCTCAACCTCTAGATTCGGCCCCGGCTTTCTAAGGTGGCCTCAACATCTGGACTCAGTCTCGGCTTCCCAAGGCGGCCTCAACCTCTAGATTCGGCCCCGGCTTTCCAAGGTGGCCTCAACATCCAGACTCAGCCCCGGCTTCCCAAGGCAGCCTCAACCTTCAAACTTGGCCCCGGCCTTACAAGCCGGCCTCAGTCTCCAGACCTGACCTACCAATCACCTGCAACCCACACATCTGACAAGACCATGCCCACAAACTTTCTGCGGTCTACACGTCTGACAAGACTAGGCCCATCAACTATTTGCGGCCCATACGACTGATAAGACTAGGCCCACCAATCACCTGGGGCCCATACGTATGACAAGACCTAACCCACCAACTGCTTGCGGCCCGCATGTCTGATGGGATTGGGCCCACCTACCTGTCTATTATCGCTCAGATCAGATGAGATAAGGCTCACCAGTCCTGACATTTCATCCAGAAGACATCCTTCACTGCAAGGCCCCCACATGGTTCATCCTATCACTGAGCGGCAAGGATTGTCGATAAATCGGGTAAGAGGGACCCCATGACGAGGGATAAACACTTAATCATCCAAAAATATTCTCCAACGAGAACTCTCTCTCTTGAGCTTCCTCAATCTCACGGCTGTAATTTCGATCATTAACTTGACCGTCGAAGGGTCCCCGCTGGAATATCCGACCCCCGGGACTTCTTGCAGGGCCCAGTTTGGAGTGAAGCTTCGATAGTAAACTCACGGTGCTCTCTCATATGTCAACTCAAGGTGATCGGGCTTCATCAGATTAGCGCACCAGGTAAGGGGCACACTGAAGAAAGAAGAGCTCTATAACACTAAGCTACAACCCCTCACCTTCTCTAAGACGACAATGGTGGTGATGCGTGCTCAGGAGGCTTCCGTCAGCTATGCTGGAAGGCATCCACGGCGTACCGAGCAGCAAGAGGTCAACCTCCCTGCTCCTCTACCACCAACTTTGGCCACTCCATCTGACCAACTAGCTACCCTTACCCAGCAAGTCCAAGCCTTGGTTGCAATAGTTCACGAGCTGCAAGAGTAACATTCGGTGGCCATTCAGCAGCAGCCTAGGCCGCCCACACCGCCTGCGGCAGCTGCATTAGCCAGCCAATAGTCAACCCACAAGAGATCTCCTCAATGAGAGGCTCATCGCCATCATACTTCACCTAAGCACCACCGCTGTGAAGCCCTCAAGAGGTCGCAGTTCCCCACCCACTGCTCGGGTAGTCTCTCTCCCATGCGGCGGCATAGAAAGGAGCCCGAGCGGGAGTGCCACCGTCAACACTACTCCTCTTCTTACTAATCTTATGAGTCATCGAGGAGGGAGTCCATCGACGAGCATGTCAACCACAAGGCAAAGAGGCGCTTGGACGAATACCATCGACAGTTGGAGGAGCTCAGCCGAAGGCTCAATTATAGGGAGAAATAATCCCTGAGGCATGCATATTTTAATTTTGATAACAATTATCAATGCGGAAATTTAAAGATTACATATTAATCTATCTAACATGCATCAAGATCATATCTTTACCTTATATTATAAGATCGTTTGATCTAAATAATGCATATAAATTAAATAATTAAGATCATATCTTAATATTCAAGATGAGAAGTCATACTACTCATCTTAAAGCCTGCCTTAAGATTTAGGGATCAAATCACTCACCTTAAGAACAGTAGGTAAATCCTTTGTGCTCTGCAGCCGTTCAATCATCCGGCCTCTAGTATGTCCACGTGAAGCCCCAAATGATCGGATTCCCAGGAGTGCTAGCTCGCGGAAAAACAATTTTGCTGATCTTGAATCCTCCCACTTGAATCTTCTTCCAAGATCCACCAAGCCTTTTCTGACACCAGAATTACAACAGGATTTTCTATTCTAACTCTTTAGAAATTCAATCAATAACATCTCATTGTTAATCTGGTGAGGGATGTCCTCCAATTTATAGGCTCAATTCTAACTCTTATAATTCTGTCGTTCGATTAAAACCAAAGAGACGCAGTCTTTTGTTTAATTCCGATGTTCGGTGAAAACCAAAGAGATATGAATTCTAATCACTTAGAATTCCATCGTCTCGTTAATTCAAAGAGGCACATTAATTCCACTTTAATTCTAACACTTAGAATTCCAACGGAAATGGTTTGGAGAAGATTAAATTAAATTCTACATGAGAATTTAATCAAGTTATCTCATCATGTGAGATCCTTTTTGCGAGGGGTTTGGGTTTGGGTTTTGGTTTAAGCTGATTTAAATTTATTGGACTGAACCTACATAGATCATGGTTCTAGCCCAAATCAAATTTGTCTAGTCCTGAATCTATTTAAATCCAAATCAAGTCTAATTTCAAATCAATATTTGAAATTGACTAGACCTTCTAATAGACTTAAACCAAATTGAATCTTATTCACTTGAACTTAACCCAATTGAGATAATTCAATCAATCAAATTGATTAATTAAATCATGTACGATTCTCAATCGTTGATCAGCAAATAGATCATCCTAGGAAACTTCTATGCGTGTGGCTCTTTAGGTTCGAACCTAAGCCGATAGCATAGAAACAACTTTCTATACTAATCGATGTGCCCATCTAGCAATGGAACCCGACGTCCGGATAGGTCGAAGAGTTGCTGAGCAAACTCCAAAAACCCTAAGAAACAATTACCGTATAATTCATCATCTTGACCACAAATGCTAAGGATGGCTTAAGAGCCTGACAACTCTAAACAACAAATCCATAAAGTGATTTCAATTTTAGTGATCATGTGACTTTCACATGAAGTGCCTTGGCCAAGGTTTTGCTAAATTGAAACACAAGCATTTCTCCTTTTAATGGGATAGGTCAAATTCCATCATGATCCACAACTGACTACCACAAGTACTTGACTGCACTCAGTAACCTTTCGTAGCTGGATTAGAAATCTAGGTGGTCCGGCACCTAAGTACAATGAGTTGCTTATAAGTACTGGTTGTGATCTTCAGGTCTGAAGGATACTTATACCTATATCTTCTCGAATTAACTCTTGACAGCAGAGTATCCGAAAATGAGTCACGTTTGGTGAAATGTACTCCTACACTTTCACCTGTATGTCATACCAGTGTCTCTACACTCCTTGGTTAAGAGAACAACCAACAAATATGATATACAACATCCTATAATTAATATTACTATGGCCCTATCATAGTGTATCATTTGGTCGCAAACTCTTTTGAGGACCTTCAAAGATAAATGCTCCTTTATCGTGAAGAAAGATCCTGAGGGCTTCATTACTATTAGGAGTTTTAAGAAGATGTTCTTGTAATGAATAAACTGCTAAATAACTTTTATTAATATATCAATTTATATGTAATTTACATTAGCACAATCATCAAATGATTGGCTTTAGGATACAATTTCCAACAAACTCACACTTAGCCTAAAGCCACTCATTACAGTATCTAATACCCATCTTCAATTTATAATCATCAAACTCCTTGATCCTGAGTGCTTTAGTAAATGGGTCACCTAGGTTTTTCTTTCCGTCAATCTTCTGAAGATTTATGTCACCTCGGTCTACAATCTCTCGAATAAGATGAAACGGTGCAGTATGTGCTTGGTGCGCTGATGTGCTCGTGGTTCCTTTGCTTGAGCTATGGCACTAGTACTGTCACTGTACAACAGGATTGGTCTATCTATGGAAGGTGCTACTCCAAGCTCAGAGATAAACTTTCGCAGCCACACAACTTCTTTCGTAGCATCTGATGCAGCGATGTACTCTGCCTCGCACATCGAATCTGCCACTGTATGTTGCTTGAAACTTTTCCAGCAAACAGCTCCACCATTTAGGATAAACATGAAACCCGATACACTTTTGCTATCATCATGATCTGATTGAAAATTGGAATCAGTATATCCAACAAGTTTCAAATCAGACTCTCTATAGACTAACCACTGGTCCTTAGTATTTCTCAAATACTTAAGGATTGTCTTAACAACTTGTCAGTGTTTTTCTCCTGGATCAGATTGGTATCTACTCACTACTCCTAGTGAGTATGCCACATCTGGTCTTGTACATGTCATAGTGTACATAGTCGATCCCACTACCGAAGCATATGGAATTTGACTCATACGTTCTCTTTCATTAGGAGTTGTCGGACAATCCTTCTTAGAAAGATAAATTTCATGGTCTATCAAAAGATAGCCTTTCTTGGAATTCTCCATGCTAAACCTCTTTAGCACTGTGTCAATGTACGTAGATTGGGATAGACCAAGCATCCTCCTAGATCTATCTCTATATATCTTCATCCCTAGGATGTAGGAGGTTTCTTCCATATCTTTTATAGAGAATTGTGGTGATAACCATGTCTTTATTCCTTGTAATGCAGGGATATCATTTCCGATTAAGAGAATATCATCCACATATAATACAAGAAATACAATAACGGAACCGTTAGCCCATTTATAAATGCAAGGTTCTTCTTTATTCTTAACAAAGCCATAAGATTTGATCACATTATCAAATCGTATATTTTAACTCCTAGATGCTTGCTTAAGTCCATAAATGGACTTCTGTAGCCTGCACACTTTAGACTCGTCTTCAGATATGAAACCTTCAGGCTATATCATATAAACCTGTTCTTCTAAATTACCATTTAGAAAAGCGGTTTTAACATCCATCTGCCAAATCTCATAATCGAAGTGTGCTGCTATAGCTAGCATAATCCGATGGATTTCAGCATTGCCATAGGAGAAAACGTTTCGTCATAGTCAATACCATAACGTTGAGGATACCCCTTGGCAACCAGATGTGCTTTGTAGGTCTCTACCTTTCCGTCTGCACCTCTTTTTCTCTTGAAAACCCACTTACACCCTATGGGTTTTATCCCTTTGGGTGGGTCAACTAATATCCATACATTATTTTCTTCATGGAATCAAGTTCGAATTTCATGGCATCAAGCCATTTATTAGAGTCAGTCCTTTGCATAGCATCCATATAGGTGATCGGATCCTTGTTGTTCTCATCGAGCTCAATAGGATCATCGTTCTGGACCAAGAAACCTAAGTATCTGTCCGGTTATTGTGGTACTCTATCAGATCGCCTTAATGGTGCATCTAAAATGGGTTTTAAGTTTGATCTAATCAACTCAGATTCTAAGGGTTCACTAGTTTGTGTTGTTCCTTCTACTTGATGAACTTCCTCAAGTTCAATATTAGAGCTATTTGTTCCTTCACTAAGGAACTCCTTTTCAAGAAAAACTGCTCTATTACTAATGAACAACTTTTGTTCTTCAGTATTGTAGAAGTAATATCCTTTGGTTTCTTTCGGATAGCCGATAAAAAAATATTTGTCAGATTTGGGTTAAAGTTTGTCAGATTTTGCATGTTTCACATAAGTCGGACACCCCCAGACTCTCAGATAGGTGATAACCATTTTATGTTCATACCACATCTCATGTGAAGTTTTAGAAACAGACTTACTTCGAACCTTATTGAGAATATGACAAGCTGATTATAATGCATATCCCCAAAATGATATTGGCAAGCTTGCAAAACCTATTATGGACCGAACCATGTCTAATAGAGTTTGATTCCTTCTTTCTGACACACTGTTATGCTGCGGTGTTCCTGAAGGAGTCCATTGGGAGAGAATCTCATTCGCCCTTAAATATGTCACAAAGTCATTTGAAAGGTATTCGCCTCCTCGATCTGATCGAAGGGTCTTAATATATTTTCCTGTTTGTTTTTTTACTTCTTTATGATATAGTTTGAACATTTCAAACGACTCAGATTTATTCTCATAAGATAGACATAACCGAACATAGAAAGGTCATCTGTAAAAGTAATGAAGTAGTAATATCCACCTTTGGCACAAGTGCTCATTGGTCCACATACATCAGTATGTATTAGACCCAATAGCACTTTGGCTCTTTCACCTTTTTCAGTAAAAGATGACTTGGTCATTTTACCAAGAAGACATGATTCACAAGTAGTTAATGATTCACAATCATCAATTCGAAGGATGCTCTCCTGAGTTAACGTGTTTAATCTGTTCTTATTGATATGACCCAGCCGATGGTGCCAAAGATAAATGTCTGTGACATCAGTTGTTCTAGGGCGCTTACTTGAATTGTACACTACATTCACAGGCTGTGATAATATATAAATGTCATTAGATAAATGCCCAGTCATTACAGTGACTCCATTCATAATGATATTCAAAGTAACATCCTTTATTGAAATTTCATAATGACTTTGGGCCAGAAGGCCTACAGAAATTACGTTCAACAAGAACGTTGGGCAAAAATGACAATCATTTAGTACAATGACATTTTTATTGAAAACTATTCCAAGAACTCCTAATGCCAGAACTGGAACTAATCTTCCATCGCCGACATTAAGGAATCTTTCATTGTCCTTAAATCTTCTAGTGACCTGTAGTCCCTGTAATGAATTGCAAATGCTAAAAGGACTCACGGTATCCAATACCCAGGTCTGATTATCATATACAAAAAAATTATAAGGTGTTATCATATAAATACCTTGTTGAGCAACATCTTGCTCCTTTTTCTTCTTTGGCCTGTTTGGATCAAGTGTGACAATGTAAAGAGGAAAGTTCCTCTTCCAGTGCCCTTGCATCTTGCAATGAAAGCATTCAGCTTGACTTTTATCAACTTTCTTCTTCTGCATCTAACCACTTATAAATGTCCTAGCATGTTGCACCTTTTTCTTACTCTTTTTCTTCTTCCCCTTCCTAAAGGGTTGACGCCCTACCTTAGATCCTTCAACCACATTAACTAAACCCTTAGAGAGCTGGTTATCCTTCTCAAAGTTCTGTAACAACCCCAATAAACCGTTGTAGTTGACTGCAAGCTTTGTCATTCGAAAATAAGTAAGGAAAGGTCGGAAGGATGGAGGCAAGGAATTCAGGATCGCATCTTTTTCCAACTGCTCATGTAGGGGAAAGCTGAGCTTACTTAGGAGTTATATCTTCTCGATCATGTACAATACGTGATCAGTGACAGGAGATCCATCCATCATTCGAGCATTAAAAATAGCACAACTAGTCTTGTGCCTTTCAACGTCGTCGGGTGTGCCGAAAGATTCATTCAATGCTTGAATGATTTCTTCCGGCTGAGCATTCTCGAATCGGCGACCAAATTCATTGTTCATTGCTACTAGCATGATGCAACGTACGCTAGTTCTATCATTGAGCCACTTTTGATAAGTGTCTTTATCAGAACTATGGGTGTTTGCATTAGGTATCTTTGGTGCAGGATTATTCAGAATATATAAAATCCTCTCATGCTCAAGAACAATCTTAAGTTTTCTGAACCAGCTATTGAAATTCGAACCATTCAACTTATCACTATCCAATAGGGATCTTAATGATAAATTAGTGACCATTTTCTACATAAGGAAAAACTAAAGTTTATTAGTATATAAATTGATTCAGTCTAAAGACTTGGACTTTAGTCTAAAGATTCGCCCACTATTTTGTTCAAATTGGCAGCCTCTACATCCCAATTCGAAGAATTATTCTTAATTCTTTAGCGGGCACTAAGATCTACATAAACTATATACAGGCCCAAGTGAAGCTTGGCCAACCCATATGCATCTAAGAGTAGGTTCAAAACCAATTGTTTCCCCAAACAATTCTTAGTGTTCAGTTTTGCCCCATGTTCCTCTTCAGCAGGCATGGAGTGCCTCCACTGAAAGTTTTGGTTAGGTCCAACCATTAAATGATATAATCAGTGTAACCTATCAATAGACAACCAAGCCAGAGTGAAGCTCGGCCCACCTGACTGTCTATGTAATAGTTACGCTGACTTATCATATAATGAATGATAATTCTGATGGTTGACAAGCACCAGGCATGGAGTGCCTTCAATGATTATCAAGACATCGGACTCATTATCACCCACCTTAATGGGAGGCTATGATCTAGTTATCATATAACTATTTCATTTTAAGGACCTAATAATTTTAGAGGATTTAATAATCTGAAGATAAATTGACTAATCAAGTTCTCCCACTGAATCTATGAAGTTAGTTTAATGAGACAAGATTATATTAGTTTAAGTGGCACCTTAATCAGTCAGACTGATTTCCTTACAGACATGGGTCAACCCAAATCATGTAAATGATCTAAATCATAAATGGTTCACCATGATGACCAGGTAAGTGAGACCGATGAAAGGGATATGTCATTAACTCATTAAAGACGCATCAATACGGGTAGCTCCCAATTAAAAATCATTCGATCGTTGATCCTAGAGCAACTTGCTAACTCACCTTGACATCATAGGGTTAACCAATTTTGATTTGACCATCTAAGAGATTCATGCTCAACCACGAAGCCTAATCAACTTCCATTTGGTTTAATCAAAGAGAAAGACATGATCAACTACAACTATTGTTTGATTTAGAGCATTCTAAACCTAATCTAATTAATTTAGATTTGATCAAGTACTCTTTTAGTCCAGTTGATTTAAAGCTTAGGGTCTAACTCTTTATGGACCCGATTTAGCTAACCCAAAAGATTAAATATATTTCATGTTTACATGTCATATATTTCAATCAAGCATCACTTGCATTACATTACTACTCATAATTCCTATATTTAGATCATATCTAAAAAGATTATGAATTAATATTTAACATTCAAATAAAACTCTCATAAATATTTGTATGTTTTATAATATAGACAACAAGCCAACATATCTCATATCTATGTTTTTATTCTAAATATGCAAATATCATGCTTTTATACAACATCAATATGTATCAAATATAAAACCTCTCTTGAGAGTGTGTGTAATATGTGTTTTGATGCCAAAGATTAATTTAAATTATCTTTTGATTAAGCATCAACCGCACGACAATATATCACAGAATACCTCGTTGAATGGGTAATTTAGATTTTTAATCCATCTGTGACCGAATAGCCAGGTGAATCGTTTTAGCCATAATTACACAATTAATAAGAACATTTATTTCTATGTAATAAATTAGATCAAGATGAAACCATACCAATTATAGAGAGAAATAATCCTCAAGGCATGCATATTTTAATTTTGATAACAATTATCAATGCGGAAATTTAAAGATTACATCTTAATCTATCTAACATGCATCAAGATCATATCTTTGCCTTATATTATAAGATCGTTTGATTTAAATAATGCATATAAATTAAATAATTAAGATCATATCTTAATATTCAAGATGAGAAGTTATACTACTCGTCTTGAAGCCTGTCTTAAGATCTAGGGATCAAATCACTCACATTAAGAACAGTAGGTAACTCCTTTGTGCTCTGCAGCCGTTCAATCGTCCGGCCTCTAGTATCATCCACGCGAAGCCTCGAATGATCGGATTCCCGGGAGTACTAGCTCGCGGAAAAACAATTTTGCTGATATTGAATCCTCTCACTTGAATCTTCTTCCAAGATCCACCAAACCTTTTCTGACACTAGAATTACACCAGGATTTTCTATTCTAACTCTTTAGAAATTCAATCCATAACATCTCATTGTTGTAATCTGTGAGGGATGTCCTCCAATTTATAGGCTCAATTCTAACTCTTAGAATTCTATCATTCGGTTAAAACCAAAGAAACGCAGCCTTTTGTTTAATTCCGATGTTCGGTGAAAACCAAAGAGATATGAATTCTAATTACTTAGAATTCCATCGTCTCGTTAATTCAAAGAGGTACATTAATTCCACTTTAATTCTAACACTTAGAATTCCGATGGAAATGGTTTGGAGAAGATTAAATTAAATTCTACATGAGAATTTAATCAAGTTATCTTATCATGTGAGATCCTTTTTGCAAGGGGTTTGGGTTCGTGTTGGCCCAGATGGCAACCCAAGAGGGGGGGGGGTGAATTGAGTTCTTAAGAATTTAACCTTTTGAAACTATATGCTTTGAATTAAAAGAAATTAAGTGCAAGATAAATACTAAGCACAAATAAAGAGATAGAGTGAGAGAGTCAAAACACGACAAACACAAAGATTTTATAGTGGTTCGGTGTATCCAACACCTACGTCCACTCCTAAGTATCACTTGGGTCCACACTATAATCTGCTTGATTACAGCCGAGTTGTTTTACAAGCACACAACTCAAAACTTGTTGTTTCCTCGGGATCACAACGAACCCAGCTGGTTTTCCGGGCTCACTAGCACACAACCCAACCACAAGCTATCCTTAGCTTGTACCGAGGCATACCACCTCCACTAATTCAATCCTCCGATTGAATCAGCAAACACAAATGAAAAATAGAGTTTAGAGTACAAAATAGCTCCTTTAAATGAGCAAATATGTAAATAAATAAGCAAGGTAAGAGAAGCCTGATTGAAGATGTTTGAATATATGCTTTTCTTCTTTTCCTCTTCTCCTTTGAAAGATTGAATCAGGGCCTCAGCTCAGATTCTTTAGAAACTTGCAGTTAAGAAGATGAGGATTTGGGGCTTTTGCTTTCTCTCTTCAAATGTCGAAAATCTCCTTGATTTGAACTTGAGAAGCTTGTGGATTTCTCTTTGAGCTTTCTGAGGATGATGGATTTGAGCTCTAAGTCTTTCCTCTTAATTTCTCTCTTTTTCACAGAGTATTTTTCTTGATTTTTCTTCTTTTCTTTTGTATGTGCTCTCTCTCTTCAAACGAACGATTTTTCCCTTTATATAGATCTCTTAATCCAGGTTTAGGTGGAAAATATAGCCGTTGTGAGATGTATGGATTCTTCTACATACAAAGAAAATAGATGTTAGAGGTTAGGTGAAAATAAATCTTACCGTTGAAGTCCGTTCTGACAGATAAAAAATCAGTTCCTGACAGGTTGGAGTCGGCTCCAACTTTTCAGGTGTCGGCTCCAAGTCGGTTGTTCAAAAATAGTAAAGAAAAAGTTGTTGGGGAGTCGGCTCCAAGAAAGGTAAGTGTCGGCTCGTCGCTTTCGGGAGTCGGCTCTGGAAACTGTAAGTGTCGGCTCCAAAAAAGTCTATAAAAACACGCTCTCTGTTCTCAGGTTAGAGTCGGCTCCAGAAACTTAGGTATCGGCTCCCGAAATCTTAGGTGTCGACTCTCGAATTCTAAGTGTCGGCTCCAGAAACTGAAACAGAATGCACTTCTTTGTATCTCAGGTTGGAGTCGGCTCCGAAACCCTAGGTGTCGACTCCAAACCATGCCAAAATCCTAGAAACCTTCTGATACGCCTTGGGGTCAGCTCCTGACTATTTGGGTGTCGACTCCAAGCTCTGAACTTTGAAAAGTTCTTTTAAAACATTGATTCAAAACATGTTTCTTTATTCTTTTTGATTGATCAAACATTTTTAATCCCTGAAACACTTGTTAAATCTATTAGAAATAAAATGAATATACTCATGTCTTTTATTAATCATCAAAATCAATAATTGGGTTAACAATCTCTCCTTTTTGATGATTATAAAAACATTGAGTATATGCATGATTAAACAATAAGATTTTCAAATCAAATTTCTCAAATATTTATTTCTCACAGGTAAGCTCTCCCTGAATGAGGTAGCTCCCCCTATGATACTCAATTTAACATCTATTCCTCCCTTTTAACAGTAAACTTTTAATGTTTGATACCAAGTAAACCGTTATATCAATTTTAACATCTATTCATCCTTTCACTGCATATATGACAATTACTTCTCCCTATATGCAATTAATTAGATGCCAATTAAACAGTTATTTGTTCCAATGCATCTACAAATATGCAATTAAATGCTTTTCCCTTTTATAACTTTCGATGCATATACAACTATCAATTACTTCTCCCCCTTTTTTTGTAATCAACAAAAAGGTTACGAAGTTTTAAGTAAAATGACAAAATTGATAGATGCTTCAAAGATCAAATGACATTCATTAACTATCAAATAAGTTTATTATATTATAATGTCAAACATTACATCATATTACAAAAAGAAACTTCATTACATCAAAATTTCAAACTAAACTCCATTACATCAGAACTTTAATGAAAAGTAAATCAACATCAAACTAAACATCATCAAAGAACTTCATTACAATATAATAAAAAATTAGTTCTAAGAAGTCTTTGCAAATCTTTTACTATTTTTTCCATTCCTTCACTTTGAGTTCTTACAAATTCTTTTAGTCTTCTATCAACAAATGCACATGCGGTCATAATTTTGTCCTGAAGCTCAGCATTGCATTTGGAGTAAGTCTCTGAATCGCCACCAATATCTTTAAGCTCTTCAAAAATATTCTTGAGATCATTCTTCAAAGATTATGCGGAGGCTCCAAGTGTAGACTCAATTTTACCAATTCTTTCATCCAAAGAATAAAGGGTCTCTCTTAGGTTCATGAATTGGCTATCTAGCTCAGATTTAATTTCTTCCTTGTGAGTAGCAAAAATACTTCTAAGCTATTCTAACTGAATATCAGAAAAACCAATAGATGACTGACCAAAAGTGGAAGGAATAGGTAGAGCTGGAGGTACATTCTGACTGGGCTCTGGTGAGCTGTGTCTCACAGATGGTCCTGCCTCAGAAGGATCAGGCACATTAGTCTCAGCAACCCTATCTTCAGTATGACCTTTTCTCTTCCATTTATCATCCACTTTAACAAATCTCATCCTGTGCACAATAGCTAAGCTGTAGTAATCTGTGTGTCTAAGGTTCTTCGATGGCTCATTCTCAGAAATAACTACTCATTGACTTCTAAAAACCATGGTTAGGATCATCCCATAAGGCAATGAAGATCTCCTCTTGCCCCCGGCCTAAGCCATATACCATATCATCATTCCAGCAAGATTTATTGGTTGACCCGTCAAGATACTATCCATGACTACAATGTCTCGCTCTGAGACATACTCAAAACGGTCAGTCTTGGGAAATAGAATCCTACTACAAATGTTATGCAACAGCCTAAGCTCAAGTGGCAATTGGTTTTCCCTAATCTCTTCAAATTCAGTTACATCCTTTCCTAACATCCTTGACAAAGCATCTGATCTTTCACTGTGAATGTTTGCAACAAATCCAGTGACAGAAATACTTAATAGATTTTCTAAAATTTGAAATGTGAGATGAATTTTCTTCCCTCTTACTGAACTAACAATTCCACCATTTCCTCTAGATAAATTCAGGTAAAATTCTTTAACAAGAGCTGGATAAGTAGGAACATCCAAAGAACAAACCTTATCCCAACCGAATTCTTTAATCTATCTACCGATCCCAAAACCTTCGGCTTAAAGAAATCGAAATATACTTTCCTACCCATGGTTATGACTCGCCCAGCAAGGGTATCTACCTTTGGAGAGGAGGGGCTTGGATTATCTAAGGGAGTTGAAGAGGAATCATCGCTTGGAGTAGGTTCACGGACGGGACGCTGAGCCGTACGCTTCCTTGTAGCTACGGGAGCATCAAAGACCGATCCCCTACGCTTAGGTGCCATAGAAATCTTAGGGAATGGTTGATTTGAGGAATATTTGGCTTTGGAAAGTTTGGAGAGCATTTGGAGAAGATTTGGAGAGGGTTTGAAGAAGATAAAAATCGAGAAGGTGTCGACTCTGCCCTAATATAGTCAATTTGGGTCCACCAGGTGTCGACTCCCGCAAAGTTGAGTGTCGACTCCAAGTCGCTAACACAGTTAGCGCCCAAACTGGAGTCGGCCCTGCTTAAGTGGGTATCGGCTCCAAGGTCAGACACCGAGAGCGACACAGAAGAGGTGTCGACTCCTCAAATTAAGGTGTCGACTCCACTGACAGTTTCAGAGAAAAAAATAGGAGAGTTCCAAACATCTGAAACTTGTCCAAATAAAGTCAATAAGTTTAAAAAAATCTTTGAAATGTGGATAATCAAATTGCTCAAATGACTAGATAAATTGTCCTTAAAATTATGAAAGGAATCTCAAGAAATTGATAGAAATCTAGATAGTCATTCCTCAGGGGTTTTAAATTCATTCCAAAGGATCACAAATCCCTAATTCACCTCTAAGATAACAAAATCTCTCTTCACTCAAAGGTTTTGTAAATATATCAGCTAACTGTTCTTCAGTATTAACATAATCAAGACAAATTTTATTGTTAGCTACATGTTCTCTTATAAAGTGATATCTGATTTCAATGTGCTTAGTTCTTGAATGTTGGATTGGATTCTAAGTTAAAATGATTGCACTTGTATTATCACATCTAATAGGAGTTTTATCAAGTGTTATGCCATAATCTTCAAGTTGTCGCTTAATCCAAAGGATTTGAGCACAGCAACTTCTAGCTGCAACATATTCTGCTTCAGCAGTAGATAATGCAACCGAATTTTACTTTTTGCTAAACCAAGAGATTAAGTTACTTCCTAAAAATTGACATGCACCACTTGTACTTTTTTTATCTAGTTTACATCCAATATAATCAGAATCTGAATAAGCAATCAAATTAAGTGTTGAATCTCTAGAATACCATAATCATACATTTTTGGTTCCACTTAGATATCTTAAAATTCTTTTCACAATAATTAAGTGAGATTCTTTAGGTTCTGATTGAAATCTAGCACATAGACAAATAGCAAATATGATATCTGGTCTACTTGCTGTTAAGTAAAGTAGAGATCCGATCATACCTCTATAGTATTTTTGATCTACCTTCTTACCATCTTCATCTTTATCTAATTTGTATGAAGGACTCATAGGTGTTCCAAGGGGTTTGATTGATTCCATTCCAAACTTCTTGAGAAGTTCCTTTGTGTACTTTGTTTGGTTGATGAAAATCCCCTCTTTACTTTGCTTGATTTGAAGTCCTAGGAAGAAGTTGAGTTCTCCCATCATGCTCATTTCGAATTCACGCTGCATTAACTTAGCAAATTCTTGACACAAGAGATTGTTAGTAGCACCGAATACAATATCATCTACATATATTTATACTATTAATAAGTCTTTGTCTTTCCTTTTCAAAAATAAGGTTTTTCTACATTTCCTCTAGTAAAATCATTTTCAATCAGAAATTTGCTTAACCTATCATACCAAGCTCTAGGTGCTTGTTTTAAACCATATAGTGCTTTGTGTAATTTAAAAACATGATTTGAAAATTTATGATCTTCAAAACCATGTGGTTGTTCCATAAAAACTTCCTCATTTATAAAACCATTTAAAAATGCACTTTTAACATCCATTTGAAATAAATTTATGTTCATATGACATGCAAATGCAAGTAGTAATCTAATTGCTTCTAATCTAGCTACAGGTGCAAAAGTTTCATCAAAATCAATTCCTTCTTCTTGATTATATCCTTTTGCAATTAATCTATCTTTATTTCTAATTACTATGCCATTTTCATCCAATTTATTCCTAAATACCCATTTAGATCCTATAACTGAATGACCTTTAGGTCTATCAACTAAGGATCATACATTATTCCTAGTAAATTGATTTAATTCTTCTTGCATAGCTAGCATCCAATTACTATCTTTTTCAGCTTCTTCAACAGTTTTAGGTTCAATTTGAGATACAAATGTAAGATGATTATTGATATTCCTCATAGATGACCTAGTTCTTACTCCTTGAGATGGATCACCAATAATCAATTCCTTTGGATGACCATAGGCATATCTCCAATCTCTAGTAATATCTACTTCATTATGATTAGTATCAATATCATCAATCCTAGGTGAATCATCATCTTTAGCTTCTTGTTCATGATATGAAGATACATCAATATTTAATTTTTAATATCCCTTTCTAGTATATTTGTATCTTCCTCATCATCAATCTTCTCTGAGCTTGATGCTAAAGACTCATCAAAAGCTACATGAATAGATTCTTCTACAATTAAGGATTTCTTATTGAATACTTTATAGGCTTTACTAGTTGTTGAATATCCTAAGAATATACTTCATCTGATTTTGCATCAAATTTTTCAAGATTATCTTTTCCATTATTATAAATAAAACATTTACGGCCAAATACATGAAAATAACCTATCTTTGGTTTTCTATTATTCCATAATTCATAAGGTATTTTCTTAAGGATTGGCCTAATTAGGGCTCTATTAAGAATGTAACATGTTGTGTTTATAGCTTCCGCCAAGAAGTACTTTGGGAGTTGGCTTTCACATAGCATGGTACGGGTCATATCTTCTAGAGTCCTATTTTTTCTTTCTACAACTCCATTTTGTTGTGGTGTCCTAGGTGCAGAAAAATTATGATGAATGCCATATTCAGTGCAGAAATTTTTAAATAAGTGATTTTTAAATTCTGTGCCATGATCACTTTTAAGAGATACTATGGTGTTGTTTTTCTCATTAGTGACTTTCTTGAAAAATTTCAGAAATATTGAGAAAGTCTCATCCTTGTGAGCCAAAAATAATACCCAAGTGAATCTAGAATAATCATCTACTCTCACAAGGCCATATTTCTTTCCTCCTAGACTTGTTGTTCTAATAGGTCCAAAAAGGTCCATGTGAAGTAGCTCTAATGGCCTAGAAGTGGAAGCAACATTTTTTGATTTGAAAGAGTTTCTAATTTGTTTGCCTAATTGACATGCATCACAAATTCTGTTATTTTCAAAATCTAGCTTTGGAAGATCTTTAACTAAATCCATTTTAATTAATTTTGAAATTAGGTGTGTGCTTGCATGACCTAATCTACGATGCCATAACCATTCAATCTCATTTTCATTAGCATTGTTAGCTACTAAGCAATGATTACTAGTAGACAAATTGTCTAAATCAATTAAATATACATTGTCATTTCTATTACCAATAAATACAATGCTATTGTCAATGGGATTAAAAACAGTGCAGATAGAAGCTTCAAATGAAACTTTGAAACATTTATCACACAATTGGCTAATACTAATTAAATTATGCTTTAAGCCATCTACATATATAATATTTTCTATAAAAGTAAAGGGAGTTATCTGAATTTTACTAAATCCCATAATTTGGCCTTTATCATTGTCTCCAAATGTGACAACTCCTCCTCTTTTATCTTCAAGGATGATGAATTGCTCCTTGTCACCCGTTATGTGCCTTGAGCAGTCGCTATCAAGATACCACTTTTGTTTTGATCTTTTGGCTGCAAGACACTCCTGCAAAGTAATCAAACTTTCTGTTTAGGAACCCAAGCTTTCTTGGGTCCTTCATGGTTAGTAGCAACAAAGATTGTTCCTTTTGGAACCCATATTTTCTTTCCTTTAATACTTAAATTCTTATTAAGTTTTCTAAAATTGCATTCATAGGCTTTATGTCCTTTCTTGTTACAACAATAACATGAAAAATCATTCTTATCCTGTTCTTTTCTAAAGAAGTTTTTAACATACTTTTGTTTTTTATTAGGTCTATAATCTAATCCAGCCTTATCAAATACAGCTCTTTGATTACTCAATAGAAAATTAAGTTTTTCAAAGCTATATGTAAATTTATCGACTATATTTCTATATTTATCAATTTCTCTCTTTAAATTAACATTTTCATTAGAAATTAACTCTTTATCTTTTAGCAAATTTTCATTTTCAGATTTTAGTTTTTCAACTTCATGAGTTAGTTTATCCTTCTCTTTGGCAAGATTTAAATTATCTTTTTTTAAAGATTTGTTCTTCTTTTTCAGAACTTTAAAATCACTAACTAATTCATTAAATGCATCATATAATTCTTCAAAATAAAATCATCACAAGGTGTTTCAGAACTTACCTCATTATCGTCGTTTGCCATAAAGCAAATGTTTGCAACTTCCTTTTGTTCCTCCTCGGATGAGGATTCATCACTTTCACTCCATGTTGCAACATATGCCTTTTTCTTCTTCTTGTGCCCCTTTTTCAGTTGAGGACAATCATATCTAAAGTGTCTCGGTTTCTTACATTCATAACATATGAGGGGGTCTTTCTCTTTTTCTTTGTCCTTGTCCTTCTCTTTTTCTCTTTCTCCTTCCATTTTTGTTCCATATCTTTTCTTATGGAAGGGTCTCATTCTTTGCATAAATTTCTTAAATTTCCTAGTAATAAGAGCTGTCTCATCATCTTCCTCTTCTTCCTCACTGCTGCTTATCTCCTTTTCTGCAGCTTTAAGGGCAATTATTTTCTTCTTTTTGACTTCCTCCTCATGATGTTGCTTCATGGTCAGTTCATGGGTCATCAATGATCCAAGTAGCTCCTCCAAAGGTAAGGTGTTGAGGTCCTTGACTTCTTGGATTGCAGTTACCTTTGCTTCCCATATCCTTGGAAGAGACCTAAGAATTTTACGAACCAATTCAGAGTTAGTGTAGGTCTTGCCAAGACTTTTTAGACTATTTACAATATCAGTAAATCTAGTGTACATGCATGTGATGGTTTCATTTTGTTCCATGCTAAATAATTCATACTTGTGCACTAGAATATTGATTTTAGATTCTTTAACTTGATTAGTACCCTCATGGGTAACTTCTAATCTATCCCAAATTTCTTTTGTGGAAATTCATGTAGAAATTCTATTGAACTCATTAGCATCTAAAGCACAATATAAAACATTCATGGCCTTAGCATTGAGCTGAGCCATTTTCCTATCGTTCTCATTCCAATCCCTTTCGGGTTTAGGAACTATTGAACCATCTACCAAGTGTGTGGGTGTGCTTGGTCCATTAGTGATTACACTCCAAAGTTCATAATCTAAAGCTTGAATAAAAATAGTTCTAGCTTTCCAATAAGAATAATTTGAACCATTAAACAAAGGAGGTCTATTAGTAGAATGACCTTCAGCAAATGAAGATCCAGCTTGAGCTGTCATTTGGATCTTTAGCTCTTGATCGTGTGATCAAATAAACAATGAACACTAGCTTTGATACAAATTGTTGGCCCAGATGGCAACCCAAGAGGGGGGGTGAATTGGGTTCTTAAGAATTTAACATTTTGAAACTATGTGCTTTGAATTAAAAGAGATTAAGTGTAAGATAAATGCTAAGCACAAATAAAGAGATAGAGTGAGAGAGTCAAAACACGACAAACACAAAGATTTTATAGTGGTTCGGTGTATCCAACACCTATGTCCACTCCCAAGTATCACTTGGGTCCACACTATAATCTGCTTGATTATAGCCGAGTTGTTTTACAAGCACACAACTCAAAACTTGTTATTTCCCCCGGGATCACAACGAACCCAGCTGGTTTTCCAGGCTCACCAGCACACAACCCAACCATAAGCTATCCTTAGCTTGTACCGAGGTATACCACCTCCACTAATTCAATCCTCCGATTGAATCAGCAAACACAAATGAAAAATAGAGTTTAGAGTACAAAATAACTCCTTTAAATGAGCAAATATGTAAATAAATAAGCAAGATAAGAGAAGCCCGATTGAAGATATTTGAATGTGTGCTTTTCTTCTTTTCCTCTTCTCCTTTGAAAGATTGAATCAGGGCCTCAGCTCAGATTCTTCAGAAACTTGCAGTTGAGAAGATGAGGATTTGGGGCTTTTGCTTTCTCTCTTCAAATGTCGGAAATCTCCTTGATTTGAACTTGAGAAGCTTGTGGATTTCTCTTTGAGCTTTCTAAGGATGATGGATTTGAGCTCTAAGTCTTTCCTCTTGATTTCTCTCTTTTTCACAGAGTATTTTTCTTGATTTTTCTTCTTTTCTTTTGTATGTGCTCTCTCTCTTGAAACGAACGATTTTTTCCTTTATATAGATCTCTTAATCCAGGTTTAGGTGGAAAATATAGCCATTGTGAGATGTATGGATTCTTCTACACACAAAGAAAATAGCCGTTAGAGGTTAGGTGAAAAGAAATCTTACCATTGAAGTCCGTTCTGATAGATAAAAAATCCGTTCCTGACAGGTTGGAGTCGACTCCAACTTTTTAGGTGTCGGCTCCAAGTCAGGTGTTCAAAAATAGTAAAGAAAAAGTTGTTGGGGAGTCTGCTCCGAGAAAGGTAAGTGTCGGCTCGTCGCTTTCAGGAGTCGGCTCTAGAAACTATAAGTGTCGGCTCCAAAAAAGTCCATAAAAACATGCTCTCTGTTCTCGGGTTAGAGTCGGCTCCAGAAACTCAAGTGTCGGCTCCCAAAATCTCAGGTGTCGGCTTCCAAATTCTAGGTGTCGGCTCCAGAAACTGAAACAGAATGCACTTCTCTGTATCTCAGGTTGGAGTCGACACCGTCGGCTCTGAAACCATGGGTGTCGACTCCATACCGTGCCAAAATCCTAGAAACCTTTTGATACACCTTGGGGTCGGATCCTGACTATTTGGGTGTCAACTTCAAGCTCTGAACTTTGAAAAGTTCTTTTAAAACATTGATTCAAAATATGTTTCTTTATTCTTTTTGATTGATCAAACATTTTTAATCCCTGAAACACTTGTTAAATCTATTATAAATAAAATGAATATACTCATGTCTTTTATTAATCATCAAAATCAATAATTGGGTCAACGGTTCGGGTTTTGGTTTAAGCTGATTTAAATTTATTGGACTGAACCTACATAGATCATGGTTCTAGCCCAAATCAAATTTGTCTAGTCCTGAATCTATTTAAATCCAAATCAAGTCTAATTTCAAATCAATATTTGAAATTGACTAGACCTTCTAATATACTTAAACCAAATTGAATCTTATTTACTTGAACTTAACCCAATTAAGATAATTCAATCAATCAAATTGATTAATTAAATCATGTACGATTATCAATCGTTGATCAGCAAATAGATCATCCTAGGAAACTTCTATGCATGTGACTCTCTAGGTTCGAACCTAAGCCGGTAGCATAGAAACAACTTTTTATACTAATCGATGCGCCCATCTAGCAATGGAATCCGACATCCGGATAGGTCGAAGAGTTGCCGAGCAAACTCCAAGAACCCTAAGAAACAGTTACCGTATAATTCATCCTCTTGACCACAAATGCTAAGGATGGCTTAAGAACCTGTCAACTCTAAACAGCAAATCCATAAAGTGATTTCAATTTTAGTGATTATGTGACTTTCACATGAAGTGCCTTGGCCAAGGTCTTGCTAAATTGAAACACAAGCATTTCTCCTTTTAATGGGATAGGTCAAATTCCATCTTGATCCATAACTGACTACCACAAGTACTTGACTGCACCCATTAACCTTTCGTAGCTGGATTAGAAATCCAGGTGGTCCGGTACCTAAGTATAATGAGTTGCTTGTAAGTCACTGGTTGTGATCTTCAGGTCTCAAGGAAACTTATACCTATATCTTCTTGGATTAACTCTTGACAACAGAGTATCCATAAATGAGTCATGTTCGGTAAAATATACTCCTACACTTTCACCTGTATGTCATACCAGTGTCTCTACACTCCTTGGTTAAGAGGACAACCAACAAATATGATATATAACGTCCTATAATTGATAGTACTATGGCCCTGTCATAGTATATCATTTGGTCGCGAACTCTTTTGAGGACCTTTAAAGATAAATCCTCCTTTATCGTGAGGGAGGATCCTGAGGGCTTCATTACTATTAGGAGTTTTAAGAAGATGTTTTTGTAATGAATAAACTGTCAAGTAACTTTTATTAATATATCAATTTATATATAATTTACATTAGCACAATCATCAAATGATTGGCTTTAGGATACAATTCCCAACATCAAGAACCAGCAGGAGGTGGACTACAATACTTATCTTCCCCTTACCGCGTTATGGAAGAGCCTGTTCCTTTTAGGTTTCACCTTCCTCAGTTGGATCCGTATGATGGCACCACAGATCCACTTGACATCTCGAGAGCTACAAGGCTCTAATGCAAGTTCTAGAGGCGACTGATGCCCTCTGTGCATTGCCTTTTCCACCATCCTGCGGAAGGCTACGCACGCCTGATACTCTCGTTTACCTTCACGCAGCATCGGCTCCTTCCGACAGTTGGAGAGGACCTTCTTGGCACACTTTGATGCCTATCGGAGGATTCCCCGGGTGGTGGACAGTATATTTTTCATCCAGCAGAAGGAGGAGGAGCCTCTAAAGGATTTTATGGCCCGTTTAAGATGGTCACCCTCGAGGTTTATCACCTTGATGATGGTGTGGCCACCTTGGTCCTTAAGCGGGGATTTCGCCCCTCCCGTTTCACTTACTCACTGGACAAGAAGCCTTCTAGCTCCTACGCCGAACTCCTAAGTCGCATACAAATGTATATCCATACTGACGAAGTTGACTCTACGCAAAGGAAAGATGAGGGGAGGCTCGACAAAAGGCCGGTCCACACAGAGCTAAGTGGACATCACTCTAGGAAGCCTGAGCCTCCGTGCCAACCAGATAATCGGTGCCAGAGCTTCGCCCCCAGAGAAGATAACCTCACCCCTCTCACTCCCAAGTTTCACATCCTTATGGAGATCGAGGGCGAGCCATACTTCCAACGCCCCCTCCTATGAACAGGGATGCCACTCACGACAAGAGCCACTATTGCTGTTTCCACGGACTACGGTCATGATACAAAAGATTGTTGTAACCTAAAGCATGCTATCGAGGAGCTCATTCAAAGGGGCTACCTTGGTAAGTTCATCCAGAAGGGACCTCCAGCTGTTCCAGCGTTAATGGGGCCTCCCCTTGCCCAGGCCAACATCGACAACACTTCCACTAAGAAGACGGTGGGCATGCTCTCCTGGGGGGCGACTTCTCCCTCTAAGAGGCTGAGAGGGAATAAGGGAATAGAAAATGTAATTCTTTTTCTAAAGGAAAACTAGTGGGGGTAAATAATTCAAATAATGATAGCATTGTCGTCTTCATGACAATTGCTAAACATCCTATAAAAAAAATCTTGGTTGATAGTGAGAGCTCCGCCGACATCCTTACTTATGATACTTTTGTTTGGATGAACTTGTCTCCCAGCTCTCCCTGACCGGTGACAGTACCTCTAGTTGGTTTCATAGGAGACTCGGTGAAGGTAGAAGGTAAAATTACCATACCGATCATGGCAGGGACACCGCCATGCCAAAGCACGATTCTAATGAGGTTCCTAGTGGTCCGGGTGTCGTTGGCCTACAATGCCATACTCGAACGACCTGGTCTAAACCTCCTTGATGTGGTGATATCTATTAAGCGCCTTCTCGTCAAGTTCCCCACCAGTGAGGGGATCGGCAAGATGCGCGAAGAGCAAAACCCAGTACAATTATGCTATCATATGGCTCCTAGCCCCCAGAAGGCGATGATTCCATCGGCTCCAAAGCTACTCGACCCTCGAGAGTCAGAAAAAAGAGGAGAACCGGCTGAGCGCCTGTTGACTTTCCCACTGGGAGATGATCTAAAGAAGACAATGCAAATCGGCGAGCTTCTCCCCGCGGAGGCGAAGAGCCAACTCCTTACTTTCTTGTAGGCTAACTCGAACATCTTCACCTGGTCAGTGTCGGACATATCCGGCATACCTTTGGAGGTAATTACTCACAAGCTCAACATTGACCCAAGGTATCGGCCAGTCCATCAAAAGAAAAGAAGTTTTACCCCTGAGTGACAGAGAGCCATTAATGAAGAAGTTAATAAACTATTTGCTACTGGCCACATTCGGAAAGCACACTATTCGGATTGGTTGGCCAATGTAATGATAGTACGCAAGGTGAGTGAGAGCTAAAGGATCTGCATCAACTTTACCAACCTTAATAAAGCATGTCCGAAGGATAGCTTTCTGCTGCCTCGGATTGACCAGCTAGTTGATTTCACATCCGGCCATGAGCTTTTCAGCTTCATGGATGCCTTCTTCGGATACAATCAAATAAAGATGGATCCGGAGGACGAAAAGAATACACCCTTCATTACCGAGAAGAGCATCAACTGTTACAAGGTAATGCCCTTTGGCTTGAAAAATGCAGGGGCCATCTATCAGAGATTGATGAATAAGATCTTCAAAGATCAAATTGGATGGAACATGAAGGTGTATATGGATGACATGCTGACCAAGAGCACCCACACCGCCGATCATGTTGTTGATCTAGAGAAGACTTTTAATAATCTCCGGCGTTACCAAATGAAGCTCAACCCTCGCAAGTGTACATTCGAAGTCACCGCTAGGAAGTTCCTGGGTTTTCTGGTGACCCAGCGGGGGATTGAGGTAAATTCAGAGAAGATTCAAGCCATTCTTGACATAAGGCAACCGACCAATAAGAAGGAGGTACAGTGACTTACAGAGAGAGTGTCTGCTCTAAGCCATTTATTATCGAGATCAACTGAAAGATGTCTGTCCTTCTTTAAAGCTCTGCACAAGGTGAACGACTTCGAGTGAACTGAGGATTACTAGAAAACCTACGAAGAACTGAAGGAGTTTCTGTCCACCCCGCCATTACTGTTGAAGCCAATGGAGGGGAGAGTCTTTTTCTTTATCTCGCTGCCTTTTCGAAAGCCGTCGGTTTCATTCTCGTGCGCCTCGACTTCGATGGAGCGCAGAAGCCTTTCTACTATACTAGCAAAGTGCTTCATGATGAGAAGATCAGGTACTTCAAAACTGAAAAAATTATTTTTACTCTAATCATCTTCACTCAGCATCTTAGACCATATTTTTAAACTCATCCGATTATGATACTCGTGAACCAAAAAAAAACCCTTTATAGTCTTTTCCTTCCGAGCTCTTTCCTAGCTCTCGCTGAGATTGTCAAGCTGGACAAGTAGGACTATGTAGTCGTCAACATAGAATATGACCCTCCCTTGCCTCCATGCCCATGACGCTTGCACTCCAAATATTTCCTCCACCACTATATTACTATTGTTGTATTGTGGAAGAACTCTAATATTATCAGAGAATTCTTCTATTTTATTTCTTGCCTCTCTCCACTCTCCATCATTTAATGACTCATGGACTTGGAGGCTGGGTGACCTTTACCTTTCTCTTTTGCAGCAAATTTTGTACTCAGATTTATCTGGACTGATTTACACTAGATTAGTGTGATCGCCCGCTTGTAGCAAAAAAAAAAAAAAAAGACTCATGATGACAATGAATAGAGGGCCTTCAATTATGGCACTAGTGAGTCCCCTTGTATCTACTCTTTCAATCAATTTGTTCTTTTTTTACTTTTTATCTTTTTAAAACTTTTAATGTTAAATTTAATAATTTCTTTTGGTTATAAATAATAATGACCAAGAGGGGGAGAGTTCGAGAGACTTCAGATTTGTAACCTTTGGCAATAATTGATAGCTTTAACAGAGAAGATGGTTAATAGGAGGGTGCGTCACTGGAAAGGTTAATTTATTTTTTAAATAAATTTATTTTTTATTTCTTAATAATAATAATAATAATAATTTTTAGATTTTGTTTGAATTTTTGAAGAAAAAGGAAGGAAAGAGTAAAAAAAATGAAAGAAAAAGAAAGAAAAAAGAAGAGTTATTCTTCTCTCTTGTTTGAAAAGGATGAAAGAAAAAAAAAATTAATTATCTTATTTGGATAGAGAAAAAAAAAAAAAGGAAAAGAGTTATGAGATAATTACATTCCTTCAGAATAGGAAATGAATCGTGAAAGTGAAAAAAAATGAAGAATAAAAAATAAAGATATTTTGATCTTTCAAAAAAATATGACTTAAATTTTTTTTCCTTCCATAACTTACTCCCCAATTTGGGGATTAATAAATTTACTCTCGTTGGTTACTCTCATTTTCTTTTCCGTCTTCCTTTCACCATTCTTTCAAACAAGATAACTTATAGCCTTTCTTTTTCTTTTTCTTCTCTCCATTTCCTTCCATCCAAAAGACCCTTAATCAATCTATTTGTATAATATGAGCTATGTATCCGACGCAAGGGAAGGTGGAATCCTTTAGCCTATCTCAAGTAAAGGCGGAAAAAAGAGATAAAAGGACGCATGGTGAGATAAAGAGATGTATTAGTGAAAACAGTAGTAAGATAATTTCATAGCAAAGTAAAAGAGCATGGTTAGAAATCCAAATAAAGTTCTTGACTTCTATGGGTTTTTTCTTCAACAATAATGGTAGAATAGTGCTGGGCTACTACGCTTAGAAGATAGATATAATAAAAAAATCTTATGTTCCACACGCATATTCTAATTGGATACAGGACAAGGATAAATAGTGGCTCTTAACAGAATATATATATATACACACACATATAATCAGTTGCTCTTAACAGCATTCATATTGCATTTGCTTTCAACCTCATGATTTTTATAAGAAAATATGAATAGCGTGGAATCTTCTAATATGCAGTGATAATACAGTGTGAACAAAAGAACATAAATCATTTTCATCAAAAGAAGAAAGAAGAAAAACATAGTAAACAAGAGAACATAAAAATAACTTTTTTTTTTGAATATTTTGGTGTTATATTTCCATTACATTGCTATCGATGACAATCACAAAACCATATTTTAGTAACATGATTCTCATACCAAGATAGATGTTTAAATTTGGAAATCTTAGGATTCTAAGAACCAAAGGGACCATGGAAGAAGATCGAACATGAAATAAAAAGTCGGACCAGGACCAGCGACATCCCGCACCTTGGATTTACTGAAATGGAAGGAGATGAGCCGTTGTGATCAACATAGTGGAAATTACCGTACACCATTTCGTGTGCTCAGAAACTAGAAAGAAGATAAGGAGAGAACAGCAGGATGATGATTCCAGGGACAGAAGAACTAGCTGACAGCAAGGCAGAGCATCTGTACTTTGCTTTCTAGAACAAGCAGCTTCCTTGGAAGTACTGCATTAAATGCAGGTCATTGTTGTCCAACATCAAGTGAGTTGGTCAGCTCAATATTTCATACACTCCATCTATTTTAACCATCAGATGCAAATACCACTTAGCATTAATAGTGATTGAAGAATTGAGATATCCCAAAATACTAATGTTAGGGGAAGTCAGCCAACAGATCTAGCATTAGGTAATTGCTGAATGTCTGACAATGTATACTGATATGACTGATCCAATGCCATTGAAATAAACGACAACGATAACGATGAATGACGGAGGCTCTCTTACAACCCCGAGATCCCCTCTCGGTCTCGGGCCATATGAACAGTATGTCAACCCCCGAGATCCTCTCTTGGTGTCGGGCCACATAAACAGTGTCACAACCCCCAAGACCCCCCTCTCGGTCTCGGACCGCATGAACAATATCTCAACCCACGAGACCCCTCTCGGTCTCGGGCCCAATGAACAGTGTCACAACCCCTGAGACCCCCTCTCGGTCTCGGGCCGCATGAACAGTATCTCAACCCCCGAGACCCCCTCTCGGTCTCGGGCCGCATGAACAGTACTTCGACCCCCGGCGCACGATCCGGCCCGCTCTGGGCCACCTGGCATGCCCACACGATCCGCCGCACATCTGTAGCAGGATGTGACCATGCCTCATAACGGCGTATGGTCCATTGGTGTCTGCCACTGTGCGCGACCATACCCCGTTGCAGCGTACGATCCATCACCTACCCGCTACTGTGCGCGGTCATATCCAGCGATGGCGCGCACCAGATATAGCCCCAGATGCAAGACACCTGTGAGGCCGTGCTGACCAATGACACGGGACACCTCCGGTATGTACGGCGACAGTACGATCAATCACTGTCAACCTCATCTTTTATCCGTTATTGAACGGGGCACCTTGAAATCAATAATCTTCGGGAATGAAAGGGGGTATCTTCGAACAGGTATAAAAGCATACGCTCACGCTGTAAATAGGGATACTTGAACTCTAGTTTTTCTGGCTCTTTTCCACTAGTTAAGCCCTAACTGTTTAGTTTCCTTCGGCTAGACAATTCTCATCTGTTCCTAAGTGACTGACTTGAGCGTGGAGGATTCCTACTGAGCATCTGGTCTTCGGGGACTTTTCTTGCAGGAGTCCGGCGAGGAGGACGTATGTTTTTCCGACGCTTGAAGTAAGTGACTTGGCGTCATCATATACAAAATTTTCCAGATTGCCCACTAGTTTAGATAAATCAGACAAAGGTACAAAGGGCCAGAAAATCCAAAATGCCATTTGCTAACATGTGATCTAAGCAGCTTGACAAGTAAAATTTGTTCCTGTCAGATTAGGATGAGGCCAACTCATAGCATTTTTGCCTTCCAGAATAAATCCATGGTTTCTTTGCTGAATATGACAAAATGGATGAGCGAGACATGGCTAGTTTAAAGATAAAATAAATGAGCCTACAGATTCAGATATCAAAAAGACACTAGATTATTAACAAATTGGTTGCAAAGCATATTTACAGAACTTTCTGCAATGAAACTCCTAATTATCAGTACTTCCTGGAAGGAGCTTTCTTGAAGATTGGATGGCAGATGAGCTTGTGGTGCCAAAACGAGCTGCAGCTGCAGGGATGATCCGTGATGGAGATAAAACCTCTACAAAGGATACATTATATGAGTCTGTCCCTAAACGGCTCTGCACCCACCCTTTACCTCCAGAGAATCCATCTGACATGGTCCAACAATTCTTAAAGCCTAGAGCCGTGAGCGCCCTTGCAACAATCTTTGCTCCATCACTGTACCTGCATGTTCCAATTGGACACCAAATTCCCACAACTTCATAACGAGAAAAACGTAAGAAAACACTATGCTTTGAAGTGGGTAACGAGAAATAATGAAGTTGTGTGCTAAAGGAACGCACGAGTCCATTATTATGATGTTGGAACCCTTATTGAGTCTCTTGAGGTATGAAATCTTCAATGCAACTATCTCTGCTTCAACTTTCTTTGCATTCCTCACAAGACCTTTTATCTTGTTAGGGAGTTCCTCTAAACTACAAGAAAACAGAGCTGCATGCTATAATTTTTTGTTAATTTTATAAGAGTAAAGAACCACAGCAAGGCAAAAAATTCTTACGGCACTGAGATCATCTTATTCTTAGCACTGGAGGGCAGACGAGGAACTCCTGCCTTATTCTTGTCCTTCTCTGATCTTATATCAATCATAAGATAATTTTGCGAAGAAATCAGGTCTAGAGCCTGAGCAGGGCTGCGATTGCCTAGCAACTAACTAGAGTTAATATACTGAAGTTGCATCAACATGAAATAAGCTACCGTTAATTCTGAAAAATTGTAAACGTTTCTGCACCAACAAGATGGAAAACTAAAATAAGAAATCTAAAAACCTTCTAGTTATTTGGTAGCCCATGCAACAAATTGAATTCAAAAAGGTCCTTATATCTGACAGTAGTGTTATACAAGCCAGCCATAGAGACTTGAATTTACCAACTGAAGTGAAACAAGTTAATTCATTTTGAATTGACAAAAACAAGCTTCCAAAATGACCAAATCAATTTGAATTAAATAAACAACAGAAGCATCAGACATAATTATTATTAAGGATGTACTTGATTCTAAATTTCTTATATTAGACATTTCTGGGTTAGCATGTATCTTATTATTTATTTCGTTTCATTCACACATCACAAGCATCTATACAAACACAAATTTGTGTCTACAATATGAGAAGGCATCTGATTTAAGCAATCTATGCAACAAAACTTAAATGGATAACCAAGATTTCATGTACTGTCTAGGTTTTTACATCATGTCAGTGATACAACCACTTTTGAATCAGGCTTTCTATCCAAGTTTTAGAAAAATAATGTTCCAGTGATCCAATATGAATCAGGGTTCTCAGTAGCTGTTATTAAACGTTAATACCTAGCAAAATGCCTAGAAAGCAAACAAATACAGAAGCTTGCTAAAAGTTATAGACACACAAGCCCGGGTTTTAAAGATACTCTGGATTAAGTGCTAGAAAGTTTGTATAACATAACTTTATCAAGATACTGTTTAAATATTCTCAATAAAGAAATTTTTAAATCTTGCATTACTCTCCAATTAATTGGTTTCTATTAAATGAAGCAAGGGTGAACGGATTTTTGCATAATAAAGGATTAGCTTTTCAAGTTCATATCAACATCAATAAATGTGTTGTATAATTTTTCGAATGTAGATTCAAAATTAAAGCTGTCATTGAGAGAATTTGATGTGGAAGGCTTCAATTTGATGCTTTGTTGAAACATGTCTTCGATAACTTTAAGAAAATTAGAACATGCCATATGTGGTCATAAGTTCAATATGATATGAGGGTTCCAGGTGTCTGAGATGTTGAAGTCTTTTGTATTGATACAAAAGACAAGGGTTCAATCCCACCCTCACTGCCATATTCAGCCAGGCTTCAACCCATCCTAGTTCTGAAAATTTGAAACAAAACTTACCATTCACAATCCCATTACGTAATCAAATTTGATCTTCAACAGATTACAAGAATGATTTATCTTCACAAAAATCAACTAGCTTCCAAACCATATTCATTTCTTCTTCCCCATTTTTCCTTGAATTAACAACATGCAGCATGATTCAAATGAAAATGTAACCAACTGAAATACGTGCACAAACCCTTACATGCCTTCTGACATTAACTGGGAGGAATTTTGTCGTCATAGCATTGCTCTTAGCCTCTTTGATACTTTTAGTTGGACAGACATTTCAAAACTTCACTATTCGGTATAACTAGCTATATAAAAACAAATTAAAACTGTCTGTGAACCATGTGAGTTACCTTTATAACCACGAAAGTTGAAAGAGATGGTTGACCAAATTGGTGGAAGAAGAAGGTATGCAAGGAATAATGCTCCAGCTGAGACAACAATCACTGAAGGATCTGATGTAATCGTTTCCACCGTTGCTGAAGCAAGGGGTTTTGCCCCTTCTATAACTTTTGCCGTCTGCTGTGCTGCATCTGCGACTGTCTATTGAGATAAAACACTATCAATCTTAGGGCATGAATCCTACTATTCACAATAGTGGCACTGAAAGGAACATGGGTCTTCAACAACACACAAAACTGAAATGCTCAAGACTAAGACTAGCATAGTACTCCAAAAAGTTCTGAACCGCCCTTTGAAATATTCAGAATTCATTAATATCATATTTTTTTAGCGAAAAAACTATTGGTTATAGAAAGCTTATGCTATTAATTAGACTTGACAATATGTACTCTTGATTCACATGACCGATGGTGTTTTCTAATACTAATTTTTGTATGTATGCCAGCGAGACATCTTATAGACAACATTCTTTATAATCACAGCATATTCTAAATTATAAGCTACTCAATAACTGGGATAAACACATTGATCAGCTCTCAGGGTCATAATTCAAACAAGTGGCAGCAAGTCCCATTAAAGTAACAAGCGAGCACTTCCAACATTGGAAATCAACAATCTACCAAGTGGTTTGAATTCTAGGGCATATTCCCAAATCTAATGGATGTCATGACAATTAAGCATATAAGATATAACAAGCTCGCAACTTTAAGTTCGGGAATATCATCCAGTCATATTTTGCAAGGAAAGGAGACAATTTGAAAGAGCTGGGGGAGAGAGAACCTTGGCCGCGGAAAGGACCTGGCTGGTATCAACTCCGGCACCCTCAAGGACTTCTTTGGCCTGCTTGGAAGCGTCGGAAGCCACCGGCGAAGCAGCCTTCAGCGCCTCCTGGCCAGCACTCTGCAGGACGGGAAGCGCCGCATCTACTCCAGGCTTCAGGGCATCGATCAAGACCTTAATTGCGTTCTGGGAGAAGTCCAAAATTCTGGATCCCACGTCCTCTACCTGATCTATCGTGCTTTCCACCTTCACCGAAAAGAAATGAAAATGCCACAAAGAGTTAGGCAGATCGACGATGAGTTAAGATAAGTCTAGTAGAGAGAGAGAGAGAGAGAGAGAGGAGTGGTGCCTTTGTGAGGGAATCGAGGATGCCTTCTTTGGAGAAGGCGAAGGCTTTGGCTTCGCAGTGGGAGCTGGGGGTGGAGAAGAGGGCGAGGAGGGAGAGCGACGTCGGTGTCGGGGAGAGGAGAGGAGAGGAGGGCCTGGGCTGGGACTTGGAGGCGGGTTTGCGTGGGAGAGTGGTTCTGCTCACCGCCGCCGCTCGGAAGGCCATCGCCATCTCTTCCGCCTCCTGTCTCGCCGATCACTCGCGGAGGACCGCGAACCATTTAACGGCGGAGTCTTCGTAACTCGAATGTTTTTATTTATCAATCTGTGCATTTTGTGTGATGGACATCATCGTAGGACGAGATGGAGGAAAACTTTATCCAAATTACGGCTTCCCTAGGCATCATGTGGCTTGCATTCAGATCCCCTCCATTTCGTACATAGAAAAGGGGCCAAAATATACCTTTGCCCATGAAAACTTTTGCTCAGGATTCAATGTAGTCCATAATAATAGTTTAATATTTTATATTTTAAAGATACTACAAAACATCTCATTACATTAAATTAATTAAAATTAATAAAATAATTAATGTATCATTCTAATACAAACACATAAAATGATAATATGTTAACTATTTTATCAATTTTATTTGGTTTTATATTACAGAAGAAATACAATATTTATAAAATATAAGAGATTAAACTATAATAATTAAAAGTTAAAAATTTTTTTATTAAAAGTTTAAGGATTAAAAAATATATTTCATCAAATAAGTAAATAAAGGTTTGAATTTATTTTCACCTCTCTAACTATTGGTTACAATAACATAACCTTCTATTTTTTTAAATAATTTTATCCTCATAATTTTAAAAATTGATAAATATGATACTTCTATTAATATTTTGCTAACAAAAGTGATTCATAATTATCACATGATAATATGAATCTATTAATGTCTAATTTTAGTTTTACATCAGTTATGATCCAAAACCTAATTTAAACTATTTTTATATTCACTAAGCCTTATGCACTTAATACCTAATTCAATTTTATATATGGTCCTTAAAAAAAATAAAATATACAAATAAGCTTCTTTTCTTTAAATCTCATTATGTTAGATGATTCTTTAAATTTGCATTATTATCTTTGACTCAAGTGTTAGGGTGAAACTTTTTGTTACTGTGCCATATTCGATCAACCATTTCAGGGTCTAATTGATTACACATGTTTGGTTTTAAAATTTTATGTTAGTTTTACATCAGTTATGGTTCAAAACCTAATTTAAACTATTTTTTATGTTTATTGATCTTATGCACTTAATATCCAATTTAGTTTTATATATATTCTTAAGAAAAATAAAATATGCAAATATGCTTCTTTCTTCGAACCTTAATACGTAAGATGATCCTTCAAATTTGCATTACACTCTCTCCAACTCATATGTTAGGGCAAAACTTGAGCTTTTGTAGGATCATCAAAAATTCAAAATGTATTACAGCTTTTATATAAAGAAAAGAGGAATTAAAAAGTCTTGCATGCTTGTGGAGAAGATGCAAAGGAGCCCTTCATGTAAGATACAAGAGTTAAAAATGTGCCGTAGAGGGAAGAAAAGGTATCAAATTAAATTCATGAGAACAAGAAAACCAAGTACTTGTTTAGAATCAATGAATCCACATGATATCTTTTGACTAATATTTTTAGATGAGGTTTTAGTTTGTTACAAATTTAAGAAGAAAGAAAGGGTTGGAGAGGCTTGTTAATACTTCAAGGTGATGATGGTTGAAGGGTTTCCACTTTATCTTAGTCCATTATTGTTAGTAATAGTGCCCTATGCCTATGTATTGGTATTTTGAATATTTATGAACATTTACTATTATCATAATTTGCATGTTTATTATATAATAATGTCCTTGAATAATATTATGAATTATTCTAAATGTCCCTAATCGGTTATTGTTGTGGGAATAACAATAAATTAAGATTAGTATGAAATTTGATTGATATTCATGGGATGAATATGTGTATGAGATACAAATCAAATTTATATGTATTTGTTGAGAACAAATATTGGACAAGACCCGCCTTGAGATTAATACATGGATCAAAGTCATAAGTTAATCTCTAGTAGTTGTGTCATTAAATCCTTAGACCTGAGATTGCCATAGTTCTCAACATGAGGAATATTATGTTTTGACATAATCAAACGTTGTCTTTAACCGGATGATTATAAAGATTATGATTGAACATAATAAGAATCATGTAGTGAGATGTGAGTGATTAAGATGGAATTTGTCCCTCTTATTATAAGAGAGATATCTCTGGGCCCCTCGATGATTGAGACTGAGAAATGCATGGCCATGCTCAAATGAATTGATGGAGATCAATATCATTTGTTTAGTCAGTCTAATTGGGTTTCGAGAAATTAAAGATAGAGAGATATAAGGTTGACTTTATCCATGCCTTATATTCTATCAAGATATCATGTGACAAAAGGATTATGTTAATAGCTACTTTAAGGTTGTCTCGGAACATGAGCTTTTCATTTAACTTGGGTAGTCATAATGTCTTGCTAGAGGCCGCTTATGACTTGTAGGTTCAAAATGTGATTTAGGCCTACTGCCAACGTTAATTGAACCTATAGGGTCGCACACTAAGAACGGACAATAATGGTTACGATTTGTTACTCTCTATATAATTTAAAATGATGAGATTATTTTAAATTACAAATAATAATTAGTTGTCATTTAGATTCGAGTTTAATTTTGAGAAAATTTAAATTCGTAATTTAAATTGTGACAAGTAATTAAATTGTTACATTTTCTTATTGGATAAGGAAATAATCCATAAAGTTTTTTGGTTAAAAATATATATTCCTTATTTTGTAAGGAAGGATTTAAATTGTTATTATTTAAAAGGAGTTTTAAATAAATATCAATTAAAATCTAGTTAACCAAAATTCCCTAGCAGGCTTGTATATATGATATATATTTTAAAGTCTATTGGGGCATTTGAAAGGTCGTGTCGATTGGGGCATTTGAAGGGTCGTGTCTTTTGCCTTAAAAATGAAAAAGGAGAGTTGAAAATGGTTCATTTTTGTGAAAAATGGAATGGTTGAACTAGCATTCAAAACCATTTTGGTGTCCGTTCGTGTGTGGATACTTGTAGAGGGTGATCGTCTTTCTGAAAGGCAGCACCTTTGAAGATCCGAGAAAACCCAACACAAGAACAGGATTACATACTGATCAATAAAAGGTAATATTTTTGTTTATCCTTCTTTCGGTTTTTATGAAACGCATGTGATTCTTGGTGGGTTATAAATTTATTTTGTTTCCGCTGCAATTTTATTCCAATTAGATTGGGATTTTTCATTCCGTAACCCAACAGTGGTATCAGAGCCTCTTGCGTTTTCATAAAAATCGAAACTGCCATGTTTGATTGTATGTATGAGATGTATATGATCTTGGCATGGTTTGCGTTCTTGTATATATATATGATATTAGTGTTTGCACGAACGACATAGATAATAGGTTTTCTAAGGTGTTAATTGATGAATCTGTTTCCTGTAAGGATTCGTTAATATGATTAAAAATCCGAATGGGATATTGCAATTAAAGTGTTTAATATCTTGATATATGATTTCGGTGATGTCTTAATTAGATTAATACATGAACTGAATTCACATATCAATAAGGATTTATCAATTGCTGTTTATGGTGGTGCGGATGTGAGCCTTAAATTTATTGATGAGATCAATAAAATCAAATTTTAGGATGAAACTTTATTGTATCTCCAAATTTTAGGAACCGCAGTACTACCTAATCAGAGCGCCTTGTAAATTTAATTGGTTTTAAAAACCTATTATTATTTTCTTTAATGCAATATGTATATGCTATATGATAACATGATATATTTTGCATGGTGTGTTGCTTTTGTATGGTGCATGGTATGGCCTTGTGACCAATATGATTGGCAGGTTTTTATTATTCTTTTACAAGGGTTGTAATTATTATATATGGCCTGCGTGCTATTTTGTTTCATTATAATTTTTCTTTTACTTTTAGTAGTATTTTTATTTATTGTAATAAAGCAAGAAGACAAAGCAAACCATTTAAAATCCTGCAATCCAACCATGGTGATAGAGGAGCTAGGTGTCTATGCACATGATGATGGTCAAGTAGACATTATGGTGTTGCTCATTATTACCTAGGATTGACCATTGATCTTCATATTGGCTTATGAAGATCAATCTTGATAAGGTCATACTATGACATGTTTATTATATACATGTATGAGATGCTATGTATGATGTTTCATAAGTATGTGATGCTATGTATGATATCAATGAGTATGTGATACTAAATGCATGATGAGATCTGTTAATCTATCTAGATCCCTCACATAAAATCTTAAGTTGACATGCCATCCATATTTGAACACTTGTCAAGGCTTTTATCACCTTAATGTGGGTTCTACCAAAGTAGAAGTACATTGGGTTACATTAGTGAGGCAAGATGGGTAATGGTGCTACCCATATGTTTAAAAATGGTTTAACTTAATTAGGTTATCAAAACGGTTTTGGGCCTAATGGCATGAGATGGGATTTAAACATGCCGAGACATATGATGTCATAATCCCATAAATTTCTAAGAGTTGCATGAGTTGCAATTGGTAAGAGTTACCTACCTAAAAAACTTAATTTTAAGCGTCATGCCAAAGCTGACTTAAAGTTGAGTATAAATATGGATCTTAGCTCACTAAATTAATATGATTTTATCATTGAGGGTTGTTAATTTAGTGGGAGTTTTTCATAATCAAAATACTTAACGAACTTTGCATTTATTGTAGATGGCCAACAATGATAACAATTCTACTATGTCACTGCGATCAATCCTTGCGAAGGACAAACTTACTGGGACTAATTTCCTTGACTGGTTTCAAAATTTGAGAATTGTTCTCAAACAAGAAAGGAAGCTTTATGTCCTGGATCAACCTCACCCTGAAGAACCAGCCGATAATGCTTCTAGAGCTGAAAAGAATGCTTATGAGAAGCATCATAATGACTCTATTGATGTTGCATGCTTGATGCTAGCTACCATGAGTTCTGAACTTCAGAAAGATTTGGAAAACATGGAAACTTATGATATGATTGTCAATCTAAAGGAAATGTTCCAGCAACAAGCAAGGCAAGAAAGGTATGATACTACCAAGGCATTGCACTCTTGTAAAATGGCTGAGGGTGCTTCAGTTAGCGCTCATGTGTTGAAAATGAAAGGCTATATTGAGCACCTTGATAGGCTTGGATTTCCAATGAGCCAAGAGTTGGCAACAGATTTGATCCTAAATTCACTTCCTGATAGTTATGATCAGTTTATCATGAACTATAACATGAATGAAATGGACAAATCAATTTCTGAGCTGCATACGATGCTTAAAACTGCTGAACAGAATATTAAGTCCAAGCCTGGCCATATTCTGATGGTTCAAAAGGGAAAGGGCCTTATGAAGAAAAGAAAAGGAAAGGGTAAGGGAAGGGCTGGAAAGTCCAATGCTCAACCCAAGCCCAATCCTAAACCCAAGGCTAAAGCCCCAAAGGAGGGTGTCTGTTTCTTTTGCAATGAACCTGGTCATTGGAAGAGAAACTGCAAGCTGTATTTGGAGGATCTAAAGAAGAAGAAGAAGACTGGTGAGACCGGTTCTTCAGGTATTTATGTTATAGAGATTAATTTCTCTCCTTCTAGTTCCTGGGTATTAGATACTGGATGTGGATCTCACATTTGCACAAATGTGCAGGGGCTCAAAAGGAGTAGACAACTGAAGAAGGGCGAAGTTGATCTTCGAGTAGGCAATGGAGCAAAAGTTGCTGCTTTAGCTGTAGGAAGTTATGAACTTTCTTTGCCCAGTGGGCTTTTGTTAGTTTTGAACAATTGCTATTATGTTCCTACAATGTGTAGGAATATTATTTCAGTTTCTTGTTTGGATAATGATGGTTTTTCTTTTATTATTGAGAATAATAATTGCTCCATTTATCATAAAGACATGTTCTATGCAAATGCCGAATTACTAGATGGTCTTTATGTTTTGAATCTTCAAAAATCCAACAATTCTTCTGTCTATAACATAACTACTAAGAAAGTTAAGTCCAATGACTTAAATTCAACCTATCTTTGGCATTGTCGCCTTGGCCATATAAATGAGAAACGCATATCAAAACTCCATCAAGATGGACTTTTGAACTCATTTGATTTTGAATCATATGATACATGTGAATCTTGTCTATTGGGTAAGATGACAAAGGATCCCTTTACTGGACACAGTGAAAGGGCCAATGAATTATTGGGCCTAATACATACAGATGTATGTGGACCATTAAGTTCAGAAGCCATAGGAGGTTACAAGTACTTCATTACATTTACTGATGACTTCAGTAGATATGGTTATGTCTACTTGATGAGACACAAATCTGAATCATTTGAAATGTTTAAATCTTTTCAATATGAAGTACAAAACCAACTTGGCAAGACAATCAAGGCACTTCGATCTGATCGAGGTGGAGAATATTTGAGCCAAGATTTTATGACCATCTTAGAAGTTGTGGAATCATTCCACAGCTAACTCCTCCTGGAACACCACAATGGAATGGTGTGTCTGAAAGAAGGAATCGAACCTTATTAGATATGGTTCGATCTATGATGAGTCTAACAGATCTTCCACTTACCTTTTGGGGTTATGCACTTGAAAGCTGCGTTCACACTAAATCGAGTTCCAACCAAAGCGGTTGAAAAGACGCCATATGAGATGTGGAATGGTAAAAAGCCCAGTTTGTCTTTTCTTAAGATTTGGGGTTGTGAAGCTTATGTAAAACGTCAAGTTTCAAATAAGCTGGAACCCAAGTCTGATAAATGTTTTTTGTGGGGTATCCTAAAGAGACTAAAGGATACTACTTTTACAATCCCATTGAGAACAAAGTGTTTGTTGCTCGGAATGGTGTCTTTCTAGAAAGGGAATTTATTTCTAAAGGAACCAGTGGGAGCAAGGTACAAATCGAAGAGATTCGAGAACCACAAGATAACATTGAACCGCCTGTGGATGCTCAAAGTCAACAAACCACTGTTGACACACCACCTGTAGCACAAAAGTTACGTAGATCTGATAGGATACGTCATGAGCCCGAGAGATATGGATTTCTTGTGACTGATAATCATGATGTATTGTTAGTGGATCAAAATGAACCTACTACCTATCAAGAGGCTATGTTAGATCCAGACTCTGAGAAATGGTTAGAGGCCATGAAGTCTGAAATCCAATCCATGTATGATAATCAGGTATGGACCTTGATTGAGCCACCTGAAGGTACAAAGACTATTGGGTGCAAATGGGTTTTCAAAAAGAAAACTGACATGGATGGTAAAGTGCATACTTACAAAGCAAGGCTAGTTGCAAAAGGTTTCAAACAAACTCATGGTATAGACTATGATGAAACTTTTTCACCTGTAGCCATGCTTAAGTCTATTAGAATTCTTATTGCCATTGCTGCATATTATGACTATGAGATTTGGCAAATGGATGTTAAAACAGCGTTTCTTAATGGAAACTTACTTGAGGATGTGTACATGACACAACCTGAGGGTTTTGTACAACCTGAGAATTCTAGTAAAGTATGCAAGCTTCAAAGATCCATTTATGGTTTGAAGCAGGCTTCTCGGAGTTGGAATCTTCGTTTTGATGAATCAGTCAAAGAGTTTGGATTTATCAAAAATGAAGATGAACCTTGTGTTTACAAGAAAGTTAGTGGGAGCGCCATTGTATTTCTGGTCCTATATGTTGATGACATTTTACTCATTGGGAATGATATCCCTACCTTGCAGAGTGTCAAGTCTTGGTTAGGGAAATGTTTCTCAATGAAAGACTTAGGTGAAGCTGCCTATATCCTAGGGATAAAGATCTATAGAGATAGATCTAAGAGGCTGATTGGTCTAAGTCAAAGTACTTACATAGACAAAGTACTGAAAAGGTTCAGTATGCAAGATTCCAAGAGAGGATACTTGCCTATGTCTCATGGTATTACACTTAGCAAATCTCAGTGTCCTAACACAAAAGATGAGCGAGAGCGCATGAGTAAGATTCCTTATGCTTCAGCAATAGGATCTATCATGTATGCTATGTTGTGCACTAGACCAGATGTCTCTTATGCTTTAAGCATAACGAGTAGATACCAGTCAGATCCCGGTGAGAGTCACTGGACGGCGTCAAGAATTCTTAAGTATCTGAGAAGATCTAAAGATATGTTCTTGGTGTATGGCGGATTGGAAGATGATCTAGTTGTAAGTGGTTACACAGATGCAAGCTTTCAATCTGACAAAGATGATTTCCGATCGCAGTCAGGATATGTGTTTTGTTTAAATGGTGGTGCTGTTAGCTGGAAGAGTTCGAAGCAAAGCACTGTTGCTGATTCTACAACTGAAGCTGAATACATAGCAGCATCTGATGCAGCAAAGGAAGCAGTTTGGATCAAGAAGTTCATTACTGACCTTGGAGTGGTTCCTAGCATCACAAATCCTGTTGATGTTTATTGTGACAATAATGGTGCTATCGCACAAGCAAAAGAACCTAGGTCACATCAGCGATCCAAACACATTCTTAGGCGTTATCATCTCATTCGAGAAATCATTGAGAGAGGTGACGTAAAAATATGCAGAGTTCCAACAGATGACAATGTTGCTGATCCATTGACTAAGCCTCTACCACAAGCAAAGCATGATCGTCATGCTAGGTTCATAGGTATTAGATACATTGATGAGTGGGCCTAGTGCAAGTGGGAGATTGTTAGTAATAGTGCCCTAGGCCTATTGTATGGACATGGTATTTTGAATATTTATGAACATTTACTATTATCATAATTTGCATGTTTATTATATAATAATGTCCTTGAATAATATTATGAATTATTCTAAATGTCCCTAATCGGTTATTGTTGTGGGAATAACAATAAATTAAGATTAGTATGAAATTTGATTGATATTCATGGGATGAATATGTGTATGAGATACAAATCAAATTTATATGTATTTGTTGAGAACAAATATTGGACAAGACCCGCCTTGAGATTAATACATGGATCAAAGTCATAAGTTAATCTCTAGTAGTTGTGTCATTAAATCCTTAGACCTGAGATTGCCATAGTTCTCAACATGAGGAATATTATGTTTTGACATAATCAAACGTTGTCTTTAACCGGATGATTATAAAGATTATGATTGAACATAATAAGAATCATGTAGTGAGATGTGAGTGATTAAGATGGAATTTGTCCCTCTTATTATAAGAGAGATATCTCTGGGCCCCTCGATGATTGAGACTGAGAAATGCATGGCCATGCTCAAATGAATTGATGGAGATCAATATCATTTGTTTAGTCAGTCTAATTGGGTTTCGAGAAATTAAAGATAGAGAGATATAAGGTTGACTTTATCCATGCCTTATATTCTATCAAGATATCATGTGACAAAAGGATTATGTTAATAGCTACTTTAAGGTTGTCTCGGAACATGAGCTTTTCATTTAACTTGGGTAGTCATAATGTCTTGCTAGAGGCCGCTTATGACTTGTAGGTTCAAAATGTGATTTAGGCCTACTGCCAACGTTAATTGAACCTATAGGGTCGCACACTAAGAACGGACAATAATGGTTACGGTTTGTTACTCTCTATATAATTTAAAATGATGAGATTATTTTAAATTACAAATAATAATTAGTTGTCATTTAGATTCGAGTTTAATTTTGAGAAAATTTAAATTTGTAATTTAAATTGTGACAAGTAATTAAATTGTTACATTTTCTTATTGGATAAGGAAATAATCCATAAAGTTTTTTGGTTAAAAATATATATTCCTTATTTTGTAAGGAAGGATTTAAATTGTTATTATTTAAAAGGAGTTTTAAATAAATATCAATTAAAATCTTAGTTAACCAAAATTCCTAGCAGGCTTGTATATATGATATATACGTTTTAAAGTCATTGGGGCTTTTTGAAAGGTCACGTCATTGGGGCATTTGAAGGGTCATATCTTTTGCCTTAAAGAAAAAAGAGAGTTGAAAATGGTTCATTTTTGTGAAAAATGGAATGGTTGAACTAGCATTCAAAACCATTTTGGTGTCCGTTCGTGTGTGGATACTTGTAGAGGGTGATCGTCTTTCTGAAAGGCAGCACCTTTGAAGATCCGAGAAAACCCAACACAAGAACAGAAGGATTACATACTGATCAACAAAAGGTAATATTTTTGTTTATCCTTCTTTCGGTTTTTATGAAACGCATGTGATTCTTGGTGGGTTATAATAAATTTATTTTGTTTCCGCTGCCATTTTATTCCAATTAGATTGGGATTTTCTATTCGTAATCCAACAATTATGTTATTGCAGCTTAGATGCAGCAGAAGGTTGGCGTACTTGTGGAGAAGATGCAGAGGAGCAGTTCACGTGTGCGGTTCAAGAATTATTAGGTGCCATGGAGGGAAGAAAAAGTATTGAGTTAAATTAATGAGCAAACCGGGGCTTCGATAGTCACACTCTTTTATTTAGCACACGGAGATTCTTGATTGGATTCTTCGATGACTCATTAACAAAAATGGATCAAGATAATTGCACTATGGGTTAGTCTCCTCTCCCTAAAAGAGTTGCCAATACTGACTGTTGTTTTCTCATGGCACAAATGTTATTGCTAAGCTCGTATTTTTATCCAAAGCGGCCAAGCCTGCATTGGCCGAAGCTAAACTGATGGATTAATGGTTGCATGTAGGGGTGTATTCGAGTTAAGGAAGTCAATTTGATATAGTGCAAGCTCGAGCTCAACTCGATTCTAAAATCAAAGCTGCTCGAAACTTATCTCGAGCTCGATCGAGTTTCTTATTTAGAACTTGAATTTGAGTTCGATGAAATACTCGATATACTCAAGCTCGACTCAAATTTTTATGTAAAAATTTTAAAAATAATTTTTAAATTAAAATAAATATGTTCTCAACTAAAAATTTAAGAAGTTTTATATAGTTAAAATAATATTATAAATATGTATAATTATAAGAATAAAATAGTAAAATTAAGTAAGCCAATTAAGCTCATGACTTTTTGAGCCGAGTATTTTAATACTCGAACTCGATTCGATAATATACTCGAGTAGCTCGAGCTCGACTCAATATGTAGCAAGTCGATTTCGAGCTACTCACGAGCTGTCTCGATTCATTTACACCCCTAGTTGCAAGTCTTAGGACCTCAAGCATTAGCAAGTTGGCTAAAGATGCTGTTAACTCCTCGAGAGGAAGAAGAGAACACAATGAAGCACAAGCTCAAAAAAGGGATTTGTTGCTGATGATGGTCCGGTGAAATTAGACACCATAGATTGGACAATGAGGGGCAAGGTAGTTCTGAAGAATATTCAAATGTATAACTTGCTCTCACCAAAAATTTAATAGATGGGATTACTCAGCTTAAATGTAAGTTTCTTTATCAGATGGGATAAATGAAATATTACTTCCTCTCATCTGAGCACGGCACGGGCACCAGAGCAGTTGACTTGTGCCGGTGGTGCAACATTTCGAATAGTCTGCTCTAAATTTTTCATTCCAAAAAAAGAAGGTTAGTTTTAAATCGTGGTTGTGACCTCCTCCTGTAGAGAAGACTATGAGAAGACCTGTAGCTTTCTTGTGGCTAGAAGCCTTATATTATTGTTTTTACTAGTTTACCTTAAGAAATTAAACTTTAGGTTCAAATATTCAGATACCTGGACTTCAGGGATGAATTCCAAGCGGATTTTTCACTTATGCTCATTCATGCTTTAAATTCTTATGTAGGTAGTATACATAATAAAATTATCCATCCTTTTGACTGCGTCATGACAACCAAGTAGAACATTCTACCATAGGCAGAGGAAGAAAACCATCAAATCTGACAAGATACTTCTGTGGCATTAACCTCGTATCTAAATAGAATTCCACAATATATAATATAAATACCAAAACTATAAAAACAGCAAGTCAAACATTATCCCAACAATTTGAGATGGGCTATATAAATATTTATGCAAAAGAAAAGTTTATGTATAAGAAAAGAAATTAACAATCAGTGGAAGTTAATTTACACTTTAATTTACCTAAATTTTCCTTTAGTTTTCTCAGTTTATCATCTGATCTAGATCTTTTTCGGCTTCACTGATGATCTTCAGTTCTTCTAAATAAGCATTCAGTCTTTTGATGTCATCTTCTTGGACATTCTGTGGAGCTTTGTCCTTGTATCCTGAAGCACTCATTATCTGCGACAAAGATGCATGTAGCCTGCCAACGATAACAGAGAAACATTAAACCAAAACAAGTTAACCACTCAATGGAAGCAACAAATATCATTGCAATTACAAAACACTATAGAACCATCAAGCATTAAATTTGGCACCAAGTATACTTCATCATAGGTTTCAGTGCTGGATGGACAGCTGATCTCAATTGGATGGGCAAACGCTAGATGGGCGTATGAGTCTCAACCAATGCAGCTATGCTAAATACTGTACTCATTCGAATAGTAGGTTATTTGTGTCCTGATATCATGTAAAAGTTTTAATTCTCCAAATCAAAACAAATACAGGCTATACATGCACCATGCAGGACCATCCCGACAATTATGTTGGAAGGTCAAAATGCACAATGAACAGTTGATGCATGGGTAAGAAATTTCCAAATCTTAGCTCAAGTTCTCCGGACTGCAGCACGTTTAGGGTTCCTACAACCAAGCCACATATACAGGTCTTTTATGCCTTGACCGACCCAGCCACTAAAATGGAATTATAAAGGATTGTGATGTCATGTGCACAATGGCCAAGCCACCAAAACAAGACAATAAGTGCCCTATCAAGCAAAGCGAACAATCCAGTCTCCTCAATAGGGGTGTAACTGAGTCGAGACAACTCGCCAGTAGCTCGAAATCGACTCGAAAAATACTCGAAATCGACTCGCTGCTTATCGAGTCGAGCTCGAGCTACTCGAGTATATTATCGAGTCGAGCTCGAGTATTAAAATACTCAGCTCGAAAAGCTCGCGAGCTTGATCGAGCTTATGCAATTTTACTATTTTACCCTTATTCTTTGAATTTTTAATTTAAAAATATTTTATTTTAATTAAAAATTATTTTTTAATTTTTATACAGAAATTCGAGTCGAGTCGAGTCGAGCTCGAGTACATCGAGTATTTTATTGAGCTCGAGCTCGAGCTCTAAATAAAAACTCGATCGAGCTCGAGTCGAGTTTCGAGCTTCAAATTTAAGAGTCGAGTCGAGCTCGAGCTTGGCACTGTTGACTCGACTCGGGTCGATTACACCCCTACTCCTCAACAAGCCTCAAGCATTTTCATCTTCTCATGTCTCCCAGTTAACTCTTCTCAAATTCCCAGCATACAACATTTGTTCAGAAACATTATCTTTTGACAGCAATTTCAGGCTTCTTTTCTTTGTTGTTTTCTTTGTCTTCATAGAGCTAACCTCTTAAGCAGTTAATCATCTTCCTTTTTCAAGCAATGCAGCGGATCAAAACCTGGGACCTCTCCTATGGAGGGCAAGGTGCCAACCAGATGAGCTAACAACTGTTGCCTTTTAAGCAGTTAATCTTCCTAGTCAAAAAAATTGCTGCACATCCTCTCAACATTTTTGCTGCTGGATGATTTTCCAAATGTCCCAAGTGTTCTTGGATGCAGTAATACATAAACCTCTACGGTAGTCCAAGAACAAGTATTATACATGGTCAAAAGAGCAGTTAGGGCTGTCTAAAAATGAATTCATGGCAACACAACCTGCATGGTGATCTGGCATAAGTCACAATGTCATTTTTCCTTTAATTTCTCTTATATTATAAGTCTCTCAATTTCCTGAAGCAATTTTGGAAACACAGCTGACCAGTAGACTGGTCTAACATCATCAGAAAAGAAAATCAACTTCATCAGATGAAAAGTGGAATAACTATGCTGAAAAATTAAAACTATCTCTCAAATTAGATGTAGATGAACTCACTTTTCTATTTCCTCTCTCTTCTTCCTGAGTTTTTCACGTTCAGCTTCTGCATTAAGTGTTCCTTGGAGTTGGAGATACACAGAAAGATTTTCATTCACAACATCAATTGCACACCCAGCTGGAGGTGCATCCCTCTCACTCAAGACCTACAGAAGTGTCATTAAGATCAGATGCATTAACTAAAAATAGCGAGAGCTTACAAGCACACAGAAACATGCATTCGTACACAAGCGTGAGCACCACTAACACATGCACATGCATAGAGAGATGCTCATAGTTGAAACATATCCACACAATACATGTTAAGTATACACAAGCACCTAGTAGGAAGCATCAACAAACAACACAAAGATCCAAATTTTTGTATTGATCCCACACCGGGGGTCAGACAAAGCCCAGACAACAAGGAGAACATCCAGTGCACCGCTCTTCTGTGTGTTTTTAACCTACGGGTGCATATAAATCTGGCGGTTCTCTTAACCAAGTTGTCAGTCAAAATTGATTTCAACTCTGCAAACTGTTGACTCAAGGGAGCATAGAGCTAACAGGAAAACTTCGGCTGCAGAACTTTCAAAAGTGAATAAACTATAACTAGCAATCCTGAATATTTAAGCAGGTGGACGTTGCAGATGAACAGATTCTGGCCACAAAAAAAATTCCAAAGTTTGCTCAAAAGCTCTTGTTTGAATATGAGAACTAAGGTTCAGCATAAATAACCATAATTCGTGGAGCTTCTAGAGTAGAAATTGGTAGACTATACATTATAGATAACTCTAGAGTTGTTGATAAACACTAATCCGCTGCTAAACAAACCTCATTTCACAGTTTCGTACTGAGGCAACTAGAGGTGACTGGTAAGTTGACTTGCACAGGTAACAGCTTAGAGGTCATTCCTAGCTTGTTTTATGATAGTCTTACATTTATTCAATTGATAACAATGGAATAAAAAGAAATGACAAATTCAATACCTTCTACATGTTTATGCTTTATTTTTTTTTTAAAAAAAGGGGGAGGGAAAAAGGAAAGCAATTACAAATGACATATGAAGTGTGCAAACCAACATTATTTTCAACTCCACTTTGATTGTCCAGTTGATGGATATTAATAGCAGAAGAGTTCTTTATCATCAACAAAATAACATGAAATATTCTTTCAAAGCCAAAGAAATGATATCATGTTTCAAAACTGAAAAAAAGGGAATCTGAAAGGTTAATAAGTACCCAGATGTATCAGCTGCTCATAAACAGGTGTCAAGTACTAACCATAAACAAATCAAGTTTTCAAAAATATCTAAGACTCCAAGTTTCTTACATTTTAGCATATTGTCTAACTAGTTTTTCCAAATTATTATCAAAGTACAAAAGCAAATACGCTGACCATGTTTAGCTCTGGCTAGCTGGTGCTTACATATAAAGCTCATGACACCAGATTAATTCTCTTGTGGTTGCTTGAAAGTGTGAAGGAGAATTAAGAAAGTCACAATTTAATAAACATGTATAACCATGGAGGGGGGAGAAACCTTTAAACATGATGCCGAAGCCAGAGTTAAAATCTCAAACTCATATCTTGTAATGAAGTCAGCAATATCTCGCCCTCGGCAAAGTGCAAAAGCTGCACGTCTGCAAATTGAGAACATAGGACAAACTTAAGACGGTTTCTCAAAAGGGAAAAATAATCTAAACAAGAAGCTACTATTATGAATAGACTACCAAAGAGAATAAATCAGCACAAGAATTTCCGTAGGTACACCTTTCATTTTTGTCGCTTGGTGGGCGAAGAGATCTAAGCTTTCTCACAGCACTTATGATGATATCCATATCACTTTCAATTTGATCATTTGTCCATGCCTGTTAATATCAACAATAATTGATGTGTACAAAGTAAATATGAAATTCAAAAGAGGTAAACTGAAATGCCATATAACAAAACTTACCTCTACAACCGATGGGTATCCTGATATCATTATTGATTCTTTCCTGTAGGTTCCCTCTGACTGAGGAAGGCGCTGCCATAGCTCTTCGGTAACAAATGGCATGAATGGGTGGAGCAGGCGCAAACCAGTGTCTAGACATACCCACAGAGTATCCCTAGAGGCTGCTCTTGCAAATTCAAACTCTTTTGAGTCATTAAAGAAGTATGGCTTGATAGCTTCAATAAACACATCACAAAGCTGGAATTGCCACCACGAATATACTGCAGTAGCTGCATCTGAGAATCTATACGACTCAAAGGATGATACAGTTTTGGCCACAGCTTTGTTAAGAACAGAAAGTATCCACTTGCAGATGGATGGAAAAGAATCCACCGCAAGAATAGCAGGAGGAGCATAATTATCTCCTAACTTGCTCATAGCAAACGTATAGCATTCCATAGCTTATTGCACCATTGACGGTATCCAACAACTCTCAAAACATCCAAGTTTATCTTATCAGACTGAGAAAGAAAAGATGGCATTAGTTTACTCAGAAGTAGGACAAATTATATAAGCAAATCAACTGAGTGCAGGACGACAACCTGGGCTGTATAAGAGATAAGTGCAAAGCGGAGGGCATCAGCACCACATTCTGCAATACCATTTGGAAAATCTTTCGCTTGGCCTTCTTTTGCCATTTTCAATTCCTTTGGGTCCAAATTACCCTCTTCCAGCCGTTTGTGGAGGCCTTCTAGAGATATTCCATTTATTACCTCAAGTGGATCAATAACATTGCCCAGGGACTTGGACATTTTCCGGCCATGAGCATCACGGATCATTGGATGCAAATAAACCTGGGGATAGTGAAACACCAGTAAATATCAGACCCAAAGAGAGAACAATCACTTTTCACTATGCGCTGTTTGATATACACACAATAACAATGTATACTGATGTCTTCTTCGGTAGCAGGGAAACAAAGTAGTTAATCTCAATTAACACTGTATGAGTAAAATACCAAATTACATCAAACATATGAACATCCACTTTTAACTAAAAACTCTGGATAGATGAACTCCCAAGCACTTAAGAGCTTTCAAAGATATTTTCTTTCCTCTTCTTGTATAATATCTTTATTCATGGAATCAAGTTGTACACTAGCCTTTCTTGTCTTTTCTGGATGTTGTATGCTAGTCATCAATTAAGTTGTCAGTTGAGCTGCGTTATTAGAGATCATCTTATGCTTGATGTTAGAGACAGAGATGAGATCTAATTTTCATTCAACATGATGACAGAGAAGTTTGTTCTTGTAGCAGAACAAGAAACCACCTATGTTTGCATCAAAAAAAAAAAAAAATCATACAAGAGTTAATTAGATTATATTTACTTTATTATCTGCGTGTACATCAACCCACATTTTGTGAGAAAATACTCCACATGATATATCAAAAATACTAGTGACAGTGTGTATATGTTGCAGGATGCACATTCACATTGTTATACACATTGTCAGATTACACATTCCAAAAGCTAGCCTGCGAATCCTAAGTATGTTGGTACCTGTTCCTTGAAATCTAAAATAAATCTGGTCAAGATGTGATTTATTTATGACCATGCTAGCACTGGTTGAGTATATGCATCACCAGTTACATTAATTTTTTTTTTTATAATCTTCTGAGTTATCTTAAAGTTGAACACTGAGATTCTTAAAAACCCTTGCCTAAAATTTTTAATTCCTCTACATTAGAATTTAAATTTTAATTGATTCAAAGACAGTTTGATTAAAAAATTCAAAGTTTACTCTAGGTGGACCTCCTTACTTTAGCAGGTTCACATTATAGAAAATTAGAAATGTCATAGTTAATTGGTTGGATTAAGAAAGCCTTGGACCAACCTATAAGTCTTATAATATAGGTCTGAGAGAAGATTCAACTTTTGTGATTTAAAAGTTAGATTAAAAAATGGGCGCTAACTGGCTGAATACTGAAGTGAGGGTGGGACTGAACCAACGTCTTGTACCAATATGAGAGACCTTTACCACTCAAATAATCTGCAGTTGCCTTATTTTCCCTTAAATCTGATTGGTGAAAAAGGTTATGAGAAGCAAGGATCATAAACATTTTTCATAAGTTGAAATGTCTGGTCTTTAGCACTCTAGATTCTAGAACCGCAGGAGTCTCTATAATGTCTGACATGGTAAGAGAAAACAATTCACTGCTTTCTTGTTATTAAGTTTTAGAATTTGCTGAATATATTGGAGCAATTTTGGATGGATACACTGCACTCTGAGTTTCAAGGCTGAAAAAGAAGGTGGACTTTATGTTGGAAATAGTGCAAATAACTTGTTCATTATCTTTAATGTATTTTTTTCTTTATTCGTTATTTAACCAAGTATTACTAGTATTGCTGATTTAATGTTAAGCAGACTGAAGACTTTTTTGTATGCCCACATAAAATGGAGAATTATCTGCTTAAAATGCATTAACCTACTGATATATTGACACATTTTCTTTTATAACTTGCCAGAAGCCCTTGGTCAGATTATGCTAATTCTTTTTTTTTTTTTTTTTACTTCACCAAAATTTACGCTTGAATTAGCTCATATCATCAAGACAAACATTTAGTACCTTCCTAAATGGCACATCACCACCAAGTTTCATTCCCAACATCACCATCCGAGCCACCCAGAAGAAGAGGATGTCGTGTCCAGTTTCAAGGAGCGAAGTTGGATAGAATGCTTTCAAATCGGCCGTATCATCTGGCCAGCCGAGTACAGATAATGGGAAAAGACCAGATGAAAACCATGTGTCTAACACATCTGGATCCTGAGCAATCTGAAATGTCCTCCCAGGGAACTTCTGTTTCGCCTCCTGCAATGCTTCCTCCTCATTTCTACCAACCACCCAGTGATCATTATAAGAACCCAAGTCTTTGAGTTGGTCATCATCAAGTGTCACATACCAAGCAGGAATGCGGTGGCCCCACCACAGTTGCCTTGAAATACACCAATCACGTATATTCTCCAGCCATCTGTAGCATTACCCATGATAACTCAGACTCCTTCAGCTCAAGCTATAAAAAGATAAATGCCAACAATCCAAAATTTTAGACTCAAGGATGGGGGAGGGGAGGACCTTTTCCAATCTAGCTCATACTGCTGCGGAATAATCTCAATCTTCTTATTGTCTTCACTGAACACTGCATCAAGAGCTAATTTTGCCATGCTATTACAATCAACAAACCACTGTGACTTTATCATTGGCTCCACAACATCATTGCTTCTTGAGCATATACCAAGGTTCATTTCATTCTTTTGGGCACCTCTGCACAATCCCTGGTACAAAGTAAGTTTCTGGTCAATAGAATTTTGATATGCTATGGGAAGAAGGAAAATTGAGAAGAGAAAACCTGAAATTAGAACGATTATAAATACATAACAGAACACTGGTACATCAAATTCTGCCTCAGGTCACAAGACCAGTCAAAATAAGAGTATCATCTGTCTGTCCAAACCTTTTCAAGGCAGTTATAGAATTTGCAGCTTGATTTCTATAACCGGGAAAGTTTTCCCATGATAGCTAAAGGTGCACTGTTATCGAGACATGCTTATAGTGATAGGAGCTGCAGATCTCCACGTTTCAAATTGATTTTGTATAAGTCAACAAGTTTCTGAGTTTCATGGCAAAGGATGCCAGCTATTACTGAATGCCTTCTTTTCATCGAATATAATCGACCCCAAAAAAACTGGGACTTGCAAAGCTTTTATGTACCATTGAAACTGCAAAACTATTACCTGAAGTAAAGCATAATTGGAAGACTCCAGCTAGGTTTTGGAGAGATGATATCATTTCCTTGGGTTATTAGAATAACAGGATGTAAGGATCTAGATCTTCCCAAGGGATAGAAGACTGAGATGTTTTAAACTAGTAATAGGCCAGTGGGGAATTGTAAATAAAAAATTTAGCCTCATTCTTCCTGATGCATAGAATGAAAAATTAACATTATTTTCTTAGGAACTGGTACATGACCTTAGTTGATAGTAGCAAAGGGAAATCTAAGTTCTAACTCGAGTTCAAAGCATTCATTGTGATAGAAAGAATGTCCAAGATAGAAAGAGTGCACACAAGATGCTATTTTTAATTGAATGAAAGGGTAATCTTTAGAGGGATTAAGATTCAAAGATGGGTGACACTCATCCATGTATGAGTCAATTGCCTTCTTCTTCCTCTTCCTCCCTATTTCTTCGCCGTTTATATTTTTTAATGAAAGATTCTTAAATATCAGAAATTAATAAAAATGTAAACAAAAAGTAATACAGAAGATCAATGCTCCAACTAATGAGAACACTGCAGCAAAGTACATAATGCAATACCTTTGCCTGCAAAGCCTCAATTATGGCACACGAGCTTCAAACCGTGGCATCCCTTCAAAGTCTGCACCACCATTGCTATTTACCTTCCCATCATCAGTGAAAATATTAATGAAATCAAGATTATGGCGCTTTCCAACTTCAAAGTCATTAGGATCATGAGCTGGAGTAATCTGCAGCAAAGAAGATTTAAACAAAAAAAAGAAAGAAAAAGAAAAACAAATATGTGGATTTGACATGAAAAGGAAAAAAACAACCAATGTAAATGATGAAAGGAAATGCTTACCTTCACTGCTCCGGTTCCAAAGTTTGGATCAACCAGGATATCATCACAGATTATTGGAAGTTTCCTTCCATTGAATGGATGGACTGCATATTTTCCATGTAGATGATTATATCTCTCATCCTTAGAATGGATAGCAATTGCAGTATCACCAAGCATTGTTTCTATTCTGGTTGTGGCAACAACAACCTCACCAAGCCCTCCCTCTAGAGGATAAGCAAACGATGTCAAAACACCAAACTGAACAGGAGATTCATACCCAGGAACCGATAATAAAGTCTCTTCTTTAATTTCCTTATGGTCAACCTAAAAGTGCAAGCCAGTTATATAGAGACAAATATTGAGATTCATCTAAGAAATATTATACTACCATATCATTCCAAAATGTTGGTTCAAAAAAATAATGATAATAACAGATACCTCAATGTCAGATATTGCTGTTCGTAATGTGCAGTCCCAGTTCACAAGGCGATGATCCCTGAGACATGAGTTAGAAAAAGGATAGTGCATTTTTTATGAGACATGAGTTAGAAAAAGGATAGTGCATTTTTGATAAAATTACAAATATAGATTTGTGAGTCAACCACTATAATGGATCTTTCCTAGATAATAGAAGAAAGTTTAGGAGTATGTGGGAATTCATAATGTAAGAAAACCATCATGTTATCTAACTCATACATGATGAACATTTTAAGAAACAATATGCAAAAGGGTCAGCGAGACTGATCTGACCTGTATATCAGACCCTCTCGATATAGCCTAACAAAAGCTTCAGTTACCGCCTTTGATCTTTTGTCATCCATGGTGAAACACTGATTGATACAAAATAATATCAAAATCTGTTCTGGGGCAACAACATAACAGTTATTTTAATAGTAACAAGTAGTAATGACTCATGGAAGTTAACCTCACGAGACCAATCAAGAGAAGCTCCAAGCCGACGTTCCTGGTTTAAAATTTTACCTCCATACTCATTTTTCCATATCCAAACCTATCAAAAACAAGAGCATGAGTGGACCAATAAACAATTTTGCAAAAGAACTCTTGAAGAAATTATGCTACCCCAAATAGAATTTAATGCTTCAGGGGAGAAAGAAAGGATAGAAAATGGTTTAAGCAATATTCAATCAAGAAGTATCAACTAATACAACAGCACAAAAACTCACTTTAGACACAAAACCCTCCCGTCCAATATCATGCCTGGTTAATTTACTTTCACGCATCAGCTTCTTCTCCACGACAACCTAAGATATGTGAAAAAGCTGCAACAGTTAGCTCTAATAACTGCCAGCGTACAAATTTATAGACAAACAATTAACAATCTACAGCAAAGAAGAAGTAAAAGAACTGACTTTGAGGTTAGTCAAATCAAGAATCACTCCGAATTTACGCTCATTGTTGGTGATGTAGAACACAACTAATGGATACTTATGAACATTAGAAGATGAGAAAGTATAAAAAAGTTAAAGGATGTTGTATATTTGTATTCTGCAAATTATATGGCCGATTTGCAACGTTTAATTCAAGAACGGATAATTTTCTGAAGCTGAGATTTGGTGACATAATTGCGCCTCTATTCCATCCAAAGTAATGTTATGTGGAAATTATAGAATCCTATTTCCTCCAAAGGTATTAAAATTTATCTGGGATGATTACGAATGAAGTTTCCAATGAGGTGAAAGCCATGCCTCATTTTTGAAGATGCTTCAGAATACCCAATAAGAGATAAAGAGGAGTAAGGGGGATCCAATGGATAGTGATGCAAGGTTTATCCATGGTATATCTACAACAGAACCAAGAAACCACTGGTCCAAAGAAGAAGAATTCTTATAAATAAATGGAACTTAGCAGGCCATACTTGATGAAATGAATGCCAGATTATGAGTATTAACTGGTGAACTCTGATGTGGACAAAATACAACAAGAACAGTCAGAACAAGTATATTGAAGGATGGAGCCACACTTATAAATTGTAAAGAGAACAGGTAATGAAACAGGCAATAAAAAGGCAAACAAATATAGACCCGGTGAGCAAGCACGTGTGCACACGTGTGAGAGAGAGTCTGAATTCGTACATAAGGACCCGGAGGTGAATGGAATATGGAAGTTGCATGAAAAGGTTTTTAAAATCATTTTAAAGTTGCAAAAGAGTGCCAACAATGCAACCCAAAACATATGGTATATATCATTTGACTGTTTGATACTCACACAAGTACAAAGTATGTGCAGGAAAACAGATTCTATATATCAATAAATTCAAACATAAAAATAGTGCAGGAAAATTATTTGTTTGATCAACCAATGGATCTGAAACTAGCCCAAAGAATAATTAATATAGTCAAAATCATTCAAGAAAGAGAAGATTCCCCCAGGACAATCATGCAGATATAGTTTTCCTTTCGATGAAAAACAGCTGTATTCACAGAGGCAGGTGGCCTTTTAAAGAATGTGGAATCTCTTGTAAGCCTCCAATCATATGAAGAAAGATGCATGAGATCATTTGCATAGGTCTCCGCTATGTGCTTTGTTGTGATGATTATTAATATCATTGTGAGATTTAGTCCCTTCTTCAAGAAGCTATGCTGTTCTAATGAAAAAAGATTGAAAAAAGAGAGAACTTAGCAGAATTCTCCAGGAAAGAGCTTACAAGGTCAATGTGTGATAAACATGAAACATGTTTTTGATATAGAAAATATTAGTGCAAAATAACATTTAGGTTCCCAAGGAGTTCGTGAATTACCTTAATCCACTGTCTTTTCAGCTTGTCTTAAAGTCCACTGACCTTGTAATTTGTCTTTTGAATAATACGATTGCCCTTTTTCTAATATTAAACCATTATGGACACATGCAATGTATATACAAATAAAAGTAGCATACGCAATGCATGCATATATGTTGACAATTGTGTATACATCATGATAATATGAGATGTGTAAATATCACAGTATCTTCATCATGATAAGATGCACTTAAGCATATTGATATCCTTTTCCACCTTCAACATCTATTCCACCGTATAGCACAAAATCCAGAGTGGAGAATTTATGAAGCCCCATGCTCTGCTTTTTCCTGACTCTGCAACTATATCTTCTCGCACTCACTGTGTCTAACATATTCTAGTATATACATAACTGATACATATATGGATACGGACTTGCAATTATAATGTAGTTTCTAGAAATCTAAACTGTTTTTTAAATGTTGAATGGCATTAGCAAATATGCAAATTTATTTGCATCATAAATGTTGTACATCTTAGAAATTTATCACAGAATATACACCACTAGATACATATCCAAGTTATATACACACTGCTTGTACCAATATGGAGACACATATTTATAGGGGTTTAATAACTAAAATACTAATTCTGCCATTTGAGAATAATAACTTTTAAAAAAAGAGAAGATATGACATCAAGTTTTTCAAATATAGGGATTTAATTAAATTTAAAAGGTCAATGGACCTATAAAAGAGTCAAGGCCCTTCCAGGGATGTGGAGGTACTACTTCCTAATTTTTCAATAAACAGCTACAAGAGGCACAACACTTTTAAAAATAGTTCTTTTTTAGCAATAAAATAGTTCTTCATTTTTAAAATCTGAAAAAACTTAAAGGATAGCATAGATTAGGATAAGGAAGGAGAATTGATAATCCATCACCAGTTTCAGGAAAAATTGTAAGCAGGACAACTATTTGAAGATACAATCATTTTTCTTCCAGAGACTGCCATAAAAATATATAATTATTCAATACTTTGATGACAGGCATCCTAATCTTAAGCATATACATGTTGAGATCGAATTGTTAGGCATTGTATGAAAGCATCTAACTCTAATCCTCTTAGGAGACAAATTAAGATGCAAGTCACATCTATGGCTAGATTTTATCTGTTTTATACTGATTTTTGAGTGTTCAAGCATGCAACTCTTGTTGAGGATAATAATACTAGTCAAGTATCAAATTAACACCCTTCACATCAGTTCTGCCCAGGAAGAATGGATGCCTACTCGGTGAAGGCCAGCAAGCAGCAAACACAATCATGGCATAAGATGGTTAAAGAACTAAAACCTGGGTTGATATGCTGGCATGGTCCATCCCTGGCACCCACAAAGTATTGTAGCCTGACATTCTGCGCCACCGGATAATTGTATCCTGTATTATCAAAGAATGCCATAAGAAAGGCTAAATAAGTAGATTAAAATAAAGGAAACATTAAAAAGAAATGTACTGATGTGGACAATCTAAAGATAGAGAAAAGGAAGTTCATGTGGTCACCTGTATAGCAGCTGTAAGGCCGTGACCTATATGAAGGGCCCCAGTCACATTTGGAGGTGGCAAAACCTTGCAGAAGGTATTGAAGAACTTCAAATAAGGTTACAGTCAAATTGAAGATAACAGATGATTGAAAAATTTGATGCTTGGAAAACTTCAAATAAGGTTACAGTCAAATTGAAGATAACAGATGATTGGAGGCAACACCTATGGTCTGGCAGTAAAAAATCTTAGAAGAAAATACTCATGTGAAGCCTCTACCATATCCAATAATCTAAGAGCAGTTCCTAAAATCGACAACTCCTAATACTGACAAGTTAGTCTAATTTTTATTTCATGTAATATGGTCAGGTTGAGTCCTATAATCACAACGACTTATTTCTGTTTTCCTTTCAGACAGTGTTTGCATCATCCAGAATACAAGTGGTCGAGAAATAACATGATAGGTAAAGATTAGAACTAGCAAGGCACCTACTATTACAAAAGGGGGTTTAGAGCTGCTTGCATCTGCCACGAAAAATCCTGAAGCTTCCCACCATGCATACCATCTGAAGGTTGAGGAAAGATTAGTTATAAAGTCATAAATGAGGCAGTTAGTTAAAACATAAGGAAAACTAGCATTTACGATTTCTCCACAGCAGTGGGATTATATTGCTTAGCCATTTGACGAGAAAGCTGTTTCTTCTCTCCAGGAGGAGTCATTGGGTCAACAAAATCCTCAGGGTTCTCTTCTTCAGCATCTTTCTTTTGATTTTTTCTTTCACTTTTCTTAGGTCCATCAGATGTCTTCTGTGCCTAGCAAAAGAACAAACATAATCATTTCATTATCTTAGAGTTTTGTGTCTTCTAGCATTAAACTGTCAATTACTTAGAACTAATGAACACAGCCAGCTTGTACTTGAAGTACCCAGAGTTTTGCAGTTTCCGCCTTCTGTGCTGCCTTGATCTTTTTTCTTCTTTCTCCTTTGCCTGTCAAGGAAAGAGAAACAACACCATTGTCAATCATAACCAACTCTGGAAAACTATAAAATAGCATAAGGGGAAAGGCTAGATGTCAAAGAAGAAAAGCAATCCTTTGAGCTGCAGCAAATGGGGCTGTTTCAGCTTTTTGAGTCAATATTCTATCAAAAGTGCAAGTAAGAAATAAGCCTGAAATGTTAATCCAGCTTCTGGAGTTGAATGCCAAATGTTTAAAAATCTTCTCCGCAAGTCAAAAAACTGCTTGGATCTTCTAATGAAGTTAGATTAGAGTATTTGAAAACTGCTTCTGCTTCATCTAAGAGCTGGTTGTGCTCTTGAGAAATCTAACAGCAGGTTGTGTTGTTTCGCTACATTTTACAATATTTATTTACATTTCACAACAGCAGAGAAGATTCACATCTGGCTTTTGAAAAGTCAAAAAACAACAGAAAAGCTTGGAAATCCATGATCAAGTAGCTGGCACAAGGAGGTGATTATTCTAGAGTTTCTCTTAGATGCATATGTTGGTTGCGCTAAAGCTGAATGCTGCTTAGTTTTGCTGTCAGAGAGATTCTTTGGAGACATGTGAGATATGCAGTTATTCTTTTTTTTTTTTTCATTTCCTTTTTTTTTTTGCTGTAGAGGGCCCCCACGAGGGTGGTGGTTGTGGTTAGGAGGAAGGGAGGCATCACAAAGCATGAGGCTTCCACCATGGGATCTGAAGAGAGTCAAATGTACACAGCCTTATCTTGGGTTTGAGCCTCCTCTTTCCTCCTAACTACCACAACCCCCACGTGTGGTGGTGGTGGTGGTTATGAGAAATTACAACCACAGAGAAACCACTTCAAAGACACCAGCCTGTGCCTCCAGGACCAAAAATACACAGTTTTCTGCCCAATTGAACACAATTATTCAGTCAAACATCTGCTTTCTTCATTTTTTTCTTTTGTAACATTTTAATTGAAGTTTTGCTCTTATTATGCAGACAGAAACAACTGTCATTCTTGCAGAAATTTATTTCTGCAAAGGAGATTGAAAACATATTTTTATATGCTCTGCATCCTATTCTTGACTTCAAGAGAAATAAATAAAAATGCAAGAAGGCCATAAACAGGTCAAGAGGTTGAATAACATCAAATTAGGTTTGCATAAATGGGATAGAGATCCTCTTGAATCTGTCCCCACTAAAGTCGGGATCTTTCTAGTGTTGGAGCTTAATTAATACTATTGATATTATACTTTTCCACTTCTTCCATTCTGACTTGTTATGGGAGCTGTCTTGTCTCTTCATATCCTTCCCTAAATATATGTTGCCATTTAAAAGGTTGTACTAGTGTAGTTATAACATCATTTTGCTGAATCTTGATAGCAAGCAGCTGCTAGCAATTTGCTCCATATACAACCTTACAATAGCAAGTCAATTTGGTTTATTAATCCATTAGAACATTTCTGCAAATTATTGTTTCGAGCCTGCAAAGAGAGTGACGTAATTCAGAAAAGAAGGTAGATCAGATCATAACAATAGCATTTGCAGGTGGAGTCACCTCATAGCAACAGCATTTTCAAGCTTAAAGACTAATGGCATGTTAGAATGTTGCAAAGGAAAATTATATAGGGTTTCTGTCCACATCTCACCATATTCTGGCAACAACTTGAACTTTATGTATTCAATAATACACTGTATTTTACCCGGACAAAAAGGATTAAAGAAAGAGCTAACCTTTTTCTCTTTCTTCAATTTCTTCTCCAAATTTTCCTCTTGCGGCTGCACATGCCATTAAAACAATGGTCAAAATGCATCTACAAATTCTAATCCTTTGCCTTCAAAATATGGTAAATTCACTATCTATTTAAATGTAACATTAGATGTGAATATTGATAATATTTGCTAAACAAAGGCCACATTAAGAGTAAGCAGAAAACCCTGCAGAGATTCTGCTTGTTTTGCTGCCTGTAACAAAAAAGAAAAGTAAACAAATAAGAAATTTGATCCATAAAGCAGTGGAAGATAAGCAAACAGGCAGCAAAACTTTTGGTCCTTTGCTGTTTTCTCCAATCCATCCTCCCCAGCTTGAACAAACCATTAACAAATGCATTCTTTCATTCATTTCCGCCCATTATAAATCATAGACTACTATAAATATACTTGATTTCAAAAGCATTCGAAGGCAAACTATAGAAAAAACATGTGTTCAGCTAAAGGCAACAACTCAATACTATCTGGGCTATTTTTCCGCAGGAGTATAACGCCAAAGATAGCATACCAATATCTAAAGAAATAGTTTTTAATAATTCGGGGAAGTTCTTTTACTTCCACAATTTACATTCTAAAAAAAATAGCGAATCTTACCGAAGCCATGGCACCAGCAAAAGGCTTCTTAAATTCCCAACCTGATCAAAATACAAGCATACAATAAGATTGATACAAAATCAGTTAATCTTTGAAGTAGAATAAAAGATTTAGATGGGGAAGTAAACAAGGATAACAAATATTCGATCCAATTTAAACAACGATGTCGGATTTGGCGGGAAAAAAAGTCGAGGGAAAACAAATTAGGATACCGGTTTCCGGTGGAGCGGATCCAAGAGGATGCGGGGATGGCGGCGGCGGCGGCGGCGGCGAAGAGGAGAGCAGGCGAAAGTGAGAGCCAAGGCAAAGCCAACGCGGACAGGAGGGTTCAGGAATTCCGAGGCCGGACGGTTTCGGAGCAGCGGGTTTGCGCCGGATCCAGATCCGAAATGATGTAATCATGATTCATAGCTCATAAGGCGGATCTGAAGCTGCTCATGGGAGACCCGATCCAAACGCCAGCCCGACCCGGGGAAAGATTCGACCGCGTTCCGGTTGGGGTCCGATAACCCCCATGCTGAGGGAAATTTGATGGGATGGATGGAAAGGAAGAGTTAGAGGCCGACAAACTTGGGTTAGAGAAGCAAGTTTTTAAGTTTTTATGTGTGATGATTTGAATTCTCTTTGAGGCCGTTTGGAATCGCTTATAAGCAAGGAATTCGTTCCCGTTTTTTCACTAATTTTTATTTTTTGGTAATGCTTTTTAAACTGAATGAATTTGATTGAATAAAATTTGATTAAAATTTTTCATTCGAATTATCTTCATGCCTCAATAGGCCGAGATATCTCTATTCCTCGGCACGACATAGCTATTTTGACAAATTATACTTTACTTGGCATGACTAAGGCACAAAAAAATTTGCTTGATTCCATCTAGGTACGAAAAAAAAACTTATATTTTACTTGATGCGATCAAAGTATAAAAAAAAATTTGCTCGGCCCTAATAAGATATAGAGAGAATTTATGTTTTATATGGCGCAGCCAAGTTAGAAAGAAATTTGATCCGCCATGATGCTAAGGTACGGAGAACTTATATTTTACTTAGCATGAAAGGTATAGAGAAATTCGCTCAGCCCTAAGATATGAGACTCTTCTGTCGGCCAAAGTTTGGAGATTGTAGTTGTGTAGTCCTTTTTTGCAATAGGGAATGGACCTCGCAATGGATCTCATTGTTACTATATTTATGCTATGTTTGGATGGAGAGAAAAAAGAAAGAAAAGAAAATAAAGGAAAAGAAAAAAAAAAGTAAAGAAAAAATATTTTCTCTCCTGTATGAGTGAAAGAAAAATAAAAAAAAATTAATAATTATAATAAAAATAATATTTTAATTATAAATAATTAAAAAATATATCAATTTTTTTTTTGAACAGATCAATAAAAAAAAGAGTATTTTTAAAATTTTTTTTAAAATCTTTTTAATTTTTAAAAAAAACTTTTAGATAAGATTCATTATTTTTTTTTCACTATTTTTTTTTTTATTTTTTTTTCATAGTACTTTTCTCTTCGTTCATAAATTTTATTTTTTCTTATGTTTTCCCTCATTTTCTTTTTTCCCCTACTTTTCTTTCCAACCAAACGCAGAGCTTAATGCGATGACAATATTTACCCCGCATCAAAGCCCATTTTTAAAAACTTCTTCCTAACATCATCTTCTTGCGAGTTGCGGGACATCACGTAAACCTCTTTGTCTATTTTGCCGACTCTCCCAGGGCCACGGAGGGTATTCGCTCGGTCCCGCTTTCTCTCTCGCGCCCTACCCGTAGGTCCCGTCTCCTCCTCTCGCTTATGGCAGAGAGGAAGGGCTTCGAAGAGTTCGAGCCCATATTCCTGGAAAGAAAGGCGGTCCGGGAGCAGGAGACCGCGGGCGATGATCGCCGCCCTTTCCTCATCTACGTCCATGCCCTTGACTCCTCGCGCCTCGAGATCGTTGCGACAGACTACCATTTCCACACCTGGGAGCGCGTCCTCACCGTCCCCGAGCTCGGAGACCTCGTAACTCTCCATCCCTCTTGCCCTCACTATTCATCTCACTTCCCCTTCTCCCATTACCCAACAATTCGTATGCTAAACCCTTTACCGCTCCTTCATTAATGTTTTGCATAGTTGCGTAAATTTATTTGTCTTCTGTTGTCATATCCTTGAAGAAAGTGTGACTTCTGATGTTCCAATTCCTTTTCTTTTGAAAAAAGTGTGTGCTTATGCTCCAGCTCTACTGATTTTTGATGTCACTATTGCTCTTTGATAAATAAAAATCATTTTTTAAACAAATTCTCATTGTGTTTGTATTTTCAAACCAGAAAGTCTCTTCATTTTATGTAATATGAGGCACTATGCAGTGATTTTTATAAGGACTCGTGCTTTCAGTCATTGCTTGTGCTGATACTGGCCATCCATATATGAGGACTGTGTTCATCAGAATGCCATAAATATCGCTATTGGCACCATTGATAGATTCCTTCTATTTGTGCAAGCATTCAACATTTGACATGAGGTTGCATTGACAACATTTTAATATCAGAAATGATAGAAATATGCCATCAAAAATGCTACTTTCTCGAATTCAACACCTTAAAAGAAATGACATTTACTCTTTTTGAATCACGAACCCAACACAAATGATCTTTACTTTTCCAGACATACTATTGTATGACATAAATCAAAGTCTAGAAAAATTGAAATTTAGCAGTCATGTTACTTGCATAAATTTTGCAGAACACCTCAAAGTTTAGGCTGCTATGTTGTTGGTACTAAACGTCCCTCTATGCCCATGTTTTGGTCTTTTGTATTGTAAACCTTTCCACGTTTTCTTTGGCAGTAAGATGTCTTTTAATCCGTAATTAGTGTTAATTGTGTGGCCTGGGGTCAAACTTCTCTCCAATACGTAAGTTTTAGTGGTTGATTCATGAAATCTTGTTTCTCTATGTTGTAACACAGAGGGATGACATTGGAATTGGTGGCACATGGTCTGAGTTTGTTGATTATCTCATATCATCTCTTTCTGTGGGGGATGTAAAGCTAATTATGAGCGGTCATCAAACCACTGAATCTGGTAAGATTTTCTAGCCCACCTGCAAACATCTCTAACGATGCATTTCAAGATTGAGGTGTATTATATCCTTGCATAACAAGAAGTTAATGTGAAGCACAAAACTATTCCCACCAATTTTGAAGCATAAAACTCCATACATGTTGAAAATTTCGGCAAGTTATGAAGAGATTGAATTTTTCCTTAACCGTAATGTACATGCATTATCCCATCCATGTGAGGTTTGCTGTGACCTTAATTAACAAGCTTATCTCGTCCATACAGGGTCAATTGTATAAGGTTTGCTATCATCCTAGTCAGCAAGCCTTATCCCATCCATACTGGGTCAGTTATATGGTCCACATACCATTAAAATCTTTTCATATTCTTAGAAGTTTACAACTGGCTCCTATCCTGACATCAGTCTTCTCAGATTCACTGTGTGACAGCTAGAAGCATTGAGAAAGAATGGTCTGACATGAAATCTTCATGTCTGGTTTTGTTCAAGAATAGAAAAATGGTAGGATAGGATGGGAAATATTTTTTTCAAAAAAATTCCTATTATTCCTCTTCATGTTACTTGTATAAATTTTTATGTTCTTACCGAGTTATTTTTCTTGTCTTAAACTAATATGTCTCCTGATGCCACCAGCTCATATTTATTTCTGTTAAAGATCCTATAATGCTTTGTCAAAGATGAGTTTTGAACCCCCCCCCCGTCCTTTTAAGATAAGTTTAGATTGCATGGGCATGCCAACATTCATGCTTAATTGTCCAATCAATATGTGATTTTCTTTGAAGTCCCGAAAGAAATGTTGAATTTCTATCTTTTTTCTTGTGATTCTGGTTGTCTTTATTAAAGTTACACAATTCTTTGATAGTTATGATATAGATGTTTTCTTATGTGCTTGCAATAGAACTGACAACGTAATATGTGGACTTAGTGGAGCAAAATAAGTTAACTTTGCTCCTGACAGAAACTCCTAGCAAGGATTATTTCTTATGCTGATTATGCTCTATCAGTTAACATTGATACATAAGATCCTTCAAGGAGGAGGCTAGTTAAGCTCAAAACGTGAATATGTCAACCTTGTATCTGCTGGAGGAAGAATTATAAAGCCTACTTATTATTATTATTATTTGAAGTTTGGGTTAGTGGAATATAAAGGCAGAGATGGGTTTAAGTTAGTTTATGTTTCCATATTTGCTGATCCCCTCCGGAAAAGTGGAATTATTATCTCCAATAGAGTTTTATCTTGAATGCCAAGCTGTCAGCCTGTGTTAAATATCTTCTCTTACATATTCGTTCTTGAGAAACGGGTACTTCATAAAACCTGAATTGTTGAAAGCCTATTAAGTATCATGTCGTTCATACACTTAATTATGGCTAAATTGATTTTTTAAGAATATATTATTTGTAACTTCAAGTCTATTTCTTGTTGTCTAGCAGAACTCTCTTTTTTCGATAATTGTAATGCTTATTTTCTTTTAAAAAAATTGCATGTGATAGTACTGATTATATGCAATAATTATGATACTTATTTTCTTTAAGAAAATTGCATGTGATAGTACTGATTAGATGCAACAACTATTTTTACATGTGTTAGGAAGTCTTGATGGAGTTGATGAATGATCTTTTACTATTTTTTGCCTCAGCAAATGTAAAAGTATTTTCTTACGTGTTACCTGTTCATTTATCACATATTGCAAGTTTCCCTGTGATATGCATGATTTCATACAGTCATACTACTTGAGGTGTTAATAGAAGCATAAAATAATCATCCATTGAATAAGATTGCTTTCCACCCAAAAGGTTTTAAACTTCTAGTTTCTAGTTGCGAAAAGTCAAGCGATGAATGACCATGTCTTGGCTAAGCAATGAAGTTTACTGCATGAGCTCAAATTCCATGCATCTTCCCTCCCTCCCTCCCTCTGCATGTTGTGTTTTCACACTCTTGAATCTCCACTGGAGAGATTCGAGTTGGCATGTTTCAACAATAACTGATCCTCTTTTATACTTCTCACATTCTCCCCAGCCTTCCCATTCTTTCCAACTAAAGAGCAAAGATTCTGTGAAAGATAAATTGCATTAGGCTTATTGCTTGATTTGGGTCTTCAGTTGCTGTTCTCTCTGTGCCACTACTTGTCCTTCATCAGTTATGTAGATTTGATCTCCCTTCCCCTGCTACCATAGCTAGCTTTCCATTCTGCTGATTTGGCTGGTGACAAACAGCCACGTTGTGTCCCACTACAAGGCTGATCTATGTGGTCAATTACGAGCATATACTTGTAATGGACTGCATGTGAGGGTTATGTAGGGAATATTGCATAAAAATGGCTGTATAAAAATTCTAATTTTTCACTGTGACAGTAACCTTAAATAAACTTAAATACTTAATATTCTAGAAAACTAGAATTCTATGTTAACCCAATTAGCCAGCTAAAATAAACTCGATGAGGGTTATTAATGTCAGATGTTTTAGTTGTCAGAAAATTTTGAGACAGAAACCTTCTAATATGTACCCAAAATCATATTTGTTTTTCTATATTTTATAAATTAGTGAAAATTAACCCTTTCTATTAGGGAAAAAAATTGGCACACCCTAACATGATCAATGTTATTTGAGTTTGGAACTTTTTACCAGAGGATGCCAATTGATGCATGCATCACACAAAATTCTGGTAATTCAGGTGCTGCTTATGCAAAATTAATAGCCCTCAAGTCCAAGGGACTGCCTCGCATCTCATTTTCTCTCAACAGAGCCATCAACTCTTCAGCTAATGATGCAATGGCAAAACTCTCTCTCGCGCTTTTTGAAGCCTGCAAGAAGAAACAAAATGAAGTTTTAAAAGGTTCTTATGTATTCCTTCTACTAGAATACAATTTTGTTTTCCTTCTTTTTGAATCATGCAATTTCTGCCTCAAAAAGTCATCTACCAGGAATGTACCAGGAATGATATTAAATGTATTAGAACTAACATCATGAGTTTTGTATGCTTGATTATCTTGATGAACATGTTCTACTATTTTTTCATTAAATATATAGTTCTCAATGTGCCTTTGACAATATTTATCTATTTTGGGTGATTAGATCCAGCAATAGAGAAACCTGGAGGATTGTTGGATATTCGATTGCTTGTTTCCAAGGCTTCCATGATGGTTCTTGCTTTGAGATTATTAGAAATATGAAACAAACTTAAGGAGGAAGTATTTGGCTCTATTGAGCAAGAAATCTCTCTAGTTTTGCAAGTACTTATAAATCAATATTGTACATAATTATATACATATGCATGTATGCCTTTGACTTATTTCATTAATTGACTCATTCGGCCAAACCCATTATAATAAAACTTTTTCATGAGTTATACCATACCAAGACCTGTCATATTGGGTACCAATACTATACTGGTATTGGGCTGGTATGGTATGGTGTGATGCACACTCTACCAAACCGACGGCATACTAGTTAGGTGAATCGGAAGGCCCCACCCATGTCTGCCATTGTATTGGGTTGAACTAGGAGGTTCGATGCGTGGTGTGAGTAGTTTAGAATGGTTTGACCCCTTTACTGAATCGAACCATTGAACCATCTTGGTTTTGGGCCAATTTGATACTGTTCATCCGAACCATCCTGTTGGGATAGTTTGGCCATCACTGCACCATACCATCTTAATCTTATTTTTGATCTTTTAGTGAGATGGTAACTTTTTATAAGGAAAGAGCTTAAAAATATTTAATGTAGTTTCTTTTCCTCTCTATGGTATCATTAATTCACATAGTATATATGCAATACACTTATTTTCTTGATGCATAAGAATATTGTGTTGATTCTTTATATATTGTTTTCTTTGTTTCAGAACAAGAGCACTCAACTCAATTGATGGGAATCCTGTCATCTGAAAGGGTAAGTGACCAATGTTACTTAGACATAATTATGACACACATGTATATCGTATATTATTGTAAAAACAACCAGAATTTTTTGCTTCTCCTTTGCACTTGATGATTAATAGTAAATATTATTTGAATTTTCTTGGTTTTAATGCTTTATGAATGCAGTATCAATATTATTCTTGTGATGCACAATAAATCTCAACTAAATTCTCTATATTATTATTATTAATCTTTTCTATTGCAGTAGAAGCTTTTAATTATTATTATTATTAATGATTATTGTTATACTTTATTATTAATCTTTAACCTTAAGGAAAAGTATTTAGTTTATCATAGATATTAATCTCTGAATCATTTGTGACTTTGCAAAGCAAGGTTTTAAATACCAATATGAATTCCACACAATTTTTTCATTAGAATGGTATGGTATCATTACAGTATGTACTAATAGTATGTACCAAAATCGATATGGTATGTACCACTATGATCAGTACTATCTTGTTGGTATACATCAATATGGACCGTTTCAGTTAGGTACAGTTGATACATTACTAAAACACAGGGTTTTGAAATCCTATGACCTTTACGGTGCTAGTTTCACATTGAATTGGTATGGTATTGATGGTGTCACTCATTCCGCTGATTTTTTGAATCCATGTCACAAAGTATTCATATAGATAGATCAAGATAGATCAAGATGGTTCTATTGGTCATGTTTGATGGATCATCTTCGTTTCAAATTATATCGCATTGAGAGCTTGGAAGATGTTGTGGCAAGGTTTTTCTTTTCATTTGCTATCAAAATTGAGCTTGTACAGTGAGATTCTTTTAACTAACTATGAGGTGATGACATCTCAAGCTAATGCATTAACAGCAAATAATAAGATATTGTATGTTGTCCCTCTAATACTAGTTTTGCTCACAAGTGTTGATATCCAAAATTGGCTTCAAACTTCTACAACTGAAGAAGATAATAGATGTCCAAAAACTCCACTAGGCGACGAAGAAACCTTTAAGAAACTGAAGTTGTTCTCCAGTGAGGACACTCAGATGCTCAAATTAGAAGAGGATTTGAAAGATCAAGAGAACAGGGAATAGTTTTAGGATGGAGAAAGAGAATTCTGTGTACCTGTGGTCCCTGACGTCTATTTATAACCAAGGAGTTTGGTCCCTTTAGGATTTAGAAAACCTTAGATGAGTCCCTCTAGGATTGAAAGATCTTAGAGTTCTAATTTGAATGGAGTTATGGTCTTTCATGGCTTATCCCTGTTCTTTTATTGGAACGGAGTTATCCTGATAAGAGAATATCTTCCTTGCCATGTGTTACCTGTTGATTGGACATTTATTTTATGTCACATCATTTGCCCCCTACTTTTGTGTCTTGAGTTATAATTTTAGCTTAAACCAAGGAAGTAGTCAGGTCAACTATACTGAATCAACCTCATATTCTACTAGGCTAAATGTGAGATCATTTTGCCGACTTGGTTAGATTGACTCCTTGGAGCTGTTGCTTGGATTGGCATTTGAGTCTAGCCCTTGCTTTCTGGGGTAAAATGCACCAAAATTGTGAGCAGGAATATCTAAGTCAGCTGAGTTAGAAGCTTTTGGAGGTCAGAGGAGAGGGTGCTCAAGCTACTAGGGGCAACAAACAGCAGCCCTAAGCTGTTGGCCGTCCCCTTTTTTATCTTTTGTAACATAGCTTGCATGGCCGCCACATATTTCTTTTATCAATCTTATTTATTTATCATGGTGAATTTCAGGATCTTGTGATTTTTGGCAATCAAATTTCATTTGTAAAGCTTATAGTTTCTCGCAATTAAATTAGTGAAGATTGAACCAGCAACTTATGTTATAATATGTCTATGCCTTAACTAGGAAAGAAATGATAGTCTGAAGAAGCAGCTTGATTCCCTTTCGTTTCTTAGTAAACGGAAGGTACCTAAGTCAAAGTCACCAGACAAGCCATCCATTGCTTCTGATACCTTCAACACCTATGATACGATGTTGGCTCCTGAGATGCGAGAAACTTTGGGTGAGAGATTGCTTTTAACTTATTTCTATGTTTGTTAATTTGCTCCATGGAATATATTCAGGCCTTTTGTTCCTTTGCTTGCAAGATAATGGAGTATATCTATCAGCTGACCATGGAGTTGATTGGCCTTTGTGTTTTGAAAGGCAATACAAGTTCTGCGTGAGATCTAAAGGAAAAAGTATAATGCCAGATAATCGCTAATCAACATCACTTAAACCTACTGAACTTAATTTTGTGAAACCTTATTTGCAATCTGCACCCCACGCCCATCCTCCACAAGAGAGAGAGAGAGAGAGAGAGAGAGAGAGAGGGCTGGTAGAACATTTCTATTTAATTATTTTGTTCATAAATCGAGGTGCCAAAATGTTTAAACTTATATTACTGGATGGTAATGTAGTATTCATACAACATGTAGAGAGAGAGATCAACCAAGGAGAGATGTAAATTAAATAAGATGGATAAAATGGTTAAATGTTCTTACCAAACATAGATGATGAGAAGGTTCTTGTACCTATTTGGATATTGTGACTGGCAATCTTTGTTGTTGGACCTCAGATGTACATGCAACACATTAAGGTAAAAATGCAAGACTGAAGAGTATATCTTTGGTTGAATCTTATAGGACCCTTTTTAGTGGTCTGCATGCTCATATATTCCATCCTTAATGGTTATTGAAAATAACAGCTGACAAACATCTTAATATTTTAGGGTAAATGTGGCCCTTTTGTTTCACTTCAAACTTTTCAGCATCATCATATTGTATTGAAAATGAGAATCATTCCTTACCTATTGGCAGGTTTATAGATTAGCTAAAGATGCATTTGTCCAGGAAAAATCATCTTTTCATACTTGTATTCTAAGATCTGAGATTGCAGGGGAAACCTGCATGATGTGTTGGTACTCTGAAGAGTGATTTCTGATATATTTATGATCTCTAAGTTACCATCAAGTGTTGTCATTTGTTTTTGCCTTTTATCCATTCTATCATTCCATTTTTTTGTCAAAACTTTTGCTAGCAATGAATTGTTCCAGCTAACTAAATTGCTCATGCAGAGAAACCATCCAGCAAGGATTCTCAGGCTGTGAAGATAAGTCAACGAGCTGCCCCTGTGTCTCGCAGGCAACTGCAACTTTTCTCCTATAATATTTTTGATCCCAGGTTGTTCCATCTATGTCTGTCCTGTTCTCATAACGTCACATATTTTGTGCAGAGCAAAAGTAAGAGGTGTTTTCTTGCAAGATACTGGGGATATTGATGATAACTAATGCGTAACGGTTCCAAGTGGACTTTATTGTCATAGATTGGTCCTGACTCCTGACTTATGAGTAAGTTAAGAGCTTGAAGCAAAAGAAGCTGTCTCCATTCTAATCTGACTCAATATCTTTTTTTTCTGAAATTAATATTTATCCATTGCTTAGCTCAACAATGTTCTAGAAATAGTTTTGAGATAATTTATGCATGTTTATTGCATCTACTGCAGAGAAAGACTACATGGGGAAAGGAAAGAAAGCATGGTGGCTTAGGAGCCAAGTGCTCATTGCTGTGGAAGATATTCTGCTTAGCCATCCTTTAGATATTATCTGGTTATCGGCTGATAGTTGGCTATCAGGATGATGCGTATAAAAAAGAAACATACATCGTATATAACCATGGCAATTGTGATTTGATCTTATTTTTCCATTTTTATTAAATCAGATTTTTAACAAAATGCTGCTCTTGTGACTGATGTTTATGTTTTTTGAGCTTATTGAAAATAGAATTGATCTACAAGGTTTAAATGCATAGATCCTGACTCAAATGCAAGCAGTCTTCATTACTTGTAAGCTTATAATCAGTGAGGATTTTATTAGCTAATTTTACTGACTATGATAGGGCTTTTTCCTTTTGCTTTGGCTTTGGTAAGGACAATGAAAGCTTGAAAATAATGGGGAAAAACAGAAAAGAAACACTACGTTCAAACCTATGAGAGTATTTGTGTCCAGACATGAGAGTTATCCTTGTGCTGGCTGAACAGTGTAACAACTGTTGGTAAATAGAAGTCCTTAATCTGATCCATCAATTCCTTTTAGTAGATTTTTTGTCTCTTGCAACAAATTTCATTGACTTTGTGGATAAATCAATTCTACTGGGAAGTTGAAAATTTGGGGTTGCTGTAATGCTACATTGGTTTCTCTCAGCTAGTATGTCCCACTTGTACTTTTTTTGAATCCTTTTTGTACTTGTTTCATTTAGTCTTGCAAGGATAAGATAATGTCAGTCATTGTTTATCATTGAATAAAGTAACTGCATATTCCAGAAATCTGCCTCCTTTCCAATAAAGGAGCAAACTTTCACTGAATCGAAATTATGTTTCCTGTTTTAACCCAGAGAATGATATCGATATAATTACTATTTTCTAGAGTTTTCTTAAATATGCTGGTTTCTATTATTGCATATTCCATGAGTTCTTGATTCTAATTTTTGCATTTGTCGTTTGGCATGACACTTCCTGTTAGTCTAAGTGGGGATTCTGAGTCTCACCACCAGTGGACTCTAAACAAAATGTCATATTGGACATGCTGACCTGATAAGATACAAAATCCATTTCTCTGCTCCTCTTCTTAATATAGTGCATTTGTTTATAATACAACTTTGAAAATCATGCTATTCATCTGAATACTTCATTTCAGTTATACTGCAATCAATGACTTATATTGGTTAGCTAATTGTAACGTTAGGTCTGTAGAATACACCATGGCTAGCACCTTTGCCCTTGCTCTCACACTAAACATAGGTAGTTCATAAGGTGCATGAAAGAAATGTAACTAGACAAAATAACAACAATGAGCACTCAAATTGGCTTTGTGCAGTTTACTAAGAGAACCTCCTAGCTACGGAGTACAGCTTGGTTTTATTCTGTTATGGTTGATTAGTTGCATGCTAGTAAGTTGGTGTTTTTTGATGGCATTGGATTTGTGAAGTATCACATCCTTCCGTGGTTTTCCATAATCCATGTTTACAGCAGTTTATTTGTGTTCGTTTTATTTTCTGCTAAATCTGTCCAAATTTCATCTAGGGCAAACCCAATATTATCTCACTTATAATTAGTCTCTGCAACGATTCATGCCTGTCAGTGTATGTCAGATTCTCCTAGATTTGCTGTTGTTATATTGGAATCATATTTCTGGTGAACACGAGCTATGTCATATAAAGGATATCCTTTATTATTATTTATCATATCTTTGGAAAAGGTAATCAATCTTAAATTATAAAACAAGGAGGGAACATGAAAGGAACACCTGTAGCAGCCATGCTCGTCTGAACTTGCAGTTATCATATAACCATGGTATCAAATGTTTCCCAGAATTAGAACATGGAATTTTGCAATTTATTTGTTTCATTCCATACAGTGCTTCCACCCTCAGTTTTACTCTTGTTGCTCTGGAAAAAGGAATAACAGCCATTCTTTTTCCTGCAACACCAGACAAACAGTTCAAAATTACATGTCATGCTGCAGCTGACATCTATAAATGGATTGATGATTTTTTTGCTTGTTGATAATCTAATCTTTATTGTTATTTGAACGCTACTATAGCTAGGCAAAACCTAGCTTAGACAATCTAGCTGAAGTTGGCCTCATATCTGTATTCATGTACTTCTCTTTCTATATTCTATGTTTATTATTATGTTATTCTGTGTTTATCCTTCCTGTACATTTTTTAGAAATTGTAATTAGCTTCAGAAGATTGTATTAAAACAAAGTAACCTTTTATTCATAATTCATGTAGGTGATCAGTTATGTTCTTTTGATATTGGAGAAAATGACCTATGGACTCGAATAATGAAAGGAAAATATGGAGGATAAAAAGAGGGTTTACTCTCAGAAAGGAAAAGATATTTTTGCTTGAATTTGGGGAATTAAAAAAAGCAACACCTTATCCATTTTTCAAAATATAAGGAGAAAGGTAAGATTTAGTGGTGAAAAAAATAAAAAGAAGAATTAATAAGCAATCTACATAACTGTTGTAAGAAGTCGCAAAGCCATTCACATATATTTAAGAATTAGGAAAGATTCTGATTGTTCTGTAATCATTAATGTCTATGCTGTTTCCTGATGGATCCAAAATTTCCATCTGCAAAATGCTTACCTGCTTCTGCTGTTGGTGCCATTGTTTTTGCTCAAATAGCCCTGTTGATTCTCCTTCCATGGCTGGCCATCAGTGTTCTTCTCCAGCATGCCCTCTTTGCCACCTGTCAGCATAGACTTCGGCAACATCTTTGAAGAGGAACTTACACAGCTCTTCCTCTTCCCACCAAAAGATACCGGAAAGAACAATTTTAGAAGGAAAGCTCCGTGGTCCATGCTTTCGCTCCTCGAGGCCCTCTTCATCCCCTTCTTTGCCTTCTTTAGCTCCTCCCCACTCAGAAACTTGCCTTCTTTCCCCTTCCCTGGACACTGCTGTATGGAATTCATAAGCTTGGGCAACTCTGCAAGATCTCGTAGGGAAAGCTCATAAATTGATTCTGGAATGTCTGCAACCATATTGAGCATCTCCGGTCGGTGCCGGGTGATGTCCTGTTTTCTTGAGTCAGAACAAAGGTGCTTCAGATGGTCATTGTAATCCTCTGTTGCATAAGTCTGGGATGCAGGAGAGCCTGCAGTCTCCCTAGATGGTGGGGGTTCAACAGTTGAATCATCAGCAAGCCAGCTGAATTCATGACTGCTTGGACTACCATAATGGCCATAATTCCTGAAGAATCCTCGATTCCATGGCCCTTCTTTGATGTTTACATTCCATGCATCGAGCTTGATTTCATCTGAACAGTGGTTCTTGCTGCTAATCGGACAGGAGAAGCTGAAGTGATGATTTCCAGCAGCCAAGTCTTGCTGGACAGAAAGCATGGTCAAGAGACAAAAGGTTGGATTGATCAGGGAGGAGAATTCTGTTAATGGAGTGGAGATGAAGAGTTGTCTGAACTATTGCAGCATCTCCAACAGCAAGTCCTTTTATTGCCAAAGACCTGTCCTTGCGCTGCCTAAAACTTGATTGGTTTCGTCTGAAAGTTGATAGGGTGTTATGGTAACGTGGTCAAGAAAAGGGATGTGTGGATGAATACATACGCAAGGGTCATCTCCTCCTTGTTGCTTCCTTTGTGTGCTAAAATCTTTTTGTTTCTCGTCTTCATGAGAAAAAGACGAGCGCTAGTCCCTATTATTTGTTTGTTTACTGTTGTTTGGAATTAGGGAAGGCTGATGCCATCTTATCTAGTGAAAGCTGTGATCATCTTCGCCGTGTTCTAGAGGGACGCATACACTGCTGTTGTTTCTTTATAGAAGGTTCGTTCTTGATTGTTTTAAGACGTATTTGGCTAAAACCCTTTTAACTTTTTGTCCATTTTGTCGCCTAATATCTCGGCAACAGCAAATCTTAAACCTAATTGGTGGCAATGGTGGTCTGCTCTATCCAGTCGGCAATAAGTTGGCATCATCTGATAGCAAAAAATGAACGTTATCTACTTTACCAGCTGAAATTCTTCAATGGAAGGGAAACATTTAAAAAATGCTTAAAATTATCATGAAAGCATGTCAATAATTCTGAAATTTTGCCTGTTTTGTTGTTGGCTGGAGTGTTTACTTTCCTAAGGTCTGTTGTAACGGCTGCTGTAATAGTTTAAGAGATCATAGTATTATATATATATATATATATATATATATATATATATATATAAACTTTAAATAATGATCATTATTTAACCGCTATTTTGTTATAGCAGCTGATATATATATTTAAATAATAGCACTATGGTAACTAGTATTTGTAGTGTTTTGGAGCTGTCAAATTCGCCAACATGAAATATTATTTCATTCACAAAATATTTTTACTATATGATAATTATTAATGTGGTGTTTTGGAAAGATAAATTTGCACAAATCTCATCAACTCCATCTCATCTAAATCCATATTTAACTCTAAATTCTTCTTATCCATATCCTAGCTAATCTCTTATTCTCCTTTATCTCTACTTTCTTCTCTGCTAACCTTATCTCACTCAATCTCTATATATACATTATTTTTCTATTTATCAATTTATATGAATCATTAACTCAACTCTTTATTGCAAAATAAAATATGTAATATAAATTTATCTTAAAAATATCTTAAAATGATTTTATTTTACATCCATCTGCCTTATACTAAATAAAACAATATTTTAAAACTTCATACTTGTTCAGTTAAAAATGGCTTTGGAATATAAGGCTGTTTTACTTGCACGATCAACTAACGGAGCGATTAAATTTTAAATTTGTGCTCTCATCGAAACAGAACCTAAATCTTTGCGAGGACAAGTATACCCGAGCATTGGCTACATCATGATGCTTCCTCACCGAACCTTCATGTCAATTAACTGTAGATGGTGACACATTTTCCTTGAGCTATCCACCCCATGGGACATGCTAATTGATTGTAGATGGTGACAAGATTTTTCTACAAGTTTGCGTCTTCCAATTGTTGGTTGACAAACCGCAGGATATAATTTAGCCAGGGGTTCAGCAAGCACTGTTTGGTAATGATAATGCATGTAAACCAATGATATGTACAAACTAGCAGAACCACTTAAATTATTGAGGCTATGGATATCTTAGGATGCAATTGGGTTACATAATTTGTTAGCTAAACCTCATAGAATTTTTTAGTTACTCGCAGCTAAATAAATTTCATGAAAAACAAGTTTTTCATGAAAGGAGCTTAACCAGAAGTTCTGGTATCTGGGATAGAATCTTAAGATAGGTGCTTACACGCTTCACCACTAATAGTTAATACCTTGGTGATGTCAAACTATTTTGTTCATGAACTAGTCAATTCCAGCTTAGGCTAATGTACTTAATAATTTCATAAAACCAAATTCTATTAGATTTTATTAATATATGTTTGTTAAAATACTTAAATCAAAATTTAGTTTTATATCCAATGATTCTTTGTATTTTCACTTAAAACTTATGTGGTCTTTCATGCACAACCTTCAAAGACTATGTCTTCACCCCCTAATCACATTGCTCTATCTCAACAAATAACTTAAGCCAGTCCACTCCTTTTATGCCATGCTTTCTTTAAAGTGCCCTCTGCCATTTTTGTTTTGTTTTGTTTTTTGTTTTTGGCTCTTCTACTTAATATTTTTTAAATTTTTTAAAGAAATATAGTGTAATATGCAGTCATGAAGTTTAAAATAAATTACTTCTAGGACAACCTGCCAACTCGCTAACAATTGCTAACCTTGTTGCCTTCCTTTTTTTTTTTTTTTTCCCTCCTATTAGTTAAATTTTGATTTTTCTTAATTTACCCAATAACAAAGTAATAGCATAAGCTCTAATTACATAATTTGTTATATATGCTCTTCCGAAAAATATCAGGTTTTACAAAAGCACTTCTCGCGGAACCAAAATCTCTCCTTTTTTTTTTGACATAAAAAATCTCTCCTTCAACATCAAATTCCACTAATGTCTCTAAATTATACATACATAAATACGTATATATATATATATATATATATATATATATATATACATACATACATATATATATATATATATATATATATATATATATATATATATATATACATACATACATATATATATATATACATATATATACATACATATATATATATATGTACATATATATACATACATACATATATATGTACATATATATATACATATATATATATATATATGTATGTATGTATAAGTCCACAGCGACTCTCGGGTCGCCCTTCGGGGTTTTAGAAAAGGACCATGAGCCAAGTCAAAGTGCCCTCAGGTCACCCTCCGGAGTTAAAGGCTCCCGAGCATGGTCCCACCACAGTGACTCTCGGGTCGCCCTTCGGGGTTTCAGAAAAGGACCCTGAGCCAGGTCAAAGTGCCCTTAGGTCACCCTCCGGGGTTAAAGGCTCCCGAGCATGGTCCCACCACAGCGACTCTCGCGTCACCCCTTGGGGTTTCAAAAGGACCTCGGCAGCCCAAAAGACACAGATACCCCGGACCAGCGAGAAACCTTCGGAGGTTCAAGTCTTGTGCTCTAGGCGGTCCCGAGTCAAACTCCCGGATCGGCGTGAGAAACCCCGAGGCAGCTATGTCTAGCCCTAGCCGGCCCTCGGGCTAGTCCTAGGCGGCCACAAATGTTAGGCCCCTAGCCGGCCCTCGGGCTGGTCCTAGGCGGCCACAGTCATGTTAGGCCCCTAACCGGCCCTCGGGCTGCTCCTAGGCGGCCACAAGTATGTTAGGCCCCTAACCGGCCCTCGGACTGGTCCTAGGCAGCCACAGCCATGTTAGGCCCCTAGCCGGCCTCGGGCTGATCCTAGGCGGCCACAAGTATGTTAGGCCCTAGCCGGCCCTCGGGCTGGTCCTAGGCAGCCACAGCCATGTTAGGCCCCTAGCCGGCCCTCGGGCTGGTCCTAGGCGGCCACAAGTATGTTAGGCCCCTAGCCGGCCCTCGGGCTGGTCCTAGGCGGCCACAGTCATGTCTGGCCCCTAGCCGGCCCTCGGGCTGGTCCTAGGCGGCCATAAGTATGTTAGGCCCCTAGCCAGCCCTCGGACTGGTCCTAGACGACCACAGTCATGTCTGGCCCCTAAGCGGCCCTTGAGCTGGTCCTAGGCGGCCACAGTCATGTCTGGCCCCTAGCCGGCCCTCAGGCTGGTCCTAGGCGGCCACAGCCATGTTAGGCCCCTAACCGGCCCTCGGGCTGGTCCTAGGCGGCCATAAGTATGTTAGGCCCCTAGCCGGCCCTCGGGCTGGTCCTAGGCGGCCACAAGTATGTTAGGCCCCTAACCGGCCCTCGGACTGGTCCTAGGCGGCCACAGCCATGTTAGGCCCCTAGCCGGCCCTCGGCCTGGTCCTAGGTGGCCACAAGTATATTAGGCCCCTAGTCGGCCCTCGGGCTAGTCCTAGGCGGCCACAGCCATGTCTGGCCCCTAGCCGGCCTCGAACTAGTCCTAGGCGGCCACAAGTATGTTAGGCCCCTAGCGGCCCTCGGGCTGGTCCTAGGTGGCCACAAGTATGTTAGGCCCATAGCAGGCCCTCGGGCTGGTCCTAGGTGGCCACAATCATGTCTGGCCCCTAGCTGGCCCTCGGGCTGGTCCTAGGCGGCCACAATCATGTTAGGCCCCTAGCCGGCCCTCGGGCTGGTCCTAGGCGGCCACAAGTATGTTAGGCCCTTAACCGGCCCTCGAGCTGGTCCTAGGCAGCCACAGCCATGTTAGGCCCCTAGCCGGCCCTCGTGCTGGTCCTAGGCGGCCACAAGTATGTTAGGCGCCTAATCGGCCCTTGGGCTGGTCCTAGGCGACCACAGCCATGTTAGGCCCCTAGCCGGCCCTCGGCTGGTCCTAGGCGGCCACAGTCATGCTAGGCCCCTAGCCGGCCCTCGGGCTGGTCCTAGGCGGCCACAGCCATGTTAAGCCCCTAGCCGGCCCTCGGGCTGGTCCTAGGTGGCCACAAGTATGTTAGGCCCCTAGCCGGCCCTCGGGCTGGTCCTAGGCGGCCACAGCCATGTCTGGCCCCTAGCCGACCCTCGGGCTGGTCCTAGGCGACCACAAGTATGTTAGGCCCTAACCGGCCCTCGGGCTGGTCCTAGGCGGCCACAGCCATGTTAAGCCCCTAGCCGGCCCTCGGCTGGTCCTAGCGGCCACAAGTATGTTAGGCCCCTAACCGGCCCTCGGGTTGGTCCTAGGTGGCCACAAGTATGTTAGGCCCCTAGCCAGCCCTCGGGCTGGTCCTAGGTGGCCACAGCCTTGTCTAGCCCCTAGCCGGCCCTCGGGCTGGTCCTAGGCGGCCACAGTCATGTTTGGCCCCTAGCCGGCCCTCGGGCTGGTCCTAGGCGGCCACAAGTATGTTAGGCTCCTAGCCGGCCCTCGGGCTGGTCCTAGGCGGCCACAGTCATGTTAGGCCCTAGCCTGCCCTCGGGCTGGTCTCGAACGGCCTCAACAGCTTTATTGCAGCCTCATCGGCTCTATCAGCCTTAGTGGCTCTTTCCCTCTGCCCTAGCGGCATCATTACGGCCTCAACGGCTTTATTGCGGCCTCATCGGCTCTATCAGCCTTAGTGGCTCTATCCCTTTGCCTCAGCGGTATCATTACGGCCTCAACGACTTTATTGCAGCCTCATCGGCTCTATCAGCTTTAGTGGCTCTATCCCTCTGCCCCAGCGGCATCATTACGGCCTCAATGGCTTTATTGCAGCCTCATCAGCTCTATCAGCCTTAGTGGCTCTATCCCTCTGCCCCAGCGGCATCATTACGGCCTCAACGACTTTATTGCAGCCTCATCGGCTCTATCAGCCTTAGTGGCTCTATCCCTCTGTCCCAACGGCATAATTACGACCTCAGCGGAATTATTATAGCCTTAGCGGCTCTATCGCTCTGCCTCATCGACTATATCAATCTCAATGGCTTTATTGAAGCCTCGTTGGCTCTATCTCTCAGCCTCAACGGCGTTAGTGCAGCTCCATCAGCTCTATTTTTGCCTTGCCAGCTAGTTGACGAGCGTCCCCCCCCCCCCCAAAAAAAAAAATTGGGCGTACACTGCTTTAAGTGGCGGGCACAAGGTAATAAACTTACCCCCAATGTTGCTTAAAAATTTTCACTCCTTCAGCTTGGTTAGTACATGACCTACAAGTTCAAGGAGTGTAGGGGGCATCTAATAGGACCAGTTAACAGGCCCATGGGCAATAAAAACAGAAATTTTCAAACAATTTTTCTAGGCGGCCATCTTCGGCGGCCTTCTTAAGCGGCTTGCTCCTAGGCGGCCTCATTGGCCTACTAGATTTTCTCTTCAAGGACGTTGAGCTTTGTTGCAACAAGTGTCCGTCATAATGAAGAGAGAGAACAAGAGGGAAAAAGAGCTATGTGATGTGAGTGGGTTCTCCCAAGGATCGCCTTATCCCATAGGCAAATCAATGGGCAACATTTAATGATACAGAGACAAAAGGAAATCCTAGGCGGCCCCTTCCTCAATCCTAGGCGGTCTTCCTTAACGGCAATCATAGGCGGCCTTTCTAGATGGCCTTTCATCCTATGCGGCAATTTAGGCGGCCCCTTCCTCAACAATTCTATGCGGCCTTTCATCTTAGGCGGCAGTCATAGGCGGCCTTCCTCAACGGCCATATTAAACGACCTCTTCTTCAACGGCATTTATGTAGGCATTTATAGGTCTTATAAAAGCCCTCGCTTCACGGCATTTATTAGAGAGCATTCAATGGAATGGAGCATTCAAGTCATGGACCACGAGGAGAGAGAGACAAAAGGAAATCTTAGGCGGCCCCTTCTTCAACAATCTTAGGCGGCCTTTCATCTTAAGCGGCAATCCTAGGCGGCCCCTTCCTCAACAATTCTAGGCGGCCTTTCATCTTAGGCGGCAGTCCTAGGCGGCCTTCCTCAATGGCCATCCTACCTCAATGGCCATCCTAGGCGGCCTTTCTAGGCGGCCATCTTAGGCGGCCTTTCTAGGCGGCTTCATTTTCAGACTCCCAATGCCACCAATGGCTCCCTGTCGCATTTATGTGCTAGGGCATTTATGGTCTTATAAAGGCCATGTGCATTTATGGGTTGACTCCCTTTTTGGCCCCATGCATGTATGTAAGGGTTCTTCGATAATAACTTCGGAACCCATCTTCATCCTAGGTGGTCCCGAAAGCTTCTTCCAGCTAGGCGGCTCCCGAGCAATCCTAGACGGCCCCGACACCCCTATGACGGTGGCCAAGAGCAGCCTAGATGGCCCCGAGCAATCCTAGACGGCTATGACACTCCCATGACGGTGGCCAAGAGCAGCCTAGACGGCCCCGAGCAATCCCAGACGGCCCGACACTCCTATGACGGCGGCCAAGAGCAATCCTAGGCGACCTCACCGGACCCAAGTCCCACATATGCCTTCCCGGCCTCAGCCAGCAATGGCCTCGTGGAGCAGAGGCCCTAGGTGGCCACCAGCATCCCTAGGCGGCCTGCTTCTCCCAGCCAGTAAGCTCCTCCCAGCCGGCTCCACGGTGGCCCCTCGCCCAACGGCCGCGACCTTCCGCGGACCTTCCGACTCTACACGCCAGGTAGAGGGTACGGTCTCCATAGCTCACCAGGGGCCAGGTCTAGGCGATAGAATTGGATGAAGGGGAGATATAGCTTCTCCACGTGTCAGGTGGCATATGCATGAGCCAGAGGCATCCTTGAGTGGCCTATGGGTCCGAGGGTACTATTAGCCTTTATTTAATTCAAAAAGGGACTCATGGAGACTAAACAAGGACTCTGGCCATTAAATAAATATTCAAGATCAATGTACCAGAAAAGGCCAGCTGTGCACACTCGATCTGCGGATGAAATCATGACTTGCATGAGGTAGGACGATGCTTTTAGCTCTGACAGCTCTGACATGCCACTAAGAAGAAGTATCTTCATAAAAGCTTCGACATGTGGTAGCACTTCAGGTCTCACATATATTAATCCTGACATTTTATCTACCAAAAGTCCTCAATCATCATGACACCCCCAACCACTCAGATCAGATAAGCCCCAAAAGTCATGGTCCATCATGAGGACCCACGTGGCTCAATTCCCACTAGAGGACAAAAACCCAAACCTCTCAAGCAAGTTACACAATATAAAGGTAAACAAATTAGGTAAGAAGAGGAACTCTAAGAAACTCAACACACTCATTTTGAGCCTCTTTTTCTATTTCGAGCTTTCTCAAGCTCACGGCTGTTGCCAGAGCACTAACTTGAGCGTCGGAGGATCCCCGTCGGAATACCCGGTCGTGGGACTTCTTGCAGGCTTTGAAGACAAAGGAAGGGCTCCAATATTTCTGTAGAGGAAGGGCCGACGCTCAAGGATGCCGACTTAAAGTAATCGGGCATCAACATATGTATATTTAGTTTGATATATTTGGTTTATAGCACTTTCTGGTAGGTCGAAATCCAAGATCATGTTGCTGAGATGATACCAAGCAGTGGATCCTTAGGTTACAAATGATGCAGAATATAAGTTTAACAAGAGGGTGCTTTGCCTGTGATATTAGAAGATAAGAGTTGATTCAGACATAAAAGTGAATACCATGGAATTCTTTAGTTCTGTTTACAAAGCTAACCTCCTGTTGACCAAAGGGTGTCATAAAAAGAGTACCTTTTCAACAGAAGATTGTTATCCCGTGAAGGTGAACATATCATCTTCGAGTTCAATATTGCTTGAAGACTTATTCCTGCACTTAAACCATGAAATGCAAGATACGCACGGTGGTGTCCTACAAATTCTGAAGGCAAAAATATGTTGGTTATAAGACCACTAAAAGGTCAACAAAAAATAAGTAACCAACCACTTTGAAACATGGCACTACATTTAAACTCAAAAGTCAGGAAACGTCAAACTCCAGAAAAAATCTTCCTACCTGTTACCATATCAACTGATTGATTAGTATAGGAAGCATGGTGTGTCCCTTTGGTTCTTTAGACAGGAGAGTTCTGATCCTCTACACCTGACTTCTCAAAACAATTCCTTCCAACTGATCTGTAAAATCTTGTGATATAATTCATCAAATTCCACCTTTAGTGTGTAAATATGCAAGTATTTTGCATATACAACAAGAACTGCTACACTATTCAACAGAGAGAACCATTAACAAGGCCAGTTCTGGAATGCTGTCTAAAGAGCCTACACTGTCAGATGAGACGGCAAGCTATATGTGGAGAGTAGGATATCACCCACTTTCCTAGGACATATCTTCCGTGCCGATATACATGACCTAGTGACATTCCCCTTTTAGGGCATCAGTAACAACTTTTAGTTAATGTAGGAAGAGCTGTTGCTTGACCCACAGCAAACCTTCTCCCTGTCATTGGTGGTGTCTGGAAAAATGTTCAGTTCTGCGGCTCTTGAGTTATTGTGGAAGTGTAATCTTGGAGGTGTCATCTTCTATTCTCAGTTTTGAAATGTAATAAGCAATTCTCCTTCCAAACCGTTGTTAAAATAATCCAAATTGACTGGCCTTCCATCAACCAACAAATAAATTAAAAAGCAGACTACTTCCCTGTTGCCTATTATGCCAGTAAGCATGCCAAAAGTCACCTTGCTTAACATAAGCACCAGACTGATGATCTGAAACATAAAATTCTCTTCCACTCAACCCAAAAGATGAGCTTGTGCAACCTTGTGAGAACTCTATGGAGTTTAGCCAAAGGTCATTCACTGTTTTCCACTTCAAGGAGTAAAAAACACAAAAACAGCCTCAAAATTACTTTCCTTGTTCAGGAACATATCCCTCACCCTCCACCTCCCAACACAACAAACGTAACATCAAGTATAAGTCTTCCCCTCCATAATGCAAAATCTGGTCAGATTTAAAAATGAAGATAAGATTTTTGATGCAAATCCAACTGCATCCAACGACCTTCTTCACACCTCTCTCTCCCATGTTCTTCCACACTCGAGCGATGCTCTCCCACCTCCCTCTTGCGCCATACATCCGAGCTAATACAAAATAAGGGAGTGATGAGCGAGGCTCCAACTCCATCACTTTCTCTGCAACTATTTCTTCCAGCCCACATTCCCGTGAATCCTACAAGCCTCAAGAAGCAATCCCCATGTTGCTGCAGTAGGCCTGTGAGGCATGGTTTTTATAATCTCCATTGCCTCTTCAGCCTCCCTGCTCGGCCCATCATGTCCACCATGCATTCATAGTGCTCCAAACCACGCACCACTCCATATTTCTTCTCCATGGATGAAAATATTCTCTTTCCTTCATGGACCAACCCTTCATGGCTGCAAGCATATAAAACACCAACAAGAGTGATTCTATCAGGTTTAATACCACAATCTTGCATTTCTTTGAAGCATTTTAGCGCTTCTCTGCCTTGCCCATTTTGAGCTAAGCCCATGATCATGGTGTTCCAGAAGATCAAGTCCTTGGTATCAATTGCCGAGAAAATTTTCATAGCCGACTCCGTCGATCCTAACTTAGTATACATGTCAACAAGAGCACTAGAAACAATCATATCGGCCTCAAAACCCAATTTAAAAGCCCAACAGTGGATCTGTGTTCCCTGCTCGGTTAACCCAAAACAGGAACTCGAGCGCAGAATACTCGCAAAGGTGAATCCCGTCGGCCTGATATCCTTCCTCAGAGCCAGCACAAAGAGCCTCAGAGCGTCATGCACCAGCCCACCGCGGGCGTAGGTTGCCGCCATGGAGTTGCAGAGAGCCGAATCCCATCTCCCCATTTCTTGGAACAGCCGGATCGAATTGTCCAGCCTGCCACACATGGAATACAGGTCAATAACAGCACTAGAAACTATAGAATTTGAAAGGAATCCCATCTTGAAGCACTGAGCCAAGAGTTGCTCACCCTTGGCCAAATGCCCAAGCTCGGCGCAGACATGGATCACTGACGACGCCGTGAACTCATCCATCGGAAATCCGTGAGCCCTCATGGAACGAAAACACCCCAAAGCCTTTTCGCCATGACCCGAGTTGCTATAAACCGAGATCATTGAATTCCAAGAGATGACATCCAGGTCCTCCATGGCTCGAAAAACACTGCAAGCATAACTGATGACTCCAACCCTTCCATACATATCAATAAGAGCATTGTCAATCACGGTGTTCGACGATTTGAAGCCATTGCGGATGAGGAACCCATGTACTTGTTTGGCGTGCCGAGAATCAGGGACACAGGAGGCAGCGAGGGACAGCGTGAACTCGCTGAATCCGGCGCCAAGCTCTTGCATTTCGCAGAGAAGTTTAAAGGCCTCATCGAACAAGCCATTGGAGATGTACCCGGAGATAATGGAATTCCAGCTGACAGTATCCCGCTGGGGCATTTCATCGAAGACCTGGCGGGCTTGTTGAATGCGGCCGGCCTTGGAGAACGAGGTGAGAAGAATGTTAAACGAGAAGGTGTTCTTGGAGGGGATCTCGTCGAAGACTCGGAAAGCGGAGGAGGCGGAGCCGAGGCGAGAGTAGAGGCCAAGCAGGCGGTTGGCGAGGAAGGTGTGGCGGTGGAGGCCAGTTTTGACGAGTTTGGAGTGGAGAGACTGGGCGCAGGAGAGGGAGCTGAGAGAGAGGCAGTGACCGATAAGGATGGAAAAGGACGAAAGGTCGAATTTTTTGATGGGCCCAAGTTTTCGAAGGGGATGGAGTGTCATCCCATTTTTTCCTTCTCTTCCCAGCGTTCCCTCCCTCGCAGGTTTAAATAGGGGGAGTTTCTATTCGCACCGCAAAAATTGCTTAGTAGCCCCTTCTTTTTTCAAAAAAAAAAAAAAAAAAAAAAAAAAAAAAAAAATCTAAACTTTCGTTTTCCTTCTCTCTATGCACACACTCCCCCTCCGTCCGTCCCGCCTTCTCTCCTTCCTTCCTTTTTGGCACCATCCCATCTCCTCTCACTATCTCAGCACCCTTCCTCTTCGGTATCGCCCCCATCTCCTTCCTTTCCCTCCTCATCTCCTCCCTCCAGCATCCCCTCCTCTTCAACGCCACTCTCGTCTTCTTCCCCTTCCCTATTACTCCTCACTCTTCAGCATCAACCCTTTTCCAGCGCCTTCCTTCAGCCTCCATCTCCTTCCCACTTCTTAGCATCGATCCAGCACCTCCTTCTCCAGTTAAACAGGACCGAACAAAGGACCTCAGTTCGGTCCTATTTGACGACCTCAGTTCGGTCCTATTTGACCGAATAAAGGCTATTTTGTTCTGCCTGATAGCCAGACCGAATGGAACAGACCGAACGAAAGCCCTTCATTCGGTCATGTTTGATCAAACGATGTCGAGGGAAGGGGAGCACCGGGGGCCAGAGAGGACCGATGCCAAAAAGTGAAGAGAAGATGAGGGCTGAGGGGTGCCGAAAGAGGACCGGTGCCGAGGAATAGGGAGGTGCTGGGGAAGGAGGAGAAGACGAGAGATAGAAGTGTGGAGAGAAGTGGAAGGAGACGGAAAAGGAAGAAGAGGAGACGGGAGAAGAGGGGGGGTGAGGCACGGTGCTAGAGAGGGGGAAGGAGGCAGTGCCAGAAAGGAGATGTGGGGGGAGGGAAAGGTACGGTGCCAAGAAGGAAAAAGGGAGGAAAAAAGGGATGGTGTGAGAGAGGAGACCTGGAGGGAAGGGGCTACTGATCAAAGGGGGATAGTTTAGAATTTAAAAAAAAAAAAATAAGGAAAGGGCTACTGAGCAAAAGTTGTCCGAATAAAAATTCCCTGAAATAGACTGGGCAGGATCGATAACAAAGTTGGGGAATCAAAAGGGGAAACGGGAAATGGGAAACGGCCACAAACTAGTTTGGTTGGGGAATTCAAAAGGGGAAACGTCCTTCAAAACTAGTTTGCAAGGGTCTCACACCACACCTGCTTGTTTGTAGGATTTCAAGACTTGTTTATAGTTTTGCAACCGGAGGCTAACTGAAATATAGAAATCAGAGTGAGATCTGGTTTGCTGCATGGAATTTTGAGGTCAGTTAATCTTCTTCATTGAAAATTTGCCTATCATGCGGGTTCTGCCAATAAAAATGAGCACATCAGAGGATAAAACCAATGTGTCTCATTACTTTCACTAAAATTTTGCTTTTATGTCGTGGTTATATGTACAGAAAGCTTACATGCATTTAAGTCATACAATTCCAGATGAAGAAAATGAATAAATTGAGGAGGCTGAATGGATGGGTGAGGATATGGGAACTACAAAAATCCATCATTGTGCAAGAATATTTAATAGAAGTTACGTATTTCTATTAGCATTGAATTCCCATGGGAGCTAAAAAAGATGGAGATAATTCTCTGTTTATTAGAGTATCCATTGAATGGTTAAATAAAAATAAAAAATTAAACCTTACAAAAACAACATGACTGCTTTTCTTTAACCCTACTTTTTTTTTTTTTTTTCATTCCAAGCTGTAAATGACCTCTATTTCTTCATAGTGATTTCTTATGCCTCCCCAATCTCTTCAATGGATGTCCCTCCACCCTCACAAAAAGGTGAACTTGTATTGTTACACGTCTGTTCTCAGAAGATAATGTAACTGTTCTTCCAGTAATTCTATTTGCCATCATTCTTCTTTCCTATTAACCAAGCCCTTTGATGTTCAATAACAAAACCTCATCGCACAAGCAGCACTCTATTATTCAATACACATATAGTGCCTCTTCCATCAACTCTCTTACTTTTGAAAACTTGCAATAACAAGAAACTTCGTTCACATCCAATGATATTTCCAATTATCTTGAGCGCATGCTCGCTAGCCTCAGTTGCTCAGTCCCTAACATAACACACTTCCAAACTCCACAAAAAAGGACCCACTCTTTTTCTTTACGAGTCATCACGTCTTCAATAACATTATCAATGAAAAGCAGGGACTATTTAGCGGCCACTGAGACTAGTTTCTTGGCAATGGGAGATCTCTGATCTCAGCTGCTGCTCCTTCTCACAGAATGCATGCTTATGGAAGAAGCATATCCTTTGTGATTGCACTGACCTTCCAATTTTCTCATTGTTTAGAAATGTATGTGAAAATTTTCTTGTTCAACTGTCGATCCAACTGAAACCAGGATTTTTTTTAATCCTTCTGTCATGCATCATTCGTCTAACTTGTATTGAACCCTCCCAATCCCCCTGAGCAGCATATATGCTAGATAATTGCACATAAGAGCCAGAATGCTGAGGGTCAAGCTCAACAAGCTTCTCAGCCACCTTATTTCCTAAAGCCTCATCTCCATGAGCCTTGCATCCTCCAAGCACTGATGTCCACATGCTTGCATCAGCTTCAAAGGGCATTGCGTCAATGAAATCAACTGCTACCCTAAGTCGACCTGCACGCACTAACAGATCAATGATGCATGAGTAATGCTCAATAACTGGGTCAATAGCATAGTCTCCCTTCATTCTATGAAACCATCTTAATCCTTCCTCAATTAGTCCACAGTGGCAGCAACCAGAAAGGACTGCAATAAAGGTCACCTCGTTTGGGATTACTCCTGCATTTCTCATTTTTTCAAAGAGCTCAAGAACTTCGGCTCCAAATCCATTTGATGCATAACCCATCAACATCGAGTTCCATAGAACTGCATCAAATTTTGTCAACTCATCGAAGAGCCTCCGCCCCTGACTGATACCACCACATTTACAATAGAGATCAATAATTGAAGAAGAGATTATGAGGTCTGACTCAAGTCCAACCACAGTAGCCTGAGCAAATATCTGTTCTCCAAGACCAAGTAAACAAATGCTTGCGCAAGCACTTAGAGCACTGGCCAAAGCCACCTTGTCAGGCCTAAGATCCAGCCTACGCATGTCACAGAAGAGCTCCAATGCCTCGACGGCGCAACCATTCTGGCTGTATCCCACTATCATTGAATTCCATGAGATCAAACTTTTTCTTGGAATCATCTCAAAGACCCGCCTTGCATCTACAATTCTCCCACAGTTCGAGTATACATGGATCATGGAGTTAAGCACAATTGTGTCATGCACTTTGAGCTCACTGAAAACCTTGCAAGCATCCTCCCAGTAGCCAGACTTGGAATAAGAGTCTATAAGAGCACTTGCAACAACTATATCTTCTATAAGTCCACGTTTGAAGCAACAAGCATGCAGTTGTTTCTCATATTCTAGCTCACAGAAACTCACGCAAGCACCACTAAGAAGACTCACAAAAGTTGATGAATCAGGCATGACTCCTTCCCTCCTCATCCTTCTGAAAAGATGCAACGCTTCGTCTCCTTGATCATTAAGGGCATACCCATTAATCATAGAATTCCACAAAACAACACTGGGCTTGTCTCTCTTGTCAAATACCTTTCTCGCATCCACCAAACTTCCATGGCTTGCGTAGCCCGAAATCAAAGCCGACAAGGAGAACTCATCAGGTTCCATCATTGAATCCAAAGTAAACAAGCACTGTCGAAATCCTTGCACTTTGCATACATGTTGACAAGCGCGCTACCCAGGACGGTATCCAGGTCCACCCGGCTAATGACGATGCGTGCATGAATCTGTTTGCCGAAATCACGAGCCACGTGATCGGCGCAGGCACTGACGACCGTTGCCAGCACAAAACTATCGTTGCATGGGACGAAGATCCGGTGAGATTCGAACCCATCTTCTTAAACAAGCGAAAAGCTTCGTGAACCTGGCCTCTGCGAACGTACCCATGAATGATTGCATTGCAAGCAACGGCGTCTCTCACCGGCATTTCTTGAAACAACCGCCGGGCGGTCTCCATATCGCCGTGTCTCACGAGGCCAGTGACGATGGAGTTCCATGAGAAAGTGTTCTTTTCGGGCATAGAGTCGAACAGTTCTAGAGCAGAAGTGGGGTCGCCTGACTTGAGAGACGCATCGACGAGCGAGTTCCAGGAGAAGCAGTTCCGGTGGGGCATTTCATCGAACAGGCGGCGGGCGTCGGCGAGGTCGGGGCAGCACCGGACGTACATTTGGAGGAGGCAGTTGGAGGCGAAGAGGGAGAAGACGTGGCCGGACTTGAGGAGGAGCTGGTGGAGCTGCTGCCCTTGGGAGCGGAAGCGGAGGCCGACGCATGAGCGAAGCCAGTAGGTGCAGAGGTGGAGATCGACGGCCATGGGGGCCAGAGATCATCCTTCGTGGTGGAAAAGGTGGCCGACAGCCCCGGCAGCCGTTCCCCTGCAGCCACCCCGTTGCTCCTCGGAGAAGGGCCAATGGGCTGGGATTGGATGGCTTGGTCCTAACCGTAGACACTGGGCTTCAGAACTGGGCTTCTCTGTCTAGCCGAAAAATACTTTAGGGCCTTTGGTTCTCAAGCTTTCACTCCAAATTTATTCTTATCATCAAATTTTTAATTATTATAATTTACTATCTCATATTTTAAAAATATTATGTAGTTGAAAAAAACTTAAATAAGTTGAGTTGAGTTGAGTATATTTTAAAATATTATATTCTTAATGTTTTGTTAGATGAGTCGGTTAGAATTAGTAGAATAATTGATGTATTTTTTTTAACTAATCCATGTGCCTGTGTGTCACGATGATATATATCAATTTTATCAGAATATTTTTTTTATTTTTTTTAGACTAAACTATAAAACTAACCCTTATACTTAAAGGGGTTGTATCACTTTGGTCCGTGAACTTTAAAAAATTATAAAAATAATCCTAAACCTTTTGTTTTATATCACTTTGATTGATTCCTACTGTTAAATAGGGGAGACGCCATTTTTTTTATCCTATGTGACAACATATATATAGCAGCACATGTGGCATTCAAATGATAAAAATAAATTTAAAATAATAACCAATCGATTAACTTATTACTTAATAATTTAAAAAATATAAAAAATAAAAATAATCTCTCTTTGCCCTGATTTGTCCTACTCGAGAGGGATAGCATAGTGGTACATGGGCACTCACAATTAGAGCAAATTAGCACAAAAGAGATTATTATTATTTTTTTATATTTTTTTAAATTATTAAATAATGGGTTAATATGTTAGTTATGGATTTTAAATTATTTTTTGCTACTTGGATGTCACGTGTACTGCTACATATGCTGTCACAGGATAAAAATAAATGGCGTCTTTCCTATTTAACGATAAGAATCAAAGTGATACAAAATATAAAATTTAGATTATTTTTATAATTTTTTAGAGTTTTAAATTAAAGTGACACAATCTTCTAAGTACAAGAATTAATTATGAAGTGTAGCCTTTTTTTTATTACCTTACTTTATCTTAGAACATAAAGCTTGAGTATTGTTGGTCTTTAGGTTAGGGACTCTGAGAGTTTGAAATACCCATCCACTCAACTCTGAGTTTCCCAATGGCTTGAGGAGGTAGGTGTGATGGATGGCAAGGTGTTGAATCATGACATGCCATGACAATGCTAAATTTGATTCTAAGTTCGCACCAATATAAGTGTAATGTATCATAGTGTTTACCACTAATTTTTTTCTCCAGCATCCCGATTTTCTATGGGATTCTTAATTTATTAAATATTAAAAATATTAACAAATGCATATACATTAATGGTTTCGATCAATTATGTGTATGACTGGTATGATAAAAATATTAAATTTTATGAAATAATATAATAAAAAAATCAAGCACTTTGACATAAACGCCACTCCCTTCTCTAGCAGATAATAGAGGTAAGGTATAGCAGAGACATGAGATGGTGGTATTCATGAATAATGCTTCCATATATAATGTGCATATCTAAAATTTATTTACTTTGATTTTTGAACAATTCATTTTTTAAAAGGAAAAGAAAAAATTAAGCTATAACAAATTCCAATAAAAAATTTAAGATGTATTTATTCATACTAAGAACGTGATCTTCTATGTTTTTCAAGGATTTTCTTAAAAGCTAATGATTCAGAGAATTGTGATGTAATATTGTTTATCCTAAAATTGGATGCTAAAATCATGTTGCATTACAAGAATAATAGGAGTAAGATTTTAAATATGTAGGATAAAGACATTCCTATTTCTCTATAAAATAGGACATGCCACTGTTCTATTCATCCTATCACTTGAAACAAAAGATGCTTTAAGATGCACTGATTAAAATATTACGATAATGGTGGAACAATTCTGCCTTGACACTTGAGATTGTAATTTATCCCAATGTCTTATTGGTATATGAAATTATATATAGGAATTAGCACATCAGAACAACTCATGCAAGGTATAAAAAAGTTATACCTAGCCAATAAAGTAAGGTGCAGCTTGAATCTCCTACCACCACAATAATGTAATCTAGAAATCTTTTCTTTAGAGTGACATCCTCATAGTTTTGAAGGTTTTAATCCTATGATCAAGGTAAAGTTTATTAGTCCATCTAAACTTTTCACATCTTAAATAATCTCCTTTGCTTTTGTTTCATCTTTTTCCCTCATTTTCATTGAAAATTATAAAATTCTTTTATTTGAACTTGATTAAACCCAGTTGGTATGATTCATATTGTTCAATTGATTTTATCATCAATCTCTATCATTATTGACTGATTTGGCATGTTTTACACCTTTTTATTTCGTATAACATAACTTTAATAGGTTTAGAGTGACTCAAACATCACCTTGTGTAAATTTTTGATTTGAGATCAATATAAGTTTTCCTTCGCAACAATCTATGTTTCAAAACTAATGTTATAGGCTGTTTGTCATGCAAATAAAAAGAAATTTTTTATGCTATATGTTAATATTTAATTATTTTTTTTGC
>UESW01001312.1:0-79099 GCA_900491605.1 Calamus simplicifolius
GATTGTTTTATTGTACTTTCAGAGTCCTTTTCAATCTGATAAGCATGCAATTACTTACCTCTGCACACTTTTCTATGATTTATAGACTTTTAATGACATTTTTTTGTTCTGCTATGTCCATTTCAGCTAAGAAAAGATAGCTTCGGCAACATCAGCCATTAAATCTGTTTTTGGGCAAGAAGGACCACAACAGGATGCTGTAAGGTCAAGTTTGTTGGGACATAAATTGTTCCTTGTAAATCTGCTAAATGTTTTATTTTTCTCGCTTGTGTAGTCTGACAAACTGGAGCAACTGAGAGAGAGAATGGTCAAAGTGAGAGAGCTTTCCGGGATACTGAATCAACTGAATTCATCATTGTCACAATTCCTACGGTAAATATTAGGTTCTAACAATTTTGTCCTCATATATTTTTCCATCCTCTCCCCTCTTCCCTCTATTTTTCTGTCTGATTCGATCTACTTACTCGATTGTACTTGGAAATTCCTTTGGATTACACCTATATCGTAGTCAAATGTAATTATCCCAGATAATTCCATATCTTCTTTTTTTCGAAAAATGTTGACAGACTATGGAGCCATGAAGCTCACGTTCTATACCTTTGTGCTATCAATGCTCATTGCAGTCAAGGCATGCATGTTCTGACACAGCCAAATGAGTTCCCATTTGTAAGGAACTAATTCAAGAAGGGATAATGCTAGTAAAAGTCCGAAAGGAAAATAAAAAATTCGAGAGTGTTGTTTCTGAAATTATAAATGAAATCTGGTTGCTGGTAGAGTCATGCTGAGAAAGTGTCTAACTAGTGCAATAATTAATCTATTCAATTATGGAGAAGATTAAGCATTATATTCTTTTCTTGATGTAGAATGTTTGACGTAAAAAATAGTTAGGTTAAATTTATCTATCAAAGAGCATGGGGCTTTGAATTCTAACATGAAGAGAATTTCAACTGGAGACACCTTGTTGTTAACTTAGAAATATTGAAGTGTCATGAGGGATTGATGATAACTTCAAATTGCATTTAAGATGATAACCGAAGACACCTTTTTGTTGACTTAGAAAAATAGAAGTGCCGTGAAGGACTGATGATAACTTTAAATTACATTTAAGAGGTTATAATTGAAAATGGTTTAGAGATCACTTGGAAAGAAAGCTTATTGATGAGCAAAAGAAATTAATTCAATATTTATGCAGTGAAGCTTCATTTGACCATGTCAGTTGGTTGGCTCTTTTTACTTTTTCAATCCATTTTCATTTACTGAAACGTTTCGCTAAGCTTTAAATCTTTCTGGGCCTCTAGAATATTGGGCAGGTGAAATGATTTTCCTAGTTTGAAATGGATGGCAAGATCCTCATGGAGGGGAATGGACAGGCTTGTGATGTTCAGAAATAGGTCTTCCTGTTGTAATTAGTGATGTTGAATGAAGTTATGAATCAACTCATTCATACTCTTATATTTTCTAAGTGATGGATTTTTGTTATTCAAGCTGGAAGCATTAAACTTTTGACCCCATGTACTTGGAAAAAGGCTTAGTTGAGTTGAGTTGAATTGAGAAGCTGGAAAAGACTGTATATTTGTGATAAAAACCTCAGGTACCAGCTTTGCCTTTATATCGTGCCTCATTATTTTATTCTTTCACTGGCAACTACTGGCAAGGTTGCCCTGACATGAGTATAACCAAGAGCTTTTTTGTACTTACGCAACCTGAAAGAGCCTAGCAAACAAGGAAGACTGCATCGTTGTAATTTGATCCTTGAATTGGTAGTTTATGTTTGAGGATCTTTTTGTGTGGTTGCACGTTACTTTTTCTGTATGCTTTTGCAAAAATCACATTGCTGATGATAGTAACTGATGTCTGTACATTATGATGGATATGCTTAATGTCTGATGCATGCTTGTAAATGTGAAAACCTTTTAAACTGATTTCAATGTTTAAATTTTCTGAGGTCATGGCAATTAGTGAGTCGTCAAGACTGTGTTCTTCCTTGAAGAAAGAAAATGTGCCTATCAAGAGGCTTGTTGTCAACCAGATTCTTCCACCATCTGCATCAGACTGCAAATTTTGTGCAATGAAAAGGAAGGTAAAGCTGCTAATTTTCACAAGTATGAAATGCTTGCTTTCCTTCATTACCTAGCTCTGAGTCATTCTGGATTCGTTTCTATTCCTTCACTTTTATGTGACAAACAAGTAAGAAAACTCTGCTTGCATGGTGCTGATAAAATACTAGCTGATCAGGAGATGAAGATCGAAGGATATAGCCGGACATTGATCTATCGTCAGGAATTTTTACTGCGGTATTGATCATAAATGATCAGAAATTAGATTCCTATACCATTGATATAGCAGTTTCATCAGTTGTTTGGTTCTTCTAATTGCTTGCATTCCTTTATGTTGCCAGGTGACCACAAGAAACGTACCTTCGGAGATAGAGGAGTATATATATACGAGTCTTCTCGTTAAGAAGTTTAAAAGAGTATTCTATTTCTAACAGCTGGAAGGAAGCAGCAGCAGCAGCAGCAGCTTTCATCATGAAGAGAATTCTGACTAATGTCGAGAAGGACTGTTTCAGATGTATTTCTCAAGTGTAGAGTCCTCAAGGCAGTCGAAGACATCTTAATAATTTGATGTCTAATGTACAAAACATTAGTATTGTTGATGTATACAGATATATTATTTTATTTTATGAAATGCATTTTTTATTCTTAAATTAAATTTTAATCTATAAATTTCATTAGAATGCATTAAAATATTATAATTTAAAAATAATTTTTAAATTTATAAGAATAAAAATTTGATGATTTTTATTAGGTTAATGATGGATTAGTGATGAATTTCTAATAGAAATAATAGTGACGGATTAGTGACGAAAATATAGTGATTGATTAGTGATGGAACAATAACGAATGACTGATGGATTCTTTCGTCACTAATTCGTCACTATTAGTGATGGATTAGTGACCAAAGTTTTAGTGACTAAATTTTCGTCAATAATCCATCACTAAATTGATGGAATAGTGATGTAAATATTTGTGATGGAATAGTCCATCACTAATCCGTCATATTTAGTGACGGAAAATATGTCCGTCATAAATTTTTGATGGAATATTTCGTCGTAAATCCGTCACAATTTAGTGACGAAAATGTTTCGTCACAAATTTTTGACGGAATATTCCGTCACAAATCCGTCGCTATTATTTGTGATGGACCTCTTTCCGTCACTAAATTTAGTGACGGCAAAAAGGGTGACGATAAGATTTTCGTCACTAATCCGTCACTAAACCCAGTTTGTGACGGAATAGTGATGGAAATTTTGTCACTATTATACTATTTCTTGTAGTGAGAAATCTTATTTAAAATAGAAACGATTAGATTAGTACTTTTAAGAGATAAAGTAAGAAATGGACAACAATCACTACAAAACTTGCTGCGAAATGATAGTTCTCACTCCACGTACGCTCAATAATGAGGCTTCACTTTTATAAGTATTTTTAATTTTATTTTTTTAAATGAAATTTTCATCACACTTAATTTGATCAATAAAATGAAGACTATGTCATAAGCATATATTGATAACATGATGATAGAATGAAATTTTTAAATACATAAACCAAATATCTCCTTACCTCATTGATGCTCTTACAAGCACATAATAATAATAATAATAATAATAATAATAATAATAATAATAATAATAATAATAATAAAATATCAAATGTAGCTTCTGAGTACATGTGGATGGCATTTTGTAGAAAAAAGAAAAAAGAAAAAAAAATAGAATCACTTCCTTCTTTACTTTAGACTTTTTTTAAAGGTATATATTTGACATTGTGTTGGATGGCAATCTTCCTTCTAGAAAGATGTTAAATTCTTCTTTTTGAAAGGTCTTAATTCTTATGAGGAAATGCCCAACGATGAACAGCCCAAACTTCATGAATTACACGAATGTCCCTGCCACCGTTGCACGATCGAGATATGCTGTGTCTGCGGTTGCTTTCAGATTCGTGCTGTGTAGGGGTTGTCTTCTTGATCTCCGGTGTGACAGGCTGTTCCGGTGATCCTTTCTCCCAGGATGACTGTCCTGTTTGAGTCCTCTTCCCCAATGGCTGCGATTGGGGATTCTGCTGCTCTGAAGCCATCGAACAGGGGACAAGCGTCCGGCTTTGTCTGGGTGTCGTCTTCCCCATTGCCGGTGGAGATTTCTGAGCTGGAGGGCCGCTTCTCGGAGGTGGTTTGAATCTCTGTTGCGGCGCTGGAGGAGACTACTATCTCTTGAAAGGAGAAGGCCATTCTGGCCCGTACGTTCCAGAGGTGGGTTCCATCGGAAGCTTTCATTAGGGAGTTCCGGCGAGCGGGCATTTCTGAACCTATTCACCCGGTAAGCCTAGCTCATCGATGCCATATCTTTCGATTTGAGGATTCGGAGTCGAAGGAATTGGTGCTTGGGCATCCTTGGGTGATCAACGGACATCCAGCTGCCATGTAAGACTGGCATCCGGATTTTGTTCCGGCGATGGATGCGGTGTCCTCTGCCCTCCTCTGGGTGCGGTTTCCCTCTCTACCTATTGAATTCTGGTCTGAAGCAGTCTTGAGAGATATCCTGGAGCAGGTGGGTGAGTTCATGTTCGTTGACTCTGCCACTCGGCTGCTATCTAGGGGGGTTTTGCCAGAGCTTGTATTTGTGTGGATCTCTGGAGTCCTCTCCGACCGGGTGTCAGAGTTCAGGGCTTGAGCACTCCCTTTTGGCAGCAGTTTCAGTTTGAAAACCTAGAGGGTATCTGCCCTTGCTGTGGCTCGATCCATCTCAATGGTTCATGTTCTCTATCTTCCCAGTCTCCGGTATCTGCGCAGTCTGCGGCCGGGCCTAGCTTTGGGCCTTGGATGTTGGTCACTCACCGTCGTCGTCCACCGGGGTTGGAGCAGCGGAAAGATTCGATGCTTCCTGGGGCCTCCCAAGATGGTTCTGAGTCTCCTTCTTCTGCTGCTGAGAAGTTGGTCTCGGTAGCTGAGGGCTGGCGTTCTCCTACCAAGGTGGCTCGATGGAGATCCTCCAAGGTCGGCAAATCCTCCGTCAGTGAGGTGGTGGTTCCAGTGAGTCATCCGGCTAGTATGATGTTGGGGCCTAGACTATCGAGTATGGATTGCAGTGAGCGTAGGGGCGTGCCGGTTTCAGGGAGTAAAGGCTCTGTGCCGATTTCTGGGAGCAAAGGCTCTGTGCCGGCTGAGGGATTAGTGGAGGTTGAGAAGTCTGAAATTCAGAAGGATGGATGAACTTCAAATTGCTGTGATCCAAAAGATCAAGTCCACTAACCCATTTGCCCTACTCGGTGCAGTCAATTGGGAAGGTACACCTTCTGCCCGGTTAGACGCCAATCCGGGTTCTTCTAAGCATGCCAGGCCAGAGGAGTCCCATCCTTCACGAATATCTTCTAAAAGTAAAAATCGTAGAGGTAAAGGCACTGCTTCTTTGGCAAAAGGGTCTAAGGGAAAGGCTAACCTGTCTGCCAGACCGAACCCTGATCGGAGTCCTTCCTCTTTTGTAAGCATGCCTGATAAGGGTTTCCTTGGATAGGAGCCAGTCAGAGTTGGGCGTGGGGGCCAATATTCTAAGGAGGTAAATTGTAACAGTGAATCGGCTCTATCCTGCCTTAAATTGGCAATTCAGAGTCAAGCGGTCATTTCCCCCCCTGATGATGGATCCCAGGCTGCTGAAGATGTGTCTGAGGCTGTTGTTTAGCGGGTTGATGATCCTGCAATGGATTGTACTATGCAGTCGGAAGTGGGTGGTTCCTTGCCTTCGGGGCATAGTTCTGATTCAGTTATGTTGGAAAATCAGGGTGGCCTCCACCCGTCCCCACAATTATAAATGAAATTCCTTATATGGAATATGAGAGGAGCTCGAAAACCATCTTTTCGATCCTCTTTTGGTAGACTATTGCAGATTCATAATTTTGATATATGTATTTTAACGGAAACCCGGTTATCGGGAGATAGTTTGGTCCAATTTTGGAGACAGGCTACGAGGACATGGTCTTCATATGCTGTGGAGTTCGAGGGCCTATCCGGAGGGATTGTGGATTTTTGGCACCACTCTTCGGTGTCAGTAAACGCCTTCCATCAGTGTAATCAGCAGGTGGCTCTTCTAGTTTTGGAAGGGTCTTCTGACCCTTGGCTCCTCTCGGGGATTTATGCCAGTACTGATTATAGGGAAAGGCATGTTCTATGGGCAGAGATTCTCTCCCTCCTTCATTAGGGTATTCCTTCCATTGTGGCTAGTGACTTTAATTATATTGTTGCTACTAATGAAAAGAAAGGAGGTAGACGAGTCATGGAATCAGTAGACATCTCGGAGTTTAGATCGTTTATCTCCTATGCTGGTTTATTGGATCTGGGATTCTTTGGATCCCAATTCACCTGGTGTAACAATTGCCAGAGTTTGGCTCGTGTATGGGAAAGGCTGGATAGAGCTTTGGCTACTACTCAATGGACTCAGATGTTTCCCTCTACTACTGTTACTCACCTGTCTAGGATTGCGTCTGATCACTGTCCCATTTTGATTTCCACTTGTTTATCCATGAGTAGCGACAGTTTAGATTTGAGCAATTCTGGACGTTCTACCCATCGGCCCGAGCCATCCCAGGTCTGGCACTTACCTATGAGAGGCAATGTTATTTACCGTCTTTCTAGACGGATGGAGTTGGCTAAGTGACGGCTTTCTAGATGGAACAGAATTGAGGTTGGCCATCTAGTGAGACAGATTGAGCAAGCTGAAGTTGATATTGCCTTATCCAAGAAAGGGAGGATCGGGATGGCTGTCTTTTTGCTCCGGACCTTTCCTATCTTCGATCCTGTTGGTCCAGATAGCAACCCAAGAGGGGGGGGGGATGAATTTGGTTTTTCAAAAATTAAACTCCTTTCAAAAATAATCCCCCAGCGGAAGTGAAAACTTAGATGTACACGAATTAAAACAGAGTATGCACAGATAGAGAGTTAAAGACAAGAAAATAATCACTGCAAACACAAGAAGTTTATAGTGGTTCGGTGTACCTACACCTACATCCATTCCCAAGTACCTCTTGGGTCCACACTATAATCAATCTGATTATAGCAGAGTTGTTTTCCAAGCTCACAACTCGAACTTGTTGTTTTTCCGGGTGCACAACGAACACAACTGGTTTTCAAGGCTCACCAGCACACAACCTTACAACATAAGCAACTGCTTGCACAAGGCAAACTGCCTCAACTGAATCAATCCCCTGATTGACCCATCAAACAATAACATTTTACAAATCAAGAGCTCCTCCAATGAGCAAATATACAATGATAGAACAAAAATAAAAAGATAGGAATCAAAGCCTGATTTGCAGATCTTGGTGGCTTGCTTCTTCTCTTCTCTTGAGTGGATCTTCCTTTAGTATGCTCTTGAAGCTCAGAAGATCAGAAAACTAGGGCTTGCTTCTTCTTTTGAGATTTCTTCAAAAGGAACTAAGAAAGCTAGGAATCTCTCTCTTTTCTGTTGGGAAATCAGTATAATCTTTCCTTTCGAATCTTCCCTCTTTTCTCTTTTGATTTTCTGATGAATTTCACTCTTGTTTCTCTCTTTTTATCTTCCCTCTGTCTGTTTTACGGATACAACAAAACCCTTCTTATAGACCCTTCTTAATCCATAAATAGCTGAAAACTATCTATTAGAAACAAGTGTAAGAAGGATTAGAACCAAATAGGGTAATAGCCGTTGGGATTAAAAAGATAAAAATAAAGTTTAGAGACATTCTGACAGTTCTGGAGTCGTTTCTAACAATCTGGAGTCGACTCTAACTTTTCTGGAGTCGGCTCTAAATCGAAAATTCCCAATCCGCTCTATCTGGAGTCGTCTCTGACTTTTCTGGGTCGACACAAAAATCCTCTGGAGTCGACTCTAACAGTCCAAGAGTCGACTCTAAAACGTGACCAGAAAAACCATCGTTCTGTCTTTCTGTTGGAGTCGGCTCTAACAGTCCAGGTGTCGACTCTAAAGTCTGTGCCAATTTTCGGAGTCGACTCTGCGATTCCATGTGTCAACTCTAATGTCTGCAATCTTACCTTGACATTAGATTCGAACTAAAACTTGATTTGTCTTGTGATTTTGATTAATAAATCAAATCATAAACTAAAAAACTTAACCAAAATCATTAGTAACTTCAAATATTATACTCAAATAGTTTTGTTATCATCAAAATCAATAATTGGGTCAACAATCTCCCCTTTTTGATGATGACAAAAACTTTGAGTATATGCATTAAAAATTCATTTGAAATAAGTGTTATAGACATTGTTAAAGCTTTAAAACTTCCTAACAGAGAATTTGATGCCAAGTTTCAAAATGAACTTTAGAAACATACTTGAGTTCTATTATAAACAACAATCAAGATGATTTAACTTTACACAGAAAATCATTAAGCTCCCCCTGCATTAAATAACTCCCCCTATGCAAGGTACATGTAAATAAACTGAAATCGATTTAATACCAATTGATTAGAATTTATAAATTTCTCTCCATCTCAAAAGTTCTCTTTCTCTCCCCCTTTTGAGATATGCCAATTGATTAAAACATATTGAAATCTTATATTCTTTCACTCTCTCTCCCTATTTTCTTTTTCTTTCTCCTTTATGCATATACAAATTTCTCTCCCCCTTTTTTGTTATCAGCAATAAGGTGAGTTTAAAAATAATAATGTAAATTATCAGAGCGAGGTTGTTGGTTCATTCAATCATAGAGATAGTAAACTTCATAATTGTATTTCAATTCAAGATGCATTACATGTGTCTATACATTCACAGTAAAGTACCATATCAATTAGAAATTCCTAGATACAAGCTAACAAAGTATAGTAAACTAGAAATCCTAAGATACAAATTAGAATATGAAAAGATAATCTTAGGTTTCTAATAGGTTGGGTAGGATAGGCTTAGATAGGGTATCACTATAGGAAATAGAAGGTCAATCAACATGTTTGTAGGCAATCTTCTTCAGATGACCTATCATTTCCATGATCTCATCTTTTTGTGATTTCCTAAAGCCTTCAAGACAACTCTCAACTTGAGCAACAGCAAGGTCTATATCTTTCTTCAATTGTCCAGTAGCATCTAGATAAGCTCTAGATCCATCTGCAATCCCTTCCAATCTTTCAAAAATCTTTTGAAGCTAGTACCAAGGGACTCTGCAGAGCGGCTAATGGAAAATGAAATCAAGTCAAGTCTGGAATTGATCTCCTCCTTAAACTGTCTGATGTCATCTTTCATCTGACTAATCTCATCTCTCCTCTGACTGTCATACTCAGCTAATAATGCTCTGAGCTGACCAATCTGCACATCTGAAAATCTCCCAGATACAAATACTATCTGAGGTGGAGGTGAAGAGTATGTGCTTGGTCCAGCCTCAGAAGGTCCAGCTGTAGATGGTCCCGCAACAGATGGGTCAGGGATGTCCTCTGCTCTGGCCTCCTCAACTCTGTCCTCCTGTCCTTTCTTTATCCAAATATCATTTACCTTTCTGAAGCCCATACGGTGAATGGTAGAGACACTGTAGTAGTCTGTATGCCTTAGTTTCCTCAGTGGCTCATTATCCATGATCAACACACCTTGGCTTCTAAATACCAAAGTCAGAATCATACCATATGGCAATGTGGATCTTTTCTTGGTTGCTGCCTCTGCCATATAGCCTATCATCATCCAGCTAAATTTACTGGCCTCCCAGTGATGATGCAATCCATCAGCAAGATGTCTCTCTCTGAGACATACTCAAATCGGCCTATCTTGGAAAATAAGATCCTCCCGCAGATGTTATGAAGAAGCCTGAGTTCTAAATTCAGTTGATTTGCCATAATCTCCTCAAACTCAGATACCTCTCTCCCCAACATCCTAGATAGGGCACCACCTCGATCATCATGCTGATACTCATTTAGCCCAACAGTGGGCATTTCTAACAAGTTTCCAAGGATCTCAGCAGTGATTACAACTCTTGTTCCTCTAACATAACTTACTAAACCTCCCTCTCCTCTACTCAAATCATTGTAGAACTCTCTTACGAGGGCAGGGTAAGTAGGAATATCCAAAGAACAAACCTTTTTCCATCCCATTTCCTTTAATTGACGCCGATACCAAAACCCTTTGAAGCAAAGAAATCAAAATCGACTTTTCTTCCGGTTGTGATAGCCTTACCCGCTAATTGGTCGATATGATGGAGAAGGTGGAGAAGCCTCTCGGGTGGCAGACGATGAAGACGAAGCTTGCCTCCGAATCGTACGTCTCCTCGTGGGAACCGCCGATCCACCAACGGTCGCATGCCTCTTAGGAGCCATAGGGTTTGATTGGAATGAGTAATCAAGAGATTTGAAGGGTTTAGAGGTGTTGGAATCAGTTTGGAACGACTCTAGAGAAGATTTAGAGAAGATAAGGTTCGTTTAGGTGTCGACTCCGCCTTATATTTTTGACCTAGGTTCACTTAGAGTCGACTCCCGCAAAGCGAGGTGTCGGCTCCGAACCAGAAAATCTGTCAGCGCCGAATTAGAGTCGGCTCTGCAAAAGCAGGTGTCGCTCTAATTGCCCAGACATAACATCAAATAGGAAGGTGTCGACTCCACAAACTGAAGGTGTCGACTCCACAATAGTTTCAGTGAGAAATTGAATTTCAAGGATCTGAAACTGATCAAATTAATCATCAAACTCTAGACAAGTGTCCTTTAACAATTGGGGAAACAATGAATCAAATTTCTAGATAAATTTTCTTATTGAACATAGAGGATTTTCAAGAAATTGATGAAGTCTAGATAGTTGTTGTCCTTAAGAGTTTCAGAAAGTCATTCTAAAGGATCACAAACTCCTAATTCTCCTCTAAGATAACAAAATCTTTCTTCACTTAATGGTTTGGTAAAAATATCAGCTAATTGATCATTAGTATTCACATATTCAAGACAAACATCATTGTTGGAAACATGTTCTCTGATAAAGTGATGTCTAATTTCTATGTGTTTAGTTCTTGAATGTTGAATTGGATTCTTAGTTAGATTGATTGCACTAGTGTTATCACATCTAATAGGAATTTTATCAAGTGTGATACCATAATCTTCAAGTTGTCGCTTAATCCAAAGGATTTGAGCACAGCAACTTCCAGCTGCAACATACTCTGCCTCAGCAGTGGATAATGCAATCGAATTTTGCTTCTTGCTAAACCAAGAGATTAAGTTACTTCCTAAAAGTTGGCATGCACCACTTGTACTCTTCCTATCTAATTTACAACCAGCATAATCAGAATCAGAATAAGCAATCAACTTCAAAGTTGAGTCTCTAGAATACCATAATCCTACATTTTTAGTTCCATTTAAGTATCTAAAGATTCTTTTAACAGCAAATAAATGTGATTCTTTAGGATTAGATTGATATCTTGCACATAGACAAACAGAAAACATAATATCTGGCCTACTTGCAGTTAAGTAAAGAAGTGATCCGATCATACCTCGGTAATGCTTCTGGTCTACTTTCTTACCTTCTTCATCCTTGTCCATCTTGCATGAGGGACTCATTGGCGTACCAAGAGGTTTAGCAGATTCCATACCAAACTTCTTGAGTATTTCCTTTGTGTACTTTGTTTGGTTGATGAAAATCCCGCTTTCTCTTGTTTGATTTGAAGTCCAAGGAAGAAGTTGAGTTCTCCCATCATGCTCATCTCGAATTCTCCCTGCATTAACTTAGCAAATTCTTGACAAAGGAGATTGTTAGTAGCACCAAATACAATGTCATCGACATAAATTTGAACAATTAATAAATCCTTTTCTTTTCTTTTTAAAAACAAAGTCTTATCAACATTTCCTCTAGAAAAATCATTTTCAATCAAAAATTTACTCAATCTATCATACCATGCTCTAGGTGCTTGCTTTAAACCATAAAGTGCTTTGTGTAATTTGAAGACGTGGTTTGAAAATTCATGATCTTCAAAACCAGGAGGTTGTTCAACATAAACTTCCTCATTTATAAAACCATTTAAAAATGCACTTTTAACATCCATTTGAAATAAGTTGATATTGATGCAGCATGCAAAATGCAAGTAATAACCTAATGGCTTCTAATCTAGCAACAGGTGCAAAGGTTTCATCAAAATCTATACCTTCTTCCTGATTATATCCCTTTGCAACTAATCTAGCCTTATTTCTAATCACCAAGCCATTTTCATCCAATTTATTTCTAAAAACCCATTTAGATCCTATTATAGGGTGGTCTCTAGGTATGTCTACTAGGGTCCAAACTTGGTTCCTAGTGAATTGGTTTAACTCTTCCTGCATTGCTAACATCCAATAACTATCTTTCTCAGCTTCCTCTATAGTTTTGGGTTCTATATGAGATACAAATGCAAGATGATTATTGATATTTCTCATTGATGATCTAGTCCTTACACCTTGAGATGGATCACCTATGATTAGGTCCTTAGGATGACCATAAGCATATCTCCAATCTCTAGGTAGATCTTTATCATTATGAGCAGTATCAATACCATCATCCTCAGGTGAGTCATCATCCTTAGCTTCAGGTTCTTGATCTGAAGATACATTTAATTTTTCAATACCTTTTTCAATCAAAGATGTATCTTCCTCATCATCAATTTTACCCGAACTTGATGCTAAAGACTCATCAAACACTATATGAATGGATTCTTCTACAACTAAGCTTCTCTTATTAAATACTCTATATGCCTTGCTAGATGTAGAATATCCTAGGAAAATACCTTCATCAGACTTTGCATCAAACTTTCCTAAGATTGTCCTTACCATTGTTATGAATAAAGCATTTACAACCAAATGCATGAAAATATCCTAAATTGGGTTTCCTATTATGCCATAGTTCATAGGGAGTCTTCTTAAGGATAGGTCTAATCAGGGCTCTATTTAGGATGTAACATGCTGTGTTTATAGCTTTCGCCCAAAAATATTTTGGAAGTTGGCTTTCACATAGCATGGTACGGGCCATGTCTTCTAAAGTCCTATTCTTTCTTTCTACAACTCCATTTTGTGTGGTGTCCTAGTTGCTGAAAAATTATGATGTATGCCTTTTTCAAAACAGAATTTTTCAAATAAGTGATTTTCAAATTCAGTTCCATGATCACTTCTAATAGACACTATGGCAGTGTTTTTCTCATTTGTGACTTTCTTAACAAATTTCAGGAATATTGAGAAAGTCTCATCTTTGTGAGCCAAAAACATTACCCAAGTGAATCTAGAGTAATCATCTACTATCACAAGACCATACACTACAAGAAAATACTGAAATAGCGACGCAAGTTTAGCGACGCAATTATGCGTCGCTAAATTACGACCACTTTGCGATGCCTCTGTGACACAAAATATTGCGACGTAATTAGCGACGCATTAGTGACTCAATTAACCAGAAAATCAAAAAAATTAATATTTTAATATTGCAATGCAAATAATACGTCGCAATATTTTTAAATTAATTTTTTATAAAATTTAAATATCAAAAAAAAATATTGCGACGCAACTCAGTGCGTCGCAATGTTTTTAACAGAATTAAATATGTTAAATAGCGACGCATTAGCGATGCAATAAAACAGAAAATTAAAAAAATTATTTTTAATTTAGCGACGCACCAATTGCGTCATAAATAATTTAAATGAAATTAAATTTTATAAAATTTAAATATCAAAAAAAATATTGCGACGCAACACAGTGCGTCGCAATGTTTTTAAAAGAATTAAATATATTAAATAGCGACGCATTAGCGACGCAATAAACCAGAAAATTAGAAAAATTATTTTTAATTTAGCGACGCACCAATTGCATCACAAATAATTTAAATAAAATTAAATTTTTTAAAGTATAATATTTAAAAAATATTACGACGCATTTAGTGCGTCGCAATTTTTTGAAAAAAATTAAATATTTTAAATAGCGACGCATTAGTGACGCAATAAACCAGAAATAATTAAAATTATTTTTTAATTTAGCGATGCATAAATGCATCACAATTATTTTAAATAAAATAAAATTTATAAAGTATAAATATGAGAAAAATAATTGCGACGTAACACAGTGCGTTGCAATGTTTTTAAAAAATTAATTATGTTAAATAGCGACGCATTAGCGACGTAATGAACCAAAAATTAATTAAAAAAATTATGTTTTAATATAGCGATGCACTTGTTACGTCGTAATTATTATAATTAAAATTAATTTTTTATATAATATAATTATCATATTAAAAAATTACCATGCTACCCTTTGCGTCGTAATATATTTAAAAAATTAATTATGTTAAATAGCGATCGGTCCAAAATCGATCGTGGCCGATCGGAATAAGGGCATGGATCGATCGCAACCCTCGGATCATCGTCGATCAGACCGATCGCCACGGTTCGAGATCGGTCGTGGCCGATCGAGATCATGGCTTGGATCGATTGGAACCGTCGGATCGCCAGCGATGTCGGACCGATCGCATCGGTCTGGAATCAGTCATGGCCGATTGAGATGAGGGCTTGGATCGATTGCAACCGTTGGATCGTCACCGATCGGACCGATCGCCACGGTCCGAGATCGGTCGTGGCTGATCAGGATCACGGCTTGGATCGATCACAACCGTCGGATCATCGCCGATCTTGGACCGATCGCAACAGTCCGGGATCGGTCGTAGCCGATTGGGATCAGGGCTTGGATCGATCGCAACCGTCGGATCGTCGCTGATCGGACCGATTGCCACGGTCCGAGATCGGTCGTGGCCGATCGGGATCACGGCTTGGATCGATTGCAACCGTCGGATCGTCGCCGATCTTGGACCGATCGCAACAATCTGGGATCGGTCGTGGCCGATCGGGATCAGGGCTTGGATCGATCGCAACCGTCGGATCTTTGCCGATCGGACCGATTGCCACGGTCCGAGATCAGTCATGACCGATCGGGATCAGGGCTTGGATCGATTGCAATCGTCAGATCGCCAGCGATCTTGGACCGATCGCAACGGTCAAGGATCGATCGTGGACGATCGGGATCAGGGCTTGGATCGATCACAACCGTCGGATCTTTGCCAACCAGACCGATTGCCACGGTCCGAGATCGGTCGTGGCCGATCGCGATCAGGGCTTGGATCGATCGCAAATGTCGGATCGTTGCCGATCGGACCGATCGCCATGGTCCAAGATCAGTCGTGGCCGATCGGGATCAGGGCTTGGATCGATTGCAACCGTCGGATCGCCAGTGATCTTGGATCGATCGCAACGGTCCGGGATCGGTCGTGGCCGATCGGGATCAGGGCTTGGATCGATCACAATTGTCGGATCGTCGCCGATCGGACCGATCGCCACGGTCCGAGATCGGTCGTGGCCGATCGAGATCATGGCTTGGATCGATCGCAACCGTCGGATCGTTGCCGATCTTGGACCGATCGCAATCGTCCGAGATTAGTCGTGGCCGATTGGGATTAGGGCTTGGATCGATTGCAACCATTGGATCACCAGCGATCTTGGACCGATCGCAACGGTCCGGGATCGGTCGTGGCCGATCGGGATCAGGGCTTGGATCGATTACAACCGTCGGATCGTCGCAGATCAGACCGATCGCCACGGTCCGAGATCGGTCGTGGCCGATCGGGATCATGGATTGGATCGATCGCAACCGTCGGATCGTCGCCGATCTTGGACCGATCGCAACAGTCCGAGATCAGTCGTGGTCGATCGGGATCAGGGCTTGGATCGATTGCAACCTCGGATCGCCAGCGATCTTGGACCGATTGCAACGGTCTGAGATCGGCCGTGGCCGATCGGGATCAGGGCTTGGATCGATCGCAACCGTCGGATTATCGCAGATCAGACCGATCGCCACGGTCCGAGATCGGTCGTGGCCGATCGGGATCACGGCTTGGATCGATCGCAACCATCGGATCGTCGCCGATCTTGGACCGATCGCAACGGTCCGGATCGGTCGTGGCCGATTGGGATCAAGGCTTGGATCGATCGCAACCGTCAGATCGTCGCCGATCGGACCGATCACCACGGTCTGAGATCGGTCGTGGCCGATCGGGATCACGGCTTGGATCGATCGCAACCGTCGGATCGTCGCCGATCTTGGACCGATCGCAACGGTCCGAGATCAGTCGTGGCCGATCGGGATCAGGGCTTGGATCAATTGCAACCGTCGGATCGCCAGCGATCTTGGACCGATCGCAACGGTCTGGGATCGGTCATGGCTGATCGGGATCAGGGCTTGGATCGATCGCAACCGTCGGATCGTCGCCGATCTTGGACTGATTGCAACGGTCCGAGATCAATCGTGGCCGATCGGGATCAGGGCTTGGATCGATTACAACCGTCGGATCGCCAGCGATCTTGGACCGATCGCAACAGTCCGAGATTAGTCGTGGCCGATCAGGATCAGGGCTTGGATCCTTCGCAACCGTCAGATCATCGTCGATCGAACCGATCGCCACGGTCCGAGATCGGTCATGGCCGATCGGGATCACAGCTTGGATCGATCGCAACCATCGGATCGTCGCTGATCTGGACCGATCGCAACGGTCCGAGATCAGTCGTGGCCGATCGGGATCAGGGCTTGGATCGATCGCAAACGTTGGATCGTTGCCGATCGGACCGATTGCCACGTTCCTAGATCAGTCGTGGCCGATCGGGATCAGGGCTTGGATCGATTGCAACCGTCGGATCGCCAGCGATCTTGGACCGATTGCAACGGTCTGGGATCGGTCGTGGCCGATCGGGATCAGGGCTTGGATCGATCGCAACCATAGGATTGTTGCCGATCGGACTGATCGCCACGGTCCGAGAACGGTCGTGGTCGATCGGGATCAAGGCTTGGATCGATCGCAACCATCGGATCATCGCTGATCTTGGACCAATCGCAACGGTCCGAGATCAGTCGTGGCCGATCGGAATTAGGGCTTGGATCGATCGCAAACATCGGATCATTACCGATCGGACCGATCGCCACGGTCCGAGATCAGTCATGGCCGATCGGGATCAGGGCTTGGATCGATTGCAACCGTTGGATCGCCAGCGATCTTGGACTGATCGCAACGGTCCGGGATCGGTCGTGGCCGATCGGGATCAGGGCTTGGATCGATCGCAACCATCGGATCATGGCCGATCTGACCGATCGCCACGGTTCAAGATCGGTTGTTGCCGATCGGAAACACAGCTTGGATCGATCGCAACCGTCGGATCGTCGCCGATCTTGGACTGATCGCAACGGTCCAAGATCAGTCGTGGCCGATCGGGATCAGGGCTTGGATCGATCGCAAATGTCGGATCATTACCGATCGGACTGATCGCCACGGTCCGAAGATCAGTCGTGGCCGATCGGGATCAGGGCTTGGATCGATTGCAACCATCGGATCGCCAGCGATCTTGGACCGATCGCAACGGTCCGAGATCGGTCGTGGCCGATCGGGATAGGGCTTGGATCGATCGCAACCGTCGGATCGTCGCTGATCAGACCGATCGCCACGGTCTGAGATCGGTCGTGGCCAATCGAGATCAAGGCTTGGATCGATCGCAACCGTCGGATCATCGTCGATCTTGGACCGATCACAACGGTCCGAGATCAGTCGTGGCCGATCGGGATCAGGACTTGGATCGATCGCAAACGTCGGATCGTGCCGATCGGACCGATCGCCACGGTCCGAGATCATCATGGCCGATCGAGATCAGGGCTTGGATCGATTGCAACCGTCGGATCGCCAGCGATCTTGGACCGATCGCAACGGTCGAAGATCGGCCGATTGCCACGGTCCGAGATCGGTCGTGGCCGATCGGGATCAGGGCTTCGATCGATCGAAACCGTTAGATCACTTATAATTACTCAAAAAAAGAAGTTATTAAAAAGTTTTAAAAATATTTTAAAATTATTGCGACGCCGTAGCGATGCATTTTAGAAGAAAAATTAAACAAATATTGCGACACAATGTATGCATCGCAATATTTTTAGTAAATATAATTTTTATCAGTATTAATAAATAAAAAAATATAATATTATGATGCATAATTTATGTCGCAATTATTTTTAAATAAAATCTAATTAAAATATTAAAAAATTATGCGACGCAATAAGGCGTCGCAATTGTTATCATAAATTATTAATATTAATATTAATAAATAATTAAGAATTTTTGCGACTCCGTAGCAACTCATTTTAGGAAAAAAATAAACAAATATTACGACGACATTTATGCGTCGCAAAAAATTTTAGTTAAATTTTTTTTTTTAGTATTAAAAATAAAAGCAATATAATATTACGACGGATAAGTTGCATCACAATGTTTTTAAAATAAATTTATGTAATTAAAAATTTTATAAAATATTGTGATGCAATTTTTCATCGCAATTATTAACATTAATTATAAATATTATCATTTATAAATATTAAAAAATTATTGTGATGGCTTAGCGATACATTTTTTTAAAAAATTAAACAAATATTGCGACGAAATATATGCATCACAATTATTATTAAAAATACATATAGCTGATTAAAAATATTAAAAAATTATTGCGATGCATTTTTGCGTCGCAATTCTTAGAAAATAAAAATAAATTTCCCGCCTGATGTTGGCGCCAAGTTAGCAACGCATTAGCGACGCAATTATTGGCATCGCTATTTTTTCATAATTAATAATAAAACCATATTAATGATGCATTAGCGACGTACTGCGTCGCTAAGACAGAATAAATTAAAAAAAATATTGCAACCATATAGCGACGCAAATAATTGCGTCGCTAAGTACTTATATATAAACCAGCCTTCTCTTCTTCTTCTTCTCCCCGTCTTGACCTAGCCGCCGCCGTGCTCAAAAAATTTTCGGCTCCCACCTCGCTGCTCCGGCGCCTCCCCTGTGGTCCTCCGGCTCTCCGGCGTTCTCATCCGACTCTGGCTTCTTCTCTCGACCAAGGTAAGCCCCTACACTCTAAAAAAAAATTTTTTTTTTTTAATGATTTCCCTCTGACCACGGCCGCTGCCGTGGTCGGCAGTGGCCTGGCCACGGTGGCCAGGCCACTGTCAAAAAAAAAATCCCCCCCCCTTTATTTCTTGTCCGACCACGGCCGTGGCCGTGGCCGGACAAGGCGGCCACGACCGCTGCTGTGGCCGTCTTCTCCGGCCACGGCCGCTGCCGTGGCCGGCAGTGGCCTGGCCACGGTGGCCAGGCCACTGTCACAAAAATTTTTTTTTCTTAATGGGGGGGGGGGGGGGAAACCCCCCGCCCCCCCTTTTATTTCTTGTCCGGCCACGGCGTGGCCGCGGCCGGACAAGGCGGCCACGGCCGCTGCCGTGGCCATCTTCTCCAGCCACGGCCGTTGCCGTGGCTAGCAGTGGCCTGGCCACGGTAGCCAGGCCACTGTCACAAAAAAAAAAATTTTTTTTTCTTAACAGGGGGGAAACCCCCCCGTCCCCCCCCCCTTTTATTCTGTCCGGCCACGGCCGTGGCCGCGGCCGAACAAGGCGGCCACGGCCGCTACCGTGGCCGTCTTCTCCGGCCACGGCCGCTGCCGTGGCCGGCAGTGCCTGGCCACGGTGGCCTGGCCACGGTGGCCAGGCCACTGTCACAAAAAAAAATTTTTTTTTTTTAACAGGGGGAAACCCCCCCCCCCTTTTATTTCTTGTCCGGCCACGACCGTGGCCACGACCGGACAAGGCAGCCACGGCCGCTGCCGTGGCCGTCTTCTCCGGCCACGGCCGCTGCCGTGGCCGGCAGTGGCCTGGCCACGGTGGCCAGGCCACTGTCACAAAAAAAAAAAATTGAGGACGACACAGGGTGGGGGGGAAACCCCCCCCCTTTTATTTCTTGTCCGGCCACAGCCGTGGCCGCGGCCGGACAAGGCGGCCACGGCCGCTGCCGTGGCCGGCAGTGGCCTGGCCACGGTGGCCAGGCCACTGTCACAAAAAAAAATTTTTTTTTTCTTAACAAGGGGGGGGGGGGTGGACGCCCCCCTCCCCCCCCTTTTGTCTGTCCGGCCAGACCACTGTCACTAAAAAAAAAAAATTGGCCACTGTCACTAAAAAAAAAAATAGTTAGGGGGGGCCACGGAGCTGTTTGGATAGACTGATTGTTATGTCTTGATTATTCAATAATATTTGTAATGCTAGATAGGAAGTCTTGTTGTATTATTATTTAATTTGTATAATGTTTATGCAGTAATTAATTTAAGCAGAATGTTTATGCAATAGTATTTGTGCATTTGTAATTATTTACATTTGTTATGTCTTGATTATTTATATTCTGCTGCAAACTAAATGATGCATTAAATTATGTAATGCTAAATAAAAAGTCTTGTTGTAATATTATTTAATTTTCAGCAACAAATTAGTAGTTTCAATGATTTACATTTTAGTATTCGCAAACATTTGTATTTGACACAATAATCTTAAAAGTTAGTGATTACATGTATAATTCACAAGAAGTTAAGAATAACAAGCATAAGTTCGATTGTCTTCAGACTTCCATAATCACAGCACTTTACCTTTAGACCCGTTTGAGAATTTGTAAGCCTTAGTCTTGCAAATTCTCAAATTGTCCTGGTGGACAGTTTGGGAACATTTCTTGCGACATGTTAGTCTGCTAGTAATCATCATGGGGTGAGATTTTGGTTTGTATTTGCTCATACATTCTCCTAGTGTGGCTTATATACCACACAGAACATATGGGAAAATGCTGCCGAAATTTCAATGTAACCAATTGATGATAATTAATAGCAGAATAACATATCACAAAAAATATTCTTGAATGGGATAGGGCCTTACCTTATAGACATGGATGAAGGTAGAATTATTTAAGACACTTGAATTCTTGTGAAGTCTCATGATTAAACGCACCGCCTTGCGGCCCGACCCAAACTCAAGCCCTTCCATTAGCCATGAACCTGTGCATCGATCCTTGCTAGCACACCAAGGATCGTAGCCGTGGCTCACCCTTGCATGGTAGGGTCCTTAGTTGCCTAAAAAAAATTGGTGTACTTATAAATGGTTTAAATGGTTGTTATTAACCTAGTTGTGACCAAGAAATAATTTAGTTATATATTTATTAATACTAATATAGTTTTATTTTTGTGGTTTCATTTAATGATTTACCATACTTTATATAAATCGGTCAAAAATGAGCGGGGCTCGCTCATGGATGTATGCAAGGATAAAAGATGGCTTGCTGAATCCAGATTTTCTGAATAGATTGAAAGAATTTATTGCATTTGCATATAGCCAACCTGGCTGGATGGATGGCCCTAGGATTAGGTGCCCATGCAACTTCCACAGGTGTCAGAATAAAGCCTACAGAGATGTGGAAACTGTTAAGGTGCATTGTGTGTAAGAAGGGGTTTGTTCCTGATTACTATGTTTGGTACTGTCATGGTGAACCAAAGGATATTCTAGCAGCTGTTATAGGCCAACAAGAGTCAAATCCCGTAGATGAACCATTTGTGAATTTAAACACATATGAACAAATGGTGATGAATGCATCGGGTAATGACTTCAATCAAAATACATTTATGGAAGAACCAAATCCAGAAGCACAATAATTTTATGATATGTTGCGTGCTGCAAATCAAGAATTGTATCCTGGGTGTGAGGGTCATTCCCAGTTCTCTACAGCTGCTCGAATGTTGAATATTAAGGTAGAACATCGATTATCAGAAAAGGCGTTCAATTCTGTAGCTGGGTTAATCAAAGAAATTTTGCCAAATGACAATGTTGCCGCAGACAGTTTTTACGCAACAAAGAAGTTGTTGCGTGGGCTTGGGCTCCCAGTTAATAAGATCGATTGTTGTTTGAACAATTGTATGATATTTTGGGGTGAAGACTCAGAGCTATGATGGGTGTAAGATTTGTGGGCAATCGAGGTTCAAAAATACCGAAGGAGGAGCCGGTACAAGTAGGAGGAAAAGTGTGCCTTACAAGAGGATGCATTACTTTCCTCTTACCCCACGCCTGCAGAGATTATACAGATCTGAGGCAACAGCTGCTGATATGAGATGGCATGCCGAACATGAATCTAAAGAGGATGAAATGCGGCATCCATCAGATTCAAAGGCTTGGAAGCATTTCAATGAAATCATCCTGATTTTGCTGAAGATATAAGGAATGTGAGATTAGGTCTTTGTACTGATGGTTTCCAACCATTTGGTCAAGCGGGGCAAACAGTATTCATGTTGGCCTGTGATACTGACTGTATATAACCTTCCTCCGTGGAAGTGCATGAAATATACTGCAATGTTTTTAACCGTTTTGGTTCCAGGACCATCAAATCCAAAGGAAAAGATTGATGTCTTTCTGCAACCGTTGGTGGCCGAATTGAAAATGTTGTGGGAAACAGGAGTCGTAGCATACGACATTTCTATGAAACAGAATTTCTTAATGAGAGCTGCTTTGATGTGGACAATAAGTGATTTTTCGGCATATGCAATGTTGTCTAGTTGGAGCACTGCTGGACGTCTGGCATGCCCTCATTGCATGTATGATTCGGATGCATTTACATTGCAGAAGAGTAGTAAGCAGTTATGGTTTGATAACCATAGAAAGTTCTTGCCCCCAAATCATCCTTACAGGCGTAACATGATCGCCTTCCGGAAGAACAAAGCAGTCACAAAATTTGCCGAACCGGTTAGGTCTGGCACAGATCTATTGATTCTATAGAGCATTTGGGGTTGATGTATGCATGGGAACCGGATGCAGATAGAATAAATGGCCGTATATGTAAAGAACATAACTGGAAGAAGCGAAGTATATTTTGGGATTTGCCTTATTGGAGCACAAATCTCATCCGGCACAACTTGGATGTTATGTATATCGAGAAAATTTCTTTGATAACATATTTAACACGATGCTAAACATCCCGGAAAAACAAAAGATACTGCAAAGTCAAGAGAAGAACTTAATCAGTACTGCAGAAGAGGTGATTTGAGAAGGAGTGCCGATGGGACCTATCCTAAAGCATGTTACACTCTTGACAGAAATTCACGAGAAGTTTATGTAACTGGCTTAGAGGGTTAAAATTTCCAGATGGTTATGCCTCAAATATCGGTAGGTGTGTGGATATGCATAAGCTTAAGTTGTTCGGCATGAAGGGTCACGACTGCATGTTTTCATGCAACGGTTATTACCTATAGCTTTTCGTGAGTTTGCTTCCGCAACATGTCTGGAAGGCAATTACAGAGCTCAGCTTATTCTTCAAGGAGTTATCTGCCGCAGTCATTACTTCTGCATCCATGGCAAGGCTTGCGGAGGAAATTCCAATTATTTTATGCAAGCTTGAGTGAATATTTCCTCCCAGTTTTTTTGACTCAATGGAGCATTTACCGGTTCACTTGCCATACGAAGCGAGCATAGCTGGTCCCGTGCAGTATTGCTGGATGTATCCTTTCGAGAGGTAAATATATACATCATTAAGATATGTTGACATTTCAAATATTATTTATTGCTTGAAAAAATCATTAATTTTTTGTTGCAACTTTACATATAGGTATCTTAAGAAGTTAAAAAATAATGTGCATAATAAGGCAAGGGTTGAAGGTTCTATATGCAATGCACACTTGGTCGAAGAAGTTTCAGCTTTTGCCTCACATTACTTGAGGGTCACGTCCACACGAGGAGCTGAAATCATGGTCGTAACGATGACGTATGTGTGGACGAAGCAGAAGCTAATGACGGTAGAATATCAATTTTTAAAGCTATCGGGCGTTCATTTGGTGGGCAGAAGTCAAGAAATCTTAGCGATATGGAGTATAATGCAGCACATTATTACATCCTAATGAACTGTCGAGAAGTCGATGCATATATTGAGTAAGTGTATACTTCAATGCTAAATTGGAAATTTAAATTTAAATAACAATATACCATAATATTTAATTTCTAACATTAGTTTTCATCCTTTTCATCCCATAAGGATGTTTTGTGATAGACAACGATAGATGAATCCCGACATCAGTCAAGTTGCAATTGGGCAGAAATTAGAAACAAAGTTTGCTTACTGGTTTTATGAATTTGTGAGTAGTATCACTAAATCAATTTCGATAATGGCTATTATTTTTGAATTGGATGTCAATAGCTTATTAATTTATAGGTCAACGGTCCATGGTACACAATCGACAATATTTTCATTAAATGTCTATCGCAATGGCCATTGAAGACCATAACAACCTCTACTGGCTATTTTGTAAATGGGTACAAATTTTAGATTGAACGATTAGCAGCTTTAAGAGGCACGCAGAACTGGGGCGTGTGTGTGAAAGGAGAAAGTGTTGGAGCAAATATGCAGGATTATTATGGAAAGTTAGTAGAGGTGGTTGAAGTTGAATATCCCGGTTGGCCTATGAAATGAACCGTATTGTTTCGTTGTGATTGGTTCGATCCAATAGTTCCTGTGGGCAAAAGGGTTCATAACGACTACAATTTGGTTGAAGTGAACCATCAACGAAGATTGCAGAAATATGACCCATTCATCCTTGCATCCCAAGCTCAGCAAGTCTTTTACTGTGGATATCCAAGTTTGTGCAATGACAAGCGAGATTGGTGGGCCGTTTCTAAAATCGTCCCACGTTCAACAATCGTATTAGAGGAGAGTTCATCAAGTCAATTAGCCGAGTGCCCTGCATTTCAAGAGGATGAGATGGAAATGCATGCAATTGAGGACGACACAAGGGCTCCTGAAACATCACTTAGAGATCCAAATGGTGATGTCCAAGAAATTGCGGATGCAAATGTTCAGTTTCGTTCCGATGATAATGAAACTGATTCGCAATCCGATACGGCATCGGATGTTGAACCAACATTTCACAAAACAAATGACACCGATTAAACATAGAGATTTTTTAAAATTTAACTTTTTTTTATAAGTGTTAAATTCTTACATAGTCAATCATTAATCGTAATTTAATTGTGTGAATCTTTAGTATTTTCAGTATGACGGGCAGAGGTAGATCTACCGACGATAGACGGAGTGAGCAGAGACGTAGCCCTGCTACATCAGATCACATGAGCATCGGAGATGGAGAGTTTGGATCTCCAGCAGAGGCGCAGCCTTCGATCTCTCCACCAGTATTACCATCCAGCCGATCGGCACAGACCTCCGAGAGTTCTTCCACCCTCGACCGCATTATACTTCGACTTGATGCTCAGGGGATGTAAGTATATACTAATTAAAAATATATATTTATGTTTTTAAGTCAATTACTTATAAACATGCATTTTTTTAACAGATTCATTGAGCAGCATCATGTATCCAGCCACATCAGCGCCGTATTTCAGAGGCATGCAGATCCCAGTGGCTACGATTGGCGCCACGTATCTCCAGCCACGAGGGAGTTTTATTTTTCTGAGTTTCAGGTAAACTTATTAAATACAATTTATCAGTGATATAAAATTTCTTAAACTTAATAAATTCATAAACTAACTGTTTATTTTAATGCAAAAAAAGTTTACGTGGGATCCTGCTAGCCATGATGACATTAGGGAAGCATGGGAGGCTCTAACGCGACGCCGATACTCCGACATGCTTCATCGTTGGAGGTCATCGGGTCAGCGTCCTGCGCACGTGCCAGAGGGTATTTGGCATGAGTGGCAGCAGGCCTGGGAGTCCGATGGCTGGCGTAGGAGGTCCGCATCAGCCAACACGAACCGCCGATCTGAGAAGGACGGTCCTGGCATGGGTCTCTCCCGCCATACTTCGGGCTCTATTTCGATTCAGGAGCACAGACGGCGTATGGTAAGAAAACATAAATATTTTAATTACTATTTTAGTTATTTACAAATATTTGTATTAATATCATTTTTTATTGTTATAGTCTGAGCAGGAGGGCGGAGATCCTGGTGAGTTTCGTCTATTCAGGGCGACACACACCTGGAGGGACGGTTCTTGGGTCGATACACGATCACGGGAGGTTGCGGTAAGAAATTAGATGTATGTAGTATCTGTTTAATTTCTAAAATTTTATTTCAAGAAATTTATTAACTCATTTATTGTTGATTTCATAATTTCAAGACACGAGTCAAGGAGCTTCGCTCCCAGGCATCGCAGGTCGACTCTACTGATGGGGAGACGCCCGTCGAACTCTCAGCAGAGGAGAGTCGGTGTGTGTTTTTGGAGGCTGTTGGTGCCCAGCCACAAGACCGCAGGGTCTATGGTCTGGGCACTAGAGCTTCTACATTTTTTCCCCATCAGGCCTCCAGCTCGCGAGTTCCTGGTGATCTTCCTCCCAAGAATTTACAGGACCTTCGCAGATCTATTGCAGAGGAGATTCGCCAGGAGGTCGAGCAGGATTTTGAGGATCGTATGCGAGGCCGGGATCAGGAGGTTGCAGACATGCGAGATGAGATGCATTATTTGCGGGATATGGCTAGACGCTTGTCGCAGAGTCTTCAGCCTCCACAGCCTCCACGTGATCGCCCAAATTCTTGATGTATTTTTCTTTCTTTTTTTATGTTGTAAAAACTTCAAAATTTTAATATATAAATTATTTTTGGAAATTTATTATTGTTTGGATTGAGTGAAAAATGTTTGTATCAATATTTAGATTTAGCAAAATTGTATTAAACATTTTAATTTTTAATCTTTTATATTTTTTTAAAAACAAAATTTGTGATGCATTAGCGACTGAAATTGCATCGCTAATATTTTTAAAATATTATTATTAAATATTACGACGCAATGACCTGGCATCGCAATAATTTAAAAATAAATTTAATAGCGATGCATTAGCGACTACAATTGAGTCGCTTTTTTATCTTAAAAATTTTTAATAAATATTGCGATGCAATGACCCTGCGTCGCAATATTTTAAAATAATTTTTATTTACGACGCATTAGCGACTCAAATTGCATCGCTATTATACCAAAATATTATTATTAAATATTATGACGCATCTGGATGCATCGCAATATTGCGACGTAATTTAGTGCGTCGCAATATTTAATAATAATTTTATTTTAAAAATTAATTTTAAATATAGTGACGCATTTGTATGCGTCGCAGTTGCATCGCAGAGAGTCGCAATATTGCGATGCAATTGCAACAAATGGGTATTGCGACGGACAGTTGAGCGACGCCGTCATTGCGTCGCTATTGCGTCGCAATATCATGTTTAGCGATGCAATTGCAACGCATTTGGGCATCGCAATATTTTATTTCTCTTGTAGTGATATTTCTTTCCTCCTAAACTTGTGGTTCTAGTAGGTCCAAAAAGGTCCATGTGTAGTAGCTCTAGTGGCCTAGTAGTTGAAACAACATTCTTAGATTTGAAAGAAGTTCTTGTTTGTTTTCCAAATTGACATACATCACAAATTCGATTATTTTCAAAATTTAAGCTAGGAATACCTTTAACTAGATCCATTTTCAATAGTTTAGAAATTAGGTGTGTGCTTGTATGACCTAATCTATGGTGCCATAGCCAACCAATCTCATTCATCTTAGCATTATTAGCAACTAAGCAATGATTAGTTGGAGATAAATTACTCAAATCAATTAAGTACACATTGCCATAATGTTTACCAACAAAAATAATGCTATTATCAATGGGATTAGTAACAGTGCAAATAGAAGCTTCAAAGGAAACTTTGAAACCTTTATCACATAGTTGCTAATACTTATCAAATTATGCTTAAGTCCATCAACATATAAAACATTATCATATGAGTAGATAGAGTAATTTGAATCTTACCAATACCCATGATATGGCCTTGACCATTATCACCAAAAGTAACTACTCCACCTCTTTCGATTCAAGGGTGATGAATTGATCTTTGTCACCCGTCATGTGTCTTCAGCAACCACTATCAAGGTACCACTTTCTTTTTAGTCTGATGGCTGCAAGACACTCCTGCAAAATATTCATACCTTAACTTTAGGTACCCAAGCCTTCTTGGGTCCTTCATGGTTAGACGCAATAAATATTGTTCCTTTGGGAACCCAAATCATCTTTCTTTTATCATGCGGAGTTTTACATATAAGATTTATGTCCTTTGTTTCCACATTTAAAGCAAGTAATATTTTATTATTTTTCAGCATGTACACAAATATTTTTCAAGGATTTTTTCTTTTAAGTAGATTATATCCTAATCTAGCTTTATCAAAAACAGCTTTTTGATTGTCCAAAATCATATTAAGTTTGATAAAGCTCAAAGTAAATTTATCAACTATAGGTTTAAGTCTATCAACTTCATTTTTCAAGCTTTCATTTTCTTTCATCAAAAGTTCTTTTTTAACAACATGCTTTTCATTTTCTAAAGATAGATTTTGCATTTGATTTTTTAGATCTTTGTACTTTGAACTTAATTTTGCAAAATCATCCATCAATTCATAAAAAGCACTATGCAACTCATCGAAAGTAAAATCATCAAGAAAACTCGGACTTAACTCATCATTGTCCGCCATGAAGCATAGATTGGCCATTTCACTCCTCTCTTCCTCTTCGGAACTTGAGCTTTCCGAATCACTCCATGTGGCCATTATTGCCTTCTTTTTGAATCTCCGGGTGCCTTTCTTTAGTTGTGGGCATTTAGATTTAAAGTGACCCGGCTTCTTGCATTCATAACAGATAACTTCTTTTTCTTTTCCCTTGTCCTCATCTTTTCTAGCAGAGGACTTTTTCTTTTCAAACTTCTCTTCTTCATGAATCTTTTAAACTTCCTTGTGATGAGTGCCATGTGCTCATCTTCACTTTCATCTTTAGATTCATGAGGCTCTTCCATATATTCAGAAATCTTAAGAGCCATAGTCCTCTTCTTCTTTGACTCATCATCATCAACATGTTGCTTAACTTGAAGCTCATGAGTCATCAAGGATCCCAATAATTCTTTCAGGGATAGGGTACTTAGATCCTTTGCCTCTTGTATTGCAGTCACTTTAGCTTTCCAAGTCCTAGGCAAGGAACGCAAAACCTTTCTCACAAGATCAAAATTATCTTAAGATTTACCAAGACATTTTAAACCATTAACTATATCAGTAAATATTGTAAACATATCAGAAATAGATTCACATGCATCCATTTTAAACAATTCATACTTATGAACTAGCATGTTAATCTTGGATTCCTTGACTTGATTTTTTTCCTCATGGGTAACCTCAAGTCTATCCCAGATTTCCTTAGCAGAAATGCAAATAGATATACGATTGAATTCATTTGCATCTAATGAGTAGTACAAAACATTCATAGCCTTGGCATTAAGTTGTGCCAATTTTTTATCATGTTCATCCCATTCCGTTTCCAGTTTAGGAATCTTCATGTCATTAATTTTAGCAGTGGGTGTGTGTGGTCCATTGACTATAATGATCCATAGATCATATTCAAGTGCTTGAGTAAAAATTTTTATTCTAGCCTTCCAATAACCATAGTTTAAGCCATTAAACAAGGGTGGTCTATTTGTAGATTGGCCTTCGGAAAAAGATGAACCAGCTTGAGTTGCCATGTGGATCTTTGACTCTTGATCGTTAAATCAAATCAAATGAGCACTAGCTCTGATACCAATTGTTGGTCCAGATAGCAACCCAAGAGGGGGGGGGGTAATTAGGTTTTTCAAAAATTAAATTCCTTTTAAAATAATCCCCCAGCGGAAGTGAAAACTTAGATGTACACGAATTAAAACAGAGTATGCACAGATAGAGAGTTAGAGACAAGAAAACAATCACTGCAAACACAAGAAGTTTATAGTGGTTCGGTGTACCTACACCTACATCCATTCCTAAGTACCTCTTGGATCCACACTATAATCAATCTGATTACAGCAGAGTTGTTTTCCAAGCTCACAACTCGAACTTGTTATTTTTCCGGATGCACAACGAACCCAGGTGGTTTTCTAGGCTCACCAGCACACAACCTTACAACACAAGCAATTGCTTGCACAAGGCAAACTGCCTCAATTGAATCAATCCCCTGATTGATCCAGCAAACAATAACATTTTACAAATCAAGAGCTCCTTCAATGAGCAAATATACAATGATAGAATAAAAATAAATAGATAGGAATCAAAGCCTGATTTGCAGATCTTGGTGGCTTGCTTTGTCTCTTCTCTTGAGTGGATCTTCCTTTAGTATGCTCTTGAAGCTCAGAAGATCAGAAAACTAGGGCTTGATTCTTCTTTTGAGATTTCTTCAAAAAGGAACTAAGAAAGCTAGGAATCTATCTCTTTTCTGTTGGGAAATTAGTATAATCTTTCCTTTCGAATCTTCCCTCTTTTCTCTTTTGATTTTCTGATGAATTTCACTCTTGTTTCTCTCTTTTTATCTTTCCCTCTGTTTGTTTTTCGGATACAACAAAATCCCTTCTTATAGACCCTTCTTAATCCATAATAGCTAAAAACTATCCGTTAGAAACAAGTGTAAGAAGGATTAGAACCAAATAGGGTAATAGCCGGTGGGATTAAAAAGATAAAAATAAAGTTTAGAGACGTTCTAACAGTTCTAGAGTCATTTCTGACAATCTGGAGTCAACTCTAACTTTTCTGGAGTCGGCTCTAAATCAAAAATCCCCAATCCACTCGATCTGGAGTCGTCTCTGACTTTTCTGGGGTCGACACAAAAATCCTCTGGAGTCGACTCTAATAGTCCAGGAGTCGACTCTAAAACGTGACCAGAAAACCATCGTTATGTCTTTCTGTTGGAGTCGGCTCTAACAGTCCAGGTGTCGACTCTAAAATTTGTGCCAATTTCCGAAGTCGACTCTGTGATTCCATGTGTCGACTATAATATCTGTAATCTTACCTTGACATTAGATTCGAACTAGAACTTGATTTGTCTTATGATTTTGATTAATAAATCAAATCATAAACTATAAAACTTAACCAAAATCATTAGTAACTTCAAATGTTATACTCAAATAGTTTTGTTAATCATCAAAATCAACAATTGGGTCAACAGATCCAAGCTTGCTCTTCACCACTCCCTACTTATGCAGCAGGAGTCTTATTGGAGACAGCGATCTAGGTTGCAATGGATCCAGGAGGGCGACCATAATACTAGATTCTTCCATCAGGCTACTTTGAAGCGTCAGGTAGCTAACAGGATTCGGAGATTAGTTGATGAGGAGGGCAATACTCAGGACGATTTTGTTGCTATCTGGGATCAGTTATTTCAGTTCTTTCAGTCTAGATGGACTGAGTTATCTGGTGTTGGGGCTCATGTGTTTCGGGTTCCTCCTTCTAATAAGATCACTGATCACCACAATGATCTCTTGACCAGAGAAATCAAGGCTGAGGAGATTCGGATGGCTTTATGGAACATCGGGCCTGATAAGGCGCCTGGCCCTGATGGATTTCTACCATTATTTTTTCGTCATTATTGAGATATTGTTGGTCAGAAGGTTACTCAAGCTATTTAGAGTGCTTTTCTTTCCAAATCTATTCCAACTGATTGGAATCGCACTCTTGTCACTCTTGTGCTGAAGCGGTCTGATGCTTCTTCCCCTCATCACTTTCGATTGATCAGTCTATGTACTACTCTTTATAAGGTATGTGCTTGCCTACTTGTTTCCCGATTGCAGTTGGTGATTCCTCAGCTCATATCTCCTGAACAGGGGGCTTGTATTAGAGGTCGAAGCATCTCCGATAATGTTCTTATTGCACAGGAGTTTATGCATGATCTTCAAAGAGCCTCGACTAGACAGTGTCTTATGGCAGTTAAGCTGGATATGGAATGTGCCTACGACAGGTTGAGCTGGGTCTTTTTGCTTCGAACTTTGATTGAGTTCGGGTTTCACGACCTGTTCATTGAGTGGATCATGGCTTGTATTCAGAAGCCTTCCTTCTCTCTGCTTGTTAACGGTTTGCAAACTCGGTTCTTCCATTCTACTGTGGGTCTGAGACAGGGTTGCCCTTTATCCCCATTTCTATTCATTTTGGCTGCAGATCTCTCCCGTGCTTTTCATCAGGCTCAGCAGGATTGTTGTATAGATCCTTTTTTGGCTGGCCCTCTGGGACCCCTTGTCTCTCACCTTCTTTTTGTAGATGACTGTATTCTTCTAGGTCAGACATCTCTTCAGAATGCTGCTAGTTATGCCTCTATCATTCAGGCTACTATCGTGCTTCGGGGCAGAGGATCAATTTAGATAAGTCTGCTATTTGTTTCAGCCCTAAGAGTTCCAGGTCTACAAAGGATGCTATTCACCATGCTCTTGGTATCTTTACTAAAGCTGATGGTCTGTCTTATCTGGGAATTCCAGTGCTGGGGAGGCATCCTCGCATCAATGATTTTGCTATTTTTAAGCGATGTATTCGGGATCGGATTGATGGTTGGCAGGTCACCAGATTATCCATGATGGCTAGGATCACTCTCATCTGCTCTGTCCTTACGTCCCTTCCTATGCATCTTCTTTCTAATGCTGTGGTCCCCATCACTTGCTTGCGAAGGATAGAACGCTGGTTCAGGGATTTTCTGTGGGCTTCTATGCAAGATGGGCACGACATTCATCTTCAGGCTTGGGATTTGATTTGCATGCCTTTGCATGAAGGAGGTCTTGGTATTCAGTCTCAGCTAGTGAGGAGAGATGCTTCGATGGCGAGACATGCTTCAAGGTTTATCCTTGATCCTCACTGTTTTTGGAGTTCTTTCATGAGAGCTAGATATGGTGACTGGTCTCCTGCTTTGGACAGTCCTACTACTCATCGACATTCTTTCTTTTGGAAGGAGGTTTGTCATCATGCTTTGCCTATTATGAGCAATATATCATGGATGATTGACGATGGCTCCTCGATTGATGTTGTTCAGGATAGTTGGATCACTGATCTCCCCCTCTCTTGCTGGCCGTCATTTATTAGTATTGATATTCCACATCATATGAGGGTACATGATCTTATTATCCAAGATCTTTACTCTTGGAATACCTCTGTGGTGATCAGCCTATTCGGGGAGGAACTTGCTCGATGGATTCTATCTATTCCTCTAACCTTCGATCACATTCCTGATAGGAGGTTATGGAGGAGATCTTATCTTTCTAGGGCCCCCACTTCGGACCTTATTAAGGTTTTTAGACCTCAGCCTGGGATTCGCAGGATGTGAAGTGGATATGGAAGCTCTCTGTTCATCCCAGGGTAATTATTCATTTGGAAGAGCTTGTGGGAGTGTCTTCCTTCCTGCTCTATGTTGTCGAGAAGGGGTTTTATATAGAGGCCATGTATCAGCTATGTGGGCAGGAGGAGGAGACTATTGATCATACCATTTTCACTTGTCCCATATTGAGTGGGATCTGGACGAGGATGAGTTACGACTGCAGAGTGGATGCGGTGCGTTCTTCGTGTTCCCCTTTCCTTGATGCTCTCCAAAGGACCACTAGACAACGTAGTGCCCTTTGGGCTATTACTGCCTATCAGATATGGTTGATGCAGAATAGTTACATTTTTTTCTAATGAGACTACTTTTCTTTACAGATTAGAGTGGAAGGTCAGATCTATGGTTGCTGAGAGTGCACTTCACCTCACTGGGGTTGATTCTTACTTCCCTGGCCACTGGGGTTCCCTTGCTGTTTCGACAGCGAACCGTCAGACAGTTTATATTTCTTGGGAGTCCCCCCCTCCAGGGTTTATAAAGATCAACTTTGATGGAAGTGTATGAGATAGATTTGCTGGATGTGGGTTTATTATTCATGGGATAGATGGAGCCTTGCTGGCAACAGGTGGTTTTGGCTCCCTTGATTCTTTTGTCCCCATTGCCGAACTTTATGCAGCATGAGCGGGTATCACTCATGCCATTAAGCAGCTTCATATGCCATGCCTGGTTATTGAGGGGGATTCTCTATCTGTTATTCGATGGCTTCACATGGGATTCAACGATCCCCATTAACCCTATTCTCACTGACATTCAGGCTGCTCTTCGGGGTGTTCACAGCGTCCACATCCGCCAATCTATCAGAAAGCTAATTCTGCGGCAGATTGGGTTGCGGTGGCGGTGGCCTATCATTGAGGATTTTGGATATGGAAGCAGGATGGCCTCTGTCCCCCTGCTCTTAAGCATGTTTTGTACTCTGATATTTCTAGGCTGACTCGCACAAGCCTAATATGATCGTCCGCCTGTACCAAAAAAAAAAACTTTAAAACCGGACTAGAGCCTAATGGCTGAACTAGAGTATGATAAATGCAACGTGTACTACACATAAATAAATAAAATAAAATTTTATACGTGCACAAGAACTACGTTTGTGATAGACCAGTGCACATCTAAAGCTATTCGATTATGTGAATGAGATCATCATGACCATTCTACAATGATTTAACCTTAGGTGAGTCAAAATCATTATAATTAAAGATTGATGAATATTTATGATTAATTTATTTAATTTATCATAAAAAATCTAGAATCATAATAATATAATATTAAAATTACTTCTGATATATATATTTTACAACTATTATAACACTTTATTATTATTATTATATTATTTATTTAATATTATACAATTAAATTATGTCATGTTATTAAATTATGATATAATTATAATATTATAATATATTATTATAGTATTATACTGTATTATACCTAAATTTATAAATTAAATTATATTTATTACTATAAAAATAGTAATAAGCTTTTTTTTGTTGAATGTTTTCTTTTTTTTATAAATAAAAAAAATTTAGTCTGCCCAAAATCACTATCCTCAGATGATTTTAGATACTTATTCTGAAGACTGGGTTTAGAATCAATAACTTGTATATTAGTTTAAAAGTTGGAATGTTTTTGGATCACTATTACGTACAATTACTTAGGTATAACTAAATATGGTGAACTCATCATCTCTATCCATCCCATAGCAAATATTGTCAAAGGATTAGCTAGGATTGATAACAATGGGTTAAATGACTTGCTCAAAAAAAAGGGACAAAATACCGTTTAAATTAATAAAACATGAGGGTGGGATGTGGTAAGTCAATCTAATCCATGGTCAATTACAAGGTCAAATATTGTGATATAAAATGTATCAAACAACAAAATGTGTTATGAGACCCTCGTGTCAATGCTAATCAAGAGTTAAACTCTCAAACATTCTTATATTTCTTATGGCTTTACAGGAATTCACAAGTCAATGAGTTGCATGCTGCTGATGAAGTCAATTGCATGAACGGAGAGGGTGGGCTAAGAAATCTTCTCACATGAGCCAAATGGACCGCTATATGGGTGACGAGGGTAAATGGCCACATGGGACAAGTGGAAAACTAAAGACCACCCAAGAAGAGAGGTGGCTACAGTGAAATGGGTGGATGAGATTCCTAAATAATTCGTTTAGCATTTGGAGACTTGGGTTACTCCAAAGGTATCTATATGAGGAAGTCACCTCCTAACCTTTTAAATAAGCTACGGAATTGGAAACAAATAAGTCAATAGGGCTCAGATCTAGGTTAACGATGGAGAAGGGTACAAGAACACATCCCATTACGCCTCCTGTGATGAGTTCTTATCTCTAGATGATCAGGGTCTGATCATCAAACCACTTTAACTAATGTTACAAAGTCTCCGTACAAATTAGTGCAAGCTCGACTTTGTTGCGAACAAGATAAAGAGTATAGGTTTCAAGGTCTACCAAACCAACTCTAATCTCATGATCAGGGATGTGCTGAACTGGGTCTTACAGAACCAGACGAGTTTGAGTTTCACTACAAAAAAAAATTTATAATAATCATGTATATTTAAATTTTTGATGCTTTTAACTGCATTAATTGATCTCTACTTGGAAGACTTAGTAGCTATTATAACTATCAGTGAAAGCATACCTTTTAGCTGTGTTTTTGATTGTTAATAAAAATATATTCTTTTGCAGCGATTCTTAATGCCAGCAAAAGAATATCCTACAGCTCTTCAAACCATTCGTAATACCTTATCTCTTGTAGTAATTGAAGTACATAGTAATTTTGGTGTGGCCATGCTAAAATTTTCTTTCATTTATATTTTAAGATCACTTAATATACCAATCTTCAATATATGTATTCAAATTACATTATACTACTTAATAACTCAAAATTAAACCAAGTACAAAATGTAGTTGTAATATTAGTATCCATAAATATTTGCAATGTTTAATCATTTATAAATCCAAAAGAGTTGCAAAATATATGCTACCTGATCCATAGCATAGAACATAACATTCAACTTAAAACAAAATACTAAAAATCTATCATGATTCTAATAAAAAGATCATGTGTCCCACATTAACAAAATAAAGAAAATGAGGTAAATAAGCATCACAAGTCATTTGTTCTCTTTTGTCAAATAATTTATCTAATTAAATTACCCTATTTTAATTAACTTCTTTGAGCACTCATAAGGCTTCATTGTACATAGAAGTTGTTTTCATCGGTCTAAGTAATCCAATATCTAGTTTATCTTTTGTATTAATCATTAATCATTCATCATATTTTGATGCTTGCCTCCTAATTCTCTTAGGTAATGTTTGATAGCCCAAAAGCTATCCCTGGATAAATGTACAGGATAGCATTTATTCAGGGGATAGCTGAAGGAATAAGCATCATTTTAAAATTACAAGTCTGCCATCAAGGGATAACTTTAGTTGTTCCTATATTCCCTAGGGAATAAGTTCAGGGGATAACCCTATATTCCCTAGGGAATAAGTTCAGGGGATAACCATGGGTTATCCCCTCTGGTTAAACTTTTTCAGACATATTCCCTCTAACTATAGCATTTGGGAATAAGGGGAGATATCCCTTGAATATTTCCCCTTATCCCCCGTATCAAACACTGCCTTAGATTACTATCGTAAAATGTAGGATAAGTAAGGCATACTTGGAGGGTCATTTGATTCCTTGAGTTTTCATTTACTAATGTGACCCATGAGAATAAAATTCTATGTCTATGCAAGAATTATATGTTCCAACGATTTTTTAATTAGACTACATCTAAAAAATATAGTCTTTTATATTTAGACTACGTTTTCTAAAACATAGTCTAGGTGAGTGTAGTTAAAAGTTTCTTTTTTAGACTACATTTTTTAGACATAGTTAAAAGTCAAAAAAAACATAGTCTTTAAATATATTTAGACTACGTTTTTATCAGAAAATGTAGTATATAACTATACAAAAGACTACTTTTTTAATAAAAACCGTAGTCTATCATTTACTTTAAACTACATTTTTTTATTCAAAACATAGTATAGTATCCAACACTGTCATACAAACCTATATTTTTAATTAAAAAAAACTTAAATATATTGAATTAAAATATCCGATACTATCACACAAATATTCAATACTATCATACAAACATATATTTTTAATTTCAAAAAAACTTTAAATATATTGAATTAAAATATTTAATACAGTCATATAAATATCCATAACATTTTTAGATAATCCAAACTTTAATATACTTTCTAATCAAGAACTATAATATAGACATTTGACAGTTTTTCTTCAAACGAAACCTTGTAAGTACTCGACCCATTTTCCATGTATAATGTTGATTTCTTCTTGTTTATAAGTTTTCTTCTCGTCAAACTGTATTTATACATAAGTTACTCAAAAAAGGAGCACTAAATAACATATGACACAAAAATTTAAAACCATAAAAAGTACTACTTATATCAAGTATGACATAATGACCTACCTTTTCATCGGTTGAAATGATATGATTCTCAATGATCTCCTTCATATGCATGATGACATAATAGCCACATTCAACACCTATTGGTTGCTTAGAATACTTGAAAAATAAATTTAATAGTTTTTAAAATATTGAAACAAATAAGATCTAATTTTATGAATTATTAAAAAGAATGTGCAACTCAATATACCTGAACTGACTCCCAAGTAAATATTTTTCTTGCAACTCGGTCAGCTTTAGCATTGTATATTTTGAGTGCATTGATACAACCGCTACAAGAAAGTTGAGTTTTTAGTGAACTTATTATGGCGATATATTTTCGTCGCTAAATCTTCCTTTATAACGGCGAAATCAAAATTAAAGTCGCTGTAATAACTATTTATTATGGAAAAAATACGTTTCGTTGTTAAAAACCCGTTTGTAACGATGAAATAAATTTTCATAGTTATAATTAAAGATTTTAATAAAAAAATAATTATTATTTTCATAATATTACTACAAAACTTATTTTTTGCCATAATAATTAAATTTATTATGATGAAATATAAATTTCACAATAATAGGTTTAGATTTTATTTTTATTTTTATTTTTTTTGCACTATTACAACGAAAGATAAATGTTGTCGTAATAGGTTTAGATTTTGTTTTATATTTTTTTTGCACTATTATGGCGAAATATAAATGTTGTCGTAATAGGTTTAGATTTTATTTTTAATTTTATTTTTTTGCACTATTATGACAAAAAATAATTTTCACCATAATAGGTTTAGATTTTATTTATTTTTTTCATAATATTATGATGAAAATTATTTTTCACCATAATAATTAAATACAACAAAATATAATTTTTACTGTAATAGGTATAAATTATATTTTTATTTTTTTTGTGCTATTACGACAAAAATAATTTTCCTTGCAATATGTTTAGATTTTATTTTATTTTATTTTTCATAATATTATGGAATTTTTTTGTCATAATAATTAAATTTATTGTAGCAAAATATAAGTTTCACCATAATAGGGTAAGATTTTATTTTTTCTTCGTGCTATTACGGTGAAACAATATTATAGTTGTAATAGGGTAAGATTATATATTTTTTTTATTTTGCGCTATTACGACAAAAATTAATTTTGCTGTAATAATTAAATTTATAATGATGACATTTAAATATCGCCGTAATTGATAAAAAATGGGACTAAAGATTTTTAAAGTAGCTAGGGTCTTCTTTAACGATGGTTAAAAAGTTGAGAAGGAAAATAAAATTGTTAAGGATAAATTTGGAAGAAGGCAAAAATAAAAGGATAAACTTGCTCTCTGTATTATCTAGAATGATGTCATTTACAAAGGTTTAAATAGAGATGAAATGAAATATCATGCAATAAGAAATTAGAGGCACGTTACCCACTATCTAATAACGTGTAAAACTAACTAGCCTACGTACAGATAAACTAAAAAGATAAAACCCACGAACAGATAAAACTCATGTACAGATAAAACTCATGTACAGATAAACTAAAAATAAAATATGGGACACGTAAAGTGACTTGGTCTTTCAACAACTACAAAGTAGGAGAACGTGGGACTCTGCATTATCCAACTACAAAGTAGGAAAACATAGGATACCTCAATTCTGCATTATCTCAATACTCCCCCTTAATACAGATACTCCCAATTTTTTACTTAAATATAAAAAGCTTTCCAATAGCAATGCTTTTGTGAAGATATATGTTAATTGTTCTTTGGTGTTGCAAGATTCCAGTTCAATACTTTCATTAGTCACTAGTTCACGAACAAAATGATGGTGAAGTTCAATGTGCTTTGTCCGCTGATGAAATACCGGATTCTTTATTATTGCAATTGTTGATTGATTATCACAGTAGATAGTAGTTGGGCCCTTTTGTGATAGTTTTAAATCCTTCAATACTCTTCGCAACCAGATAGCATGACAAGCTGTAGCAGTAACGGCTACATACTCAACTTCAGATGATGATAGTGCTATAGTACTTTATTTTTTTGAACTCCAAGATATTGCTCCAAATCCAAGGGTGAAGATATAACCAGAAGTGCTTTTTCGATCATCAACTGAACCTACCAAATCACTATCAGAAAAACCATACAAAGTTAATTTGTTAGCATTAGTATATGAAATACCATAGGTAATAGTTCCTTTTAAGTATCTCAACACTCTTTTCGTTGCGACAAGATGAATTTTGCTTGGACTTTGCATGAACCTTGATAGAAAACTTGTTGCATACATAATGTCTGGACGAGTATTTGTGAGATATAGCAAACTTTCAATTAAACTCTTGTACATATGTGTATCAAATTGTTCTTCTCCATCATTTTAGCTAAATTTCTCATTAGTGTTCATTGGAGTCTTCATTAGCTTGCAATCAGACATTGCAAATTTCTGAAGAAGATCTTTTACATACTTCTCTTGGGAGACAAAAATTTCATCACCAAATTGTTTCACTTCCAAACCAAGAAAGTAATTCATCAAGCCAAGATCTGACATTTCAAAGTTTCTAATCATACTATTTTTAAATTCTGCAATTAGTTCATCACTACTGCCGATATATATCAAGTTATTAACATATAAACAAACCATAAGAAAATTTGTACCTTTGACTTGACATATAAGGTGGGCTCGCTTTTGCTCCTTTGAAAGCCATTTTGTACAAAGTACTAATTAATCCTTTCATACCATGCTCTAGGTGCCTACTTAAGTCCATAAAGTGCCTTTCGTAATCGATGCACCTTCTTTTCTTCATTAACAACTTCATAGCCCTTTGGTTGCTGCACATATACTTCTTCATCCAAAAAACCATTCAAAAAGGCTGATTTGACATCAAGTTGAAAAAGATTTTATTGATAATGAGCAGCTATAGATAAAATTGTTCTAATTGTATCAAATCTAGTTATCGAAGCATAAGTCTCTGCAAAATCAATACCTTCTCGCTGCTTATAGCCCTTTGCAACAATCCTTGCTTTAAATTTTTTGATTAATCCATCTTCTTTGTATTTGATTTTGTATATCCATTTTAAACCAATAGCTTCATGGTTAGGTGGTAGATTCATGAGCTCTCAAGTACCATTTTTTATTAATGCTGAAATTTCATCATCCATAGCTTTGCACCATTCTTTGTGCTTTATTGCTTCTTTAAAACAGCTTGGTTCATCAACAGAAGTAAACTGACATCTTTCATATATATCAATCAAGAATTTTATCTTTCTTGGAGGAGATTCAGAAGATGATGAATAAGGAGAACTCATAGATGTAGACTGCACAGGTGTAGTCCTTGGTGAAGATTGATTTTGATCAATTAAAATCAATTGAACTCCACCTATTGCTGTATTCTATAATTCATTCCAATTCCATGCATTCTGTTCATCAAATATCACATCCCGGCTAACAATAAGCCTTTGAGTTATAGGATTATAAAATGATAAGCCTTGCTTTCAATGCTATAACCAATAAAGATACATTTCATGCTATTATTATCTAATTTTTTTCTTTTCTGAGATGGAATGTGAACATAAGCAAGACACCCAAATACTCTGAAATGAGTTACCTTTGGTCTCCATCCATGCCAAGCTTCAAATGGTGTTATTCCTTGAAGTGAAGATGTGGGGCTACGATTAAGTATGTAAGCAGCTGTATGAACTGCTTTGGCCCAGAAATTATTAGGAAGCCCTTTTGCTTTAATCATGCTTTTGCTATCTCAACAAGACTCCTATTCTTTCGTTCTACTACTACATTTTATTGTAGTGTGAAGCTTGCAGTCAATTGCCTATGAATGCCATTATCTTCACAAAAAAGAATGAATTCTTTTGAGAGAAATTCTCCACTCCTATCGGTTCGCAATTCCTTTAATTCACAGCCACTATTCTTTTCAACAAAGCATTTAAACCTTTTGAATACAGAAAAGCTATCTAACTTTTCTTTAATAAAATATACCCATGTGATTGTACTTAAATCATCAATAAAAATAATAAAATACTTGCTATTGTCTAAGGATGGAGATTGCATTGTTCCACATAAATTTGCATGCACCAGTTCAAGTGGTTTAAAGGCCCACCAAGCCTTTCCTTTTAGAAAAAAACATCGCCTGTGATGCTTTCCAAGTACACAACTCTCACATATATTATCATTCTTCATAATTCTAGGCAACCCATACACCATATTCCTTTTTGATAAAAGCTCCAAATTGTGGTAACCCAGATGTCCATATTTATGATGCAATAACACAATATCATTTGCTAATGAGACATTCAAGGCATGATCAAGACTTAGAGAGAAAAGTTTATTTTCAATCATAGGTATCTCAATAATAAGTGAACTCTTAGTGTTGTCATAAACACATCTTAAATCTTTAAAAACAAGTAAATAACCTTCGGTCAAAAATACACTCAACAAGTTAGACTTCAAGTCAGGAACATATAAAACATTTTCAATTGATTTCAAGCCATAGAAATCAAGTTTCATAGTACCTTTCTCATGAGCTTCTCGAACATTACTATCACCCATTTTTACCTTTGTAGTAACATATTTGTCCAAATAAGAAAAGATATCTGCATGACCTGTCATATGATTGTTGCATCCACTATCAATGTACCAAACTTCTTTAGGACATTCTTTTGTAGTAAAGCATGGAAGAAATACATTTTTATTTGATCCCTTTTCATGTTCTTCTGCAAAATTTGCATGTTTTTCTTTCAATCTGCAAAAATGCTCAATGTGGCCATACATTTTGCAAAAATTCTTAATGTGGCCATACATTTTGCAAAAATGCCAAAGAAGAGGCTTAGAGATTTCACCCTTTTCATTACTTTCCTTTATCCGACAAAATCTTTCAATATGACCATATCTTTTGCAATAATTACACTGAAAAGGTTTAAAATTTTTACCTTGGCCGTTACTTTCCTTGCGATTCTGATAAACTTTACCAAGACATCCTCCGCCTCTTTTACCTTGAAAAGAACCTTCTCTATTTCTTGGTGTACAATGCTTATTAATGCTTTTCTTTGAAACATTCACCTTAGAATGAAAGGCTTTTTTTCACTGTACTTTTATTGAACCTTTTTTGGTGCGGGCACCAGGATCAAGCAGAGGATTCTTAACCCTCTGTGGATATCTGATTAGTTATGATTCAAGTCTTGAGTTGGGAAATAAAGTTTAGTTTATTTTGAGTCCCGTCCAGTTCATTTTATTCTAAATTGAGTCATATCCAGTTCAGTTTATTTTAATGTGAGTCCTGTAGTAAGTTCATCAGCTTACAAGAGGAGACATCAGTATTGGAGTAAAAGACAAGGCCATCATAGTCAGATGGAGCAGCTGTTAAATTCAAGTTGGTGCCACACCTACTTTAAGCAGCCCACATGCCACCTAGCAGAGCAAGCAACCTTTCCGATCTGAATGATAACCTTCCTCATCTCGATGCTGCAGATTTCATGCCAAATTAAGCTGCCACTGATTGCATCTCAATCATATCTAGAAGATCACCTACCTCATTTGGACGCCACAGATTTCATGCCGAATCCAGCTGCCGCTGATTGTATCTAGAAGATCACCTTCCTCATTTGGACACTGCAGATTTCATGCTAAATTTACGCCCTTTTTTTCTTTTCTCTCTTTCCATATCTGTATTTTCTTGGGCCCAAGTCTCTTGCTCTATAAAATAGAGACCCTCTTGTATGAATGATATATCTTTTATTATTAATCAATCAATCCAAGTTTTGAGTTATTGTGATTTTGTTAGTTGGTTCTCTGGTGCTCTTGATTCCCTCCATCTGCGCGTGCCAACATCCCAAGTCTCCAGGAGAAACCTTGGCTGCCCTCTCCTTTTTTCTACTCCTTCCTTATCTCTTTGCCTCTATTCTAAATTTTTTCTATGATTCTTTAACCCTTGTATGGTGATATTGCAGATCCCTCAGTAGCCACGAATACAGGATTCAAGGCGATCGTCATTCAGGACAACAGATACTTGGCCGCAAATCCGTAGGCTCAAGGCTTGGTCATCTAAGGCGCATCTACCAGGCAGAGCAACCCCTTCAACACTTTGATCTTCCCCCTCTTACCAGGTATACCCCTCTAATCTACTAGTAACTTTATTGTAGGAGAGCAAGCCCTATCGGGGCTTCTTAGCCTCGGCGATCATTCTTCTTTATTTTTTTTAGGAACTATTTTGCGTGCGGATTTACTATGAATTTTTCTGAATCCCTCTTAAGCTATTACTTTGTGAGAATAATCAACTGCAATCACTAATTATTAAAAAAAAGAAAAAAATTACTTGCATGCGAATCGGTCCTGCATCAGTTTGGTATCGGAGCATAGTTAGGGCTTAATTTTAATTCACATTATTATCAGTATATCATCTTTTAATTGAATTGTTTCTGCCTGCATACATATTAAAAATTATAAAATTTATTTCTCTAGATTTTTTATAATTTAAAGTATTTTTTTGTTATTTTTTGAGAATTTAATTCAATCTATGAATTAATTGCATGCCTGATTACTCATTAAAAAATGTAAAAATTCTTTAGATTTTGTTAATCGAATTGTTTCTGGCTGCATACACATAAAAAAAATTATAAATTTATTTCTGGATTCAATATAACTAAGGTATTTTTGTTAATTTTTAAGGATTTAATTCGATCTATAAAAAAAATTCTAAGATTTATTGCTATTTATAGATTTCTGGATTAGGGTTTGTGTTTTACATGTCATTCATCTGTATTAAATTACTCTTAAGGGCTTTCATTGATGTTAGATAAGGGAGGGATTGAGACCCCTTCCTTGGCCCAAAACAACCACCCGTGCATTCTGATCCCAAGCCTCTAATCTAAAACTGAGTAGCAACTTAATTGACATTTGCTCTAGAGGGCTAGGGACACCAACAGTCAGTTTAGTGTACTGGAGGAGACTAGTACAAATCAATCTAGCGTGTGCTCTGAAATTGGTGTCTAAAAGGGAGGTCAAATATCAAATGACTTAAGTGGAGTGTTGGGGTTATTCTAATTATGCACCTGCAATTTACGGGACGAGCCTCCCCCCTTCCACCTGTCCCAAATGGCCAATTGAAGAGTTACTGTTAGATTGGCTTGCATTAAGCCAAATCCTTTACTCTGGATGACTAGGTCTAACATACAGTAGTCGAGTTAGTATGAGTCTTGTATGCTTGATTGTGCTTTCATGTGTACTAGATCGGGAGCATCTTTTCGCCCATCACCACCTCCATTACAGGCTGAACCCATGGCTAATCAAAGCATTGATGATCACTTAAGGATCATCACTGAACAACTAGCCCGAATGAACCAAGACATCAAGCAATCTGAGGCTAGATTAGGGTCTAGGTTCGATCAAGTCGAAACTAAGTGGGCATCCTAGAAGAAGCCTGTGAGCCCCACACTGAGTCTGATCATGAGACCCCACCTCATCCTAGGAGAGCCTAACAGCCTGACCTCTACATAAGGCCAAACTCTAGGTGACCACTTTGACCTGATCCAATCCTAGATGTCCTCCCTACGAGACCCAATCATGAGGCAGTAGACTAAGAAGAAAGAGCCCTTAGAAGTGTTAGACTTGAAGCACCGACTTTCGATGGCTCTATGGACCCTAAGGATTACCTAGATTGGGAGGAAGGGATTGACTAGTACTTTGACTGGTACGGCATGCCTGAAGAGCATAAGTTTAAGTTTGCCAAGCTCAAGTTAGTATGACAGGCTAGGTTATACTGGGCCACTTTAGAGCGAAGGCAATTATTAAAGGGAAGAGACCCCATAGTCACCTGGCATGCCATGAAGGCTAGACTTAGGTCCAATTATGTCCCCACATCATATGAACAGAGCCTATTGGACCAGTGGCAGGGATTAATTCAGGGTAGTAAAACTGTGAATGAATACATTGCTACATTCCAAGAGTATACCATGAGGTGTAATATCGTTCAGTCTGAGGAAGTCACCTATCCAAGTTTAGGTATGGCATGAGAGCAGATATTCAAAGAGAACTCTACCTAAGAAGGGTATACGATTTAGAAGAAGCTTACCAAGTTGCTAGGTATTATGAACATTTTCAGAGAGGGCCACCCTATTGTAGATCAGAGGCTACCAAGAGCCCTAGCCCATATCCAGGATCTAGCCAGGCCTATCCTAGTCATCCCAGACCTACCCAGTACTCAGACCCCTGTCAGACTTTCCCGAGTCGACCCAACACTAGCCGACCCAGTACAAGCCGAACTGAGTTGAGTCGACCCCATAATAGTACCCCTATACCCCAGAGAGAGGATAAGGGCAAATCTGTAGAGGTCCAAAGAAATTCCAACCCCAGATCAAATGCTTTAGATGCAACAAACCGGGACATTTGATCAGCCAGTGCCGAGTCAGATCCCTTCATATAGATGAGTTACTTGAGACTGAATCCGAGTCCCTAGTTGAGCCTAAGGGAGAGGTCTATGAGGCTGATACCCATCTGATAGATGAGTACAATGGAGAGGAGGAAACATTTGAGTCTGAAGACCTACTAGGAGTGGTTAGATGTATCTTGACTCAGACTCAAACTAAGGACTAGGAAGATTGGTGTAGGACTAACATCCTACATACTTTTGTTAAGATAGGGGATAAGGTGTTCAAGATCATAGTGGATAGTGGAGTTGTGTTAATGTCGTCTCTATCAATACAGTTAAGTCATTAGGATTGACCATAGTTCCCATCCTAGTCCCTATAAGGTCTCGTGGGTAGATTCCACCTCTATCCTAATCAAGTCCAGATGCCAAATACTAATCAAATTGCAAAATTATGAGAAAAAGGTTTGTGCGATGTAATTCCTATGGGTGTTAGTAGTATTATATTAGGTCGACCTTGGCTTTACGATCACGATGCCACCTTGTTTGGTCGATCCAACATCTGCTCTTTTAAACACAATGGGAACAAGTATGTGATACATCCAACTCCACCTAGGACCAATCAAGAAAGGTTCTAGCAACCTTAAGGATAGCAAGCCAAGAGTTAATATGATTAAAGCTAAGGAATTAGAAAAGGACATCACTGAGGGTAATCATGTTTGGATTTTAACCACTAAAGAGATTTATGAATCAGTCCAAAAGGAACAACCCCCAGAAGTAATTGAGATCCTAGAGGAGTTTAAGGATGTCTTCCCTGAAGAATTGCCTGATCAGTTACCACCCCTGAGAAACATCCAACATGCCATTGACCTGATCCCAGGATCCATCCTCCCAAACCTTCCCCATTATAGGATGAATCCCACTGAGCATCAAGAACTACAAAAACAAGTGGGAGAAATACTTAGGAAAGGTTTCATTAGGAAGAGCTTAAGTCCTTGTGCAGTTTCTGCACTATTAACCCCTAAGAAGGATGGTACCTGGAGAATGTGCATGGACAGTAGGGTCATCAACAAAATCACTATCAAGTATATGTTCCCTATCCCCAGACTAGATGTCATGTTGGACATGATGGCGGGTGCCACTATCTTTTCCAAAATAGACCTTAAAAGTGGCTACCATCAGGTTAGAATTAGACCAGGGGATGAGTGGAAGACTGCATTTAAGACTAGAGATGTCTGTTTGAGTGGGTCGTGATGCCTTTTGGGCTATCAAATGTACCTAGCACATTCATGAGAATCATGACCCAGGTCCTGAAAGAGTACACGAAAAAATTCTAGTGGTCTATTTTGATGATATATTAATTTATAGCAAGACCAAAGAGGACCATCTTAACCATCTCAAATTATTCTGTCAGACCCTTAGAGAGAATAGCCTATATGCAAACCTTAAGAAGTGTGAGTTCATGACGCATAGGGTTATCTTTCTAGGTTTTGTGGTAACCCCAGAAGGTGTTTCAGTGGATCCTGAAAAGGTTAGGTCGGTCGTAGAGTGGCCGGTACCCATGAACGTCCACAATGTCCGCAGCTTCCATGGCCTAGCAACCTTTTACAAGAGATTCATTAGGGGATTTAGCACCATCGTCACACCCATCACTGATTGTATTAGGAAGGGTAATTTTGAGTGGACTAAGTCAGCTAATAAGGCCTTCCTAGAGCTTAAGGATAGGATGACTCATGCACCCATACTTAGACTTTCAGACTTTTCTAAGGTGTTTCAGGTTGCGTGCGACGCATTGGGAGTAGGCATGGGTGGAGTGTTAAGCCAAGAAAATTACCCCATAGCTTTCTTTAGTGAAAAACTAAATGAAGCTAAACTTAGATGTTCCACCTATGATAAGGAATTCTATGCGGTAGTACAAGCCCTTAAGTATTGAGACATTACTTACTACCACAGGAGTTTGTCTTATTTTCTGATCATGAGGCACTCCGATTTCTGAACTCCCAAAAGAAGCTAAATTCTAGGCACGACAAATGGGTTGAATACATTCAGGCATACACTTTTGTCTTGAAACACCGTGCCGGTATAGAAAATAGGGTAGCAGATGCCCTAAGCCGTAAGTCTTTGTTGTTGAGTACTGTTAGCACCGAAGTATAGGGTTCGACCGGATAAAAGATGATTATGAGACCTGTCATGACTTTGGTGAAATTTATAAGATCCTTCAGCTAGGTCCATCCAGTACCAGTGGAGATTATTCCATCCAGGATGGTTACCTTTTTAGGGGCAATATACTTTGTATCCCTAGGACGTCACTTAGAGAATTCCTAGTCTGGGAAACGCATGCTGAGGGATTAACTGGTCATTTTGAAAGAGATAAGACTATTCTAACGATAGAGGACCAAAATTACTGGCCAGGATTAAAAAGGCTCGTAGCCCTAATAATAGCCCGATATCGAACCTATGCCGTGGCAAAATAGCAGAAGCAGAACACCAGTCTATATACTCCTTTGCCAGTGCCTGATCGTCCTTGGCAAGACCTCAGTATGACTTCATTCTAGGATTACCTAAAACCCAGAAGAAGCACGACTCCATCTTTGTAGTGGTCGATAGGTTCTCTAAGATGGCTCATTTCATCCCTTGTTCGCAAACCTTTTATGCGTTTAGGGTAGCCCGACTTTTCTTAGACAGTATGGTCAAACTCCATGGCCTACCTAAGACCATTGTTTCTGATAGGGATGTTAGGTTCACCAGCTACTTTTGAAAAATGCTATGGCATATGTTAGGGACCAAACCTAATTTTTTCACAGCCTTTCACCCCCAAACGGATGGACAAACTGAAGTAGTGAACCATAGTCTAGGAAACCTTCTTAGGTGCCTTGTAGGTGAACACCTAGGGATGTGGGATTTATTACTGCCTCGTACAGAGTTTGCCTACAATAGCTCAGTGAACAGGTCCATGGGCAAGAGTCCATTTGAGATAGTCCACGGGTACAAGCCTAATCGTCCACTTGATCTAATTCCTTTACTCCTCCACACACGAGTCTCAGAGTCCGCACAAGCATTTGCACAGCATATCAAAGACTTACAAAAGGACATTAGCCAGAAAATAAATCTAAGTAATGAAACTTATAAAAGACTGGCTAACTCCCAAGAAGAGCCAAAGAGTTTGGTGTAGGAGATTATGTCATGGTTAGGCTTAGGCCTGAACGGTTTCATTAGGTACCATTAAGAAACTTCATGCTCGTGGAGCTGGTCCCTTTAAAATAATAGAGAAGGTAGGACCCAATGCCTATGTGCTAGATCTGCCCTCGGATTGGGGCATTAGCTCTACCTTCAATATTGCAGACCTAGTAGAATATAGGGAACCACAATGAATCTTAGTGAGTACTTTGGACCTAACCCTCCTTTCATGAGCGAACCTACCCAAGAGTGTCCACCACCAATTTTATCTGAGCGAGGAGAGTGGATCGAGCGTATCCTAGACGATCAAGCTATTATGATTAGGACCGCGGTTATCAACACTACCTGGTACGATGGCAGGGTCGCCCCGAATCTGACGATTTATGGATTACTCGAGAGGACCTGCAACACCTCGACCCAGACCTACTAGAGAGATACCAGAGCCAGAATGACCCATACTCGACGGGGTCAAGTTCTTCCCACCCGAGAGAATTGGTGCGGGCACCAGGATCAAGCAGAGGATTCTTAACCCTCTGTGGATATCTGATTAGTTATGATTCAAGTCTTGAGTTGGGAAATAAAGTTTAGTTTATTTTGAGTCCCATCCAGTTCATTTTATTCTAAATTGAGTCCTATCCAGTTTAGTTTATTTTAATGTGAGTCCTGTAGTAAGTTCATCAGCTTACAAGAGGAGACATCAGTATTGGAGCAGAAGACAAGGCCATCACAGTTAGACAGAGCAGCTACTAAATTCAAGTTGGTGCCACACCTACTTCAAGCAGCCCACATGCCACCTAGCAGAGCAAGCAACCTTCCCAATCTGGATGATCACTTCCTCATCTGGACGCTGCAGATTTCATGCCAAATTAAGCTGCCGCTGATTGCATCTCAATCATATCTAGAAGATCACCTACCTCATCTGGGTGCCACAGATTTCATGCCGAATTTAGCTACCACTGATTGCATCTAGAAGATCACCTTCCTCATCTGGACACTGCAAATTTCATGCCAAATTTGATTAGGGCTCCTTTTTTTCTTTTCTTTCTTTCCATATCTATATTTTCTTGGGCCCCAAGTCTCTTGCTCTATAAAAGAGACCCCCTTGTATAAAATGTATCTTTTATTATTAATCAATCAATCCAAGTTTTGAGTTATTGTGATTTTTGTTAGTTGGTTCTCTGGTGCTCTTGTTTCCCTCCTCCTGCGCGTACCAACATCCCAAGTCTCCAGAGAAACCTTGGCTGCCCACTCCTTTTCTCTACTCCTTTCTTGTCTCTTTGCCTCTATTCTAAATTTTTTCTATGATCTTTAACCCTTGTATGGTGATCTTGCAAATCCCTCAGTAGCCATGAATCCAGGATTCAAAGCCATCGTCATCCAGGACAACGGATACTTGGCCGCAGATCGTGGGCTCAAGGCTTGGTCATCTAGGCGCATCCGCCAGGCAGATCAACCCTTCAACACTTTGATCTTCCCCTCTTGCCAGGTACACCCCTCTAATCTACTAGTAACTTTATTGTAGGAGAGCAAGCCCTACCGGGGCTTCTTAGCCTCGGCATCCTTCTTTTTTATTTTTTTAGGAACTGTTTCACGTGCGGATTTACTGTGAATTTTTTTTAATCCCTCTTAGGCTATTGCTTTGGAAGAATAATCAACTGCAATCATTAATCATTAAAAAAAAAATTACTTGCATGTGAATCGGTCCTGCATCTTTTTTAATCTGTCATCATGTGACTGAAGAGAGCCAAGTAATGCACTAACTGAAAGTTGGTTAGAACCTTGGATTCTTCTATAGCAGCTACAATATGATCATATTTAACCAACAAACTTCATAATATTTTTTCAACAACTCTTTGATCAGATAAATCTTCACCATAAATTCTCATTTGATTAACAATTTCTAGAACTTTTGAAAAAATCTGATCTAAAGAATCATCATCTTTCATGCTTAATGTCTTAAATTTTTTACGAAGGGTTTGGAGTTTGACAGTTAATACCTTAATATCACCTTGATATTCTTCTTGCAACAAATCCCAAGCATCTTTGGAGGTTGTAGCTACTGAAATTCGAGGAAAATCTGCATCACCAATGGCCTGTTGAATGAAGAAGAGAGCTTTGGCATCCTTTTTTATGTTATCTGGCTTTAATGCTCCTTCCTCTGATAGGCCTTTCTCCATCAATTCCCATAAATCTTATGAGATAAAAAGAGTCTTCATCTTCTTGCTCCAGAAATCGTAGCCTTCTTCTTTGAATATTGGGATCACCGGGTTGATGGTATTGCCATTGAATGCCATTGGCTCTGATACCACTTGATAAAAAATGGAACTAAAGATTTTAAAGTAGCTAGGGGCTTCTTCAATGATGATTAAAAAGTTTAGAAGAAAAATAAAATGAAAGGATAAACTTGCTCTCTGTATTATCTAGAATGATGTTATTTACAAGGTTTAAATAAAGATGAAAGGAAACATCATGTAGTAAGAAATTAAAGGCACGTTACCCACTATCTAATAACGTACGAAACTAACTAGCCTATGTACAGACAAATTAAAATGATAAAACCTACAAACAGATAAAATCCATGTACAGATAAACTAAAAATAAAACATGGGACACATAGAGTGACTTGGTCTTTCAACAACTACAAAGTAGGAGAATATGGGACTTTGCGTTATCCAACTACAAAGTAGGAGAATATGGGACACTTTAATTCTGCATTATCTCAACATTAATAAGTTAAGTTTTTTTATATTCTATTACGGTGAAATATAATTTTGTCATAATAATTAAATTTATTATGATAAAAATTATTGTTCACCGTAATATGGTAAGATTATTATTATTATTATATTTTTCACATTATTATAGTAAAAAAAATAATTTTTATCGTAATAAGGTCACACCCGCCCGCGTTATAATATATTTCGACCGTTTACCCTCTTTTACCAGAACCCTCCCGCAATTTTCTTCTCTTCTTCCTGAAATCCTCGCTCCCACGCTACAAATTTGAGACTCCATCGATCACCGCGAGCTCCTCTCCACCGTCAACCCCCGGATGCCGGAACCCTCCCCCGCCGGATTTTGACAAGGTTTCGCCGATGTCAGTTCTTATATTCCACATTTTCTTTAGTACTGTGCGAGCATCATACCCTTGTCTTTCCTCAGTCTCCGTCTGAGAGGCATCTCAGATATAGAGAGGGAGAGAGAAAGAGAGATATATTGAGGGAGAGGAGTAGGAAGGAGAAGGTGGGTTCTCGGCTCCACTCTCTGGTCTCTGTGGTGCCAAGGCCCTTTATTTTGTTTTCTATTTTTCATGGATGAGACGATAGGGAGATGCATGAAGGACTGGCCTCGTGATAGGGAAGGGGAGGAGAGGGACAGACACGAGTTTAGGATTATTAAGACAACAGAGCGCATGACATTGCCGTGACTATAAGTAGTTTAGGATTATTATCCCCAATGTAACTAAAGAATAATTTTATAATAAATTTCGTATAACGAAACATCAAAGGCATTGAAGCCTTGGACTAGACCTAGAAGTAGAATGAAATAGACTTGCAGAAGATGAATTTGAACACCCAGGAAAATGGGTGGTTCCCTCTTAAAGGATACATGCTGATTTTTTTTTTTTTGAAAAGAATAAAAGAATATGATTCAGAGAACTGGCGTGCTTTTGATTGTTTTCATTACACATCATGGCTAGATTTACATTTTTAGGCAGCTCTTCTCATTTCTATTAAGATGCATAGAAAAATATATGGCATAGAAAATATATGGAGTCTAAAGTTGATGGCTCAGTATCATTTTGTCTGATTGGATTGAGCATGCCATGATAGAAGTGCCAGTATTAGAAATATGCACCATATAAACTTGACTCTCCTTGGCAATAGCTTGGTGATTTGAAACTGGAAAAATACTTTGTACTAAATTTTGGATTAAATACTAGAAGTGGTAATGGCATGGTTCATAATTTTGCCTAAACAAAAAAATAGTTCAAAAATTTTGTTTTGACCTACTACAACAGCAGATCGATATGAATCCATTGTGTTGCTGCCAAATCACTTTTGAGGAGCGTCAAGCGATAGAAATGCTTCGTTGGCCTTCAGAGGAATGATAGGGACCGCCTCCTTCAGTCGAAAACCTACAAGAAAAGTCTCGGACCGGTGGTTTCGGCGGGGACCCTCCGATGCTCAAGTCAGCGATCTGGAGAACAGGAATTTTTTAATGAAGAGTAGAGATTGAGCCCCCCTTTTTCCCTTGTTGGGGGATTGGGGTCTTATATACCTGTTCGGGGGTCCCTCTTACCCTTCACGGGTAACAACCGAGTAATATCTTCCGTTCTTCGTAGGTGGGCGTACTAACTGCTAATCGTATGTCATAAGTATGCCTCTTAATTTTTTGAAAACCGTCCGTGACCTTAGTAATTGCTGGTTCATAATATTTGATAACCGCCCGTGATCTTGGTAAAGCCACGTAGAATTCCTTGTAGCAAGCGGATGCTTCTCGGCCTCTGCCGTCGAGGCCGACGCCGAGACCAATGCCGAGACTAAGATCGGCACCGCGTTGAAGTGGGCCACGGCCGACACCAAGATCAAGGTGGGCCACGGAGGAGATGGGCCCAAGGCCGCACAGAGGTCGATGCCGATGCCGTTGCCGAGACCAATGCCGTGTCGAAGAGGGCCACGGCTGACACCAAGATCGAGGTGGGCCACGGAGGAGATGGGCCCAAGGCCACGCGGAGATCGATGCCGATGCCGTTGCTGAGACCGACGTCGTGTCGAAGTGGGTTGTTGCCGAAGCCGACGCTGACGCCGTTGCTGAGACCAACACCGAGACCGAGACGGGTAGAGTGCACCGAACGTGTGACATTGAGCTCGCGATTTCTCATCTCGTGGGTCGTGTGGGTCCCAAGGTACAGCCGTTGGGGGGAGAAGGATGATGTTGAGTTGAAGCCAACTGTCCCTCGTAGAGTGTTTGTATGGAGTGCTTGTGTGGCCCTGCTCATGCCCTTGGATGAGCTTGCATGTCACTGTTCACGTACAAGGCTCTGTTCACTTGCATGGCATTGTTAACGGCGAGGGAGCTTGGCAGCTTGGAGGTGTCGGCCATGGAGCTATGGGCCTTGGAGCTGTCGGCCATGGAAGTGTCGGCCTTGGAGCTCTCGGCCTTGGAGCTGTCGGCCATGGAACTGTCGGCCATGGAGCTCTCGGCCATGGAGCTCTTGGCTTTGGAGCTGTTGGCCATGGAGCTATCGGCCATGGAGCTGCCGGCCTTGGAGCTGTCGGCCTTGGAGCTATTGGCCATGGAGCTGTCGGCCATGGAACTGTCCTCCTTGGAGCTGTCGGCCATGGAGCTATCGGCCATGGAGCTGTCGGCCATGGAGCTATCGGCCTTGGAGCTGCCGGCCTTGGAGCTGCCGGCCATGGAGCTGTCGGCCTTGGAGCTATCGGCCATGGAGCTCTTGGCCTTGGAGCTCTCGCCCATGGAGCTGTCGGCCTTGAAGCTCTCAGCCTTGGAGCTGTCGGCCATGGAGCTGTTGGCCTTGGAGCTCTCGGCCTTGGAGCTGTCGGCGATGGAGCTGTCGGCCATGGAGCTCAGAGCAATTGGGTGCGCGTGGCTTTATGAGGCCATAAACGCTACCATGGCCGAAGGGCCCTTTGGAGGTCAAAGGGGGCTCCGTCGGTTTCCTTCCTTCATGGTTCTCTAACAGCGTTGGATCAGCCACATCAGATGCCCCCTCGCCCCTGGGACGAAGCGGGCCCACCCCAGCAAGGCTAAAGGGGCGTTACCTCCCAAGTGGCTGATCCCCACCTGACTTTGAGTCTTCAACTTTTGACATGATGTTAGGATGTGGATCCCCATCCATATGTCATGGAAGTAGAGGGCCAATGAGGCCGCAATGATACTCCTGATGTAGAGGGAGCCGTTGAGCCTTTTTCATAGATGTTTTCCTTTGCGTTGTGCTTGATGTCGGCGCTGACTGCAGGCTTAATGGCTTGGGAGCGGATGCCCACCAATTATGAGCTGGGGAGAGTTGGCTTCTCCCAGCTGTGAGTTGTCTTGAGGCTTCTTGATAGCTGATTGGCTGTTGGCCACTGAGTCGGTCTTAAGTTGCTGGTGCAGAACCGGTCTTTGGTACCGATGCGGAGTCGATCTTTGGTGCCGATGTGGAGCTGGTCTTTGGTGCCGACGCGGAGCCAGTCTTTAGTGCCGACACGGAGCCGGTCTTTAGTGCCGACGCGGAGCCGATCTTTGGTGCCGGTGCAGAACCGGTCTTTAGTGCCGACACGGAGCCAATCTTTAGTGTCGACGCGGAGCTGGTCTTTGGTGCTGGTGCGGAACCGGTCTTTTTAGCCGACGCGGAGTTGGTCGTAAGTTGCCGGTGCGGAACCGATCTTTGGTGCCGATGCGGAGCCAGTCTTTGGTGCCGACGCTGAGCCGATCTTTGGTGCCGGTGCGGAACCGGTCTTTTGTGCCGATGCGGAGCCGGTCTTCAGTTGCCAGTGCGGAACCGGTCTTTTTGTGCTGACGTAAAGCCGATCTTAAGTTGCCGGTGCGGAACCAGTCTTTTTGCTGATGTGGAGTCGGTCTTAAGTTGCCAGTGTGGAACTGGTCTTTGGTGCCGACGCGGAGTCGGTCTTTAGTGTCGATGCGGAGCCGGTCTTTGGTCTTTTGAGACACCAATGCGAGGTTGGTCTTGAATGCTAATGTAGAGTCGGTCTCCCCTGCATGACATTTTTAAGCATCAATGAAAGAAAAAGTCTTAAGTGCAGTGTACTTAGCTCTTGCAGTACCCTTGCTTTTCTTCTGCGGGCTTGAACGCTTTCGCCCACTGGTGGTCTGCCCCCCAGGGAATCAAGTTGGTTGGTGAGCTGGATTTGCTGAATCTTTAGCTCCTTAAGGAGAAATCCTGCACCGCAGCCACTTTTATGGCTCTCCAACTGCTAGAGCTGACTTTGAAACTAGGCTTGCTCACCTTCTTTTTTCTCTCCATAGCGTTGTAGCGATCATTTTCCATGTTGTGGACATCATTTCCTTTTCCTTCTTCTCTATAGGGAGTTAATTCAGAAGGCTGATCAAGCCTTCCCACGGTGAGATCTGTACTGCTAATCCTTTTGGTGATGGAATCTTTACAGGGGATGGCGAGAAGTGGTGTCACCGAAGAAAGGATCTTCAAAGTGGAGTTCGGTGATGAGCTAGACACTCTTTTGGGCTCCGATGAGTTCGAGACACGCTTAGCAAGGCTTTTGGTGACTTTAACTCCATGGTATTCTAAAGATATGTCGATATGTTCTAGGACATCAAGAAGCTTCTGGACATCGGACTGGAGGCTCAACTGAAGAAGAACCTCGAAGTGATTGATAACTTTGTGTACCAATTGGTTCTTCCTAATGCTATGGCAAGCATCCTCTGATATAGCAGAAGATTGCCATTGAAATCAAAGATATTAGCTGCCGCTTTCGCATGGGCTCGGGAGCTAGAGGTGTCGTCGCTCGCCGATGCGAGATACATGGATCCGGCCAAACGACCGTGGCTGAGATGGTGGCCACAGCTGGCAATGTCCATGGGAGGAGTCGGTATGAGCATAGCTTTGGAAGGCGATCATTGCAGCAGCCATAGCACAAACTTCCATCGCATGCACACAACCTCGTGCATGCAATCCACCTTCCTTCAATTATGTGAATATATTACGTACATGTAAACCTTACCCAGCCAAGGTGGAAGCAAGAGTTAGGGGGAAAAGGAGTTGGGTGAGACGGCTAGGAGCCTTATCCTTGCAATTGTGAAACTGGCACTCGTTTGGTCACTGCAGGGAGAGGCCGGGGGCCGCCTAAAGAGTGAGGCTGCTGTGAAGTCTTGGGCCACCGTGGCTGTTGGGGAACGCAGCTGCTGTGGGGGACCTATGGCCTCTGTGAACATCGGGGGCCGCCGTGGAGCCTCGGGCCATCGAGAGAGAGAGAGGCTAGGAGCCGCCGTGGAGGTCGGGGGCCACCATGGACTTGGGAGCCGCCTGGAGGAAACCGGGGCCGCCATGATCTGGGGCTGCTGTGGAGTATCGGGCCGTCGTGGGATCTGGAGGCTTCCGTGGAGGAAACCGGGGCTGCTGTGATCTGGAGGTTTCATTGGAGTCTTTGGCCTCCATGGAGCCTCGGGGCTGCTGAGTGGCCGACGGGCGTTACTTTTGCAACTCATGAACTGTTGCATTTAAGGCTTGAACTTATTGACTGAGGATGGTCAGTTGGTTAATTAGAGAAGCTGAGGTTGGTGGTGAGGGAGGAGCATAGAGAGAGTAGTCCTTTGCTGCTCAGGGCTATGTGGATGCCCCCCGGCATGATTAATGAGGACCTTCGGCATGCGCGTCACCACCATGTCTATCTTAGAGGGGACAAAGACTTATAGGTCAGGGAGACAGAGCTCTCTTTCCTTCAGCACGTCCCCCCTACCTGGCACGCCAATCTGTTGCCGCCAAATCACTTTTGAGGAGCGTCAAGCGATAGAAATGCTTCGTTGGCCTTCAAAGGAATGATAGGGACCGCCTCCTTCAGCCGAAAACCTGCAAGAAAAGTCTCGGACCGATGGTTCTGGTGGGGACCCTCTGACGCTCAAGTCAGCGATCTGGAGAATAGAAATTTTTTAATGAAAGAGAAGAGATTGAGCCCCCTTTTTTCCTCGTTGGGGGATTGGGGTCTTTATATACCTGTTTGGGGGTCCCTCTTACCCTTCACTGGTAACATTCGAGTAATATCTTTCGTTCTTCGTAGGTGGACGTACTAACTGCTAAATGTATGTCATAAGTATGCCTCTTAATTTTTTGGAAACCATCCGTGACCTTAGTAATTGCCGGTTCATAATATTTGGTGACCGCCCGTGATCTTGGTAAAGCCACGTGGAATTCCTTGCAGCAAGCGGATGCTTGTCGGCCTTTTCCGCTGAGGCCGACACCGAGACTGACGTCGAGACCGAGACCGGCATCGCATCGAAGCGGGCCACGGCCGACACCAAGATCGAGGTGGGCCGCGCAGGAGATGGGCCCAAGGCCACGCGGAGGTCGATGCCGATGTCGTTGTCGAGACCGACGCCGTATCGAAGCGGGCCACGGCCGACACCAAGATCGAGGTGGGCCGTGGAGGAGATGGGCCCAAGGCCACGTGGAGGTCGATGCCGACGCCATTGCTGAGACCGACACCGTATCGAAGTGGGCTGTTGCCGAAGACGACGCTGACGCCGTTGCTGAGACCAACGCCGAGACCGAGACGGGCGGAGTGTGCCGGACCGTGTGACATTGAGCTCACGATTTCTCATCTCGTGGGTCGTGTGGGTCCCAAGGTACAGCCGTTGGGGGAAGAAGGATGATGTTGAGTTGAAGCCAACTGTCCCTCGTAGAGTGTCGAGTATGGAGTGCTTGCGTGGCCCTGCTCATGCCCTTGGATGAGCTTGCATGGCACTGTTCATGTACAAGGCTCTGTTCACTTGCATGGCACTGTTAACAGTGAGGGAGCTTGGCAGCTTGGAGGTGTCGGCCATGAAGCTGTCGGCCTTGGAGCTGTCGGCCATGGAAGTGTCGGCCTTGGAGCTGTCGGCCACGGAGCTCTTGGCCTTGGAGCTGTTGGCCATGGAGCTGTCGGCCATGGAGCTCTCGGCCATGAAGCTGTCGGCCATGGAGCTGTCAGCCTTGGAGCTATCGGCCATGGAGCTGTCGGCCATGGAGCTGCCGGGCTTGGAGCTGTCGGCCTTGGAGCTGTCGCCCATGGAGCTGTCGGCCTTGGAGCTGTCGGCCATGGAGCTGTCGGCCATGGAGCTGTCAGCCTTGGAGCTGCTGGCCTTAGAGCTGTTGGCCATGGAGCTGTCGGCCTTGGAGCTCTCGGCCATGGAGCTCTCGGCCTTGGAGCTGTCGACCATGGAGCTGCCGGCCTTGGAGCTGTCGGCCTTGGAGCTATCGACCATGGAGCTCAGAGCAATTGGGTGCGCGTGGCTTTATGAGGCCATAAATGCTACCGTGGCCGAAGGGCCCTTTGGAGGCTAAAGGGGGGTTCCGTCGGTTTCCTTCCTTCATGGTTCTCTAACAGCGTTGGATCAGCCACATCAGTGTATCAGTTTTGGCTCTTTTTTGTCCTATTTCCAAATCTTTAGTCTTTAGCTGGTATCTTAATCTTAATTGGTGATTAGTTTGTGCTTGAGCACATATATCTATATTCATTGCAGTAATTTTCTACTGATTTAGTTAATAAAAGGGTTATGTTATATTCAATTGTTGCTATCTTATTGTTGATACCCTTGTTATGTTTCCATTACATTGAATTTTCAATGTTCTTTAAATTTACATTACAGAGTTCTGCCATTTAATTTGAATTTTTTTTTCCTATTCAGATGATTCTTGATTAGTTGAAATGTTTCAGAATCTAGGTTGTAATGCATTCTGAAACTCTGTTGTTTGTGCTTAGGCAATGAGTAAATGTTGGCTAATGGAATGCTACTTTCTATCTGAGTATTTTGAAACTTAGATGCATGTATACTTAGTAAAATGTTTTTATTTGATGATTTTGGTCATGAAATCGATGAGTGTGATCCACTCTATGTACATGTTATATGATTATGGCTGTAGCTTAAAGGTTGGAGTGTTTTTGTGGTCCAATTACTTGGGTGGTGATGAATGGAGTAGTTCAGGAGAATCTTTGCCAATCTCTTTGTTAAATGAGTAGGCATGGGAAGAACTGAATCGAGTGTAATGATTCTTCCCCTTTTTTGCTTTCAAGTGTGTTATTTCTTTGTGAAGCTTCTCACTTATCCCCTTCTTTTAGAGCGTTTGTTGCTGCAATGGCTTACAATGCTGACACACACCACCCTCCAGTCAAAAGGAGAGCAGATTTAATAATTTTGATAGTGGGGCTTTGGTTGGCTTGGTTACACGGCACAAAGGGGCTGCACACCACCGGGGATGGCTGCTAAAATACAGTTCTTCTGTACAGCCCCAAAACATCGCAGCCTTCACGATCTTTCTTGTACAGCTCTACTTCACCGTTGAGGTCCAGGATCTTCTTCTCTGGTGAAAATGCCAGTTTCATGTCATCACCCTTCTTTACTAATACATCCAATGCATATTTCTCTTCACCATTATGTTCGGAGTTTGTTTTGAGAAGCTCTTGTCTATGTTCAGAATTCTGCAAACATGAGAATACATTTCCAAATTCCAGTTCTTGGAAATGCTCATTGATTCCCTCCTTGATATTCACTTTGCTGAATTTATCAGAGGAGATTTCCCTATTTTTTTGTTCCAACAGTTAATCAAGATCTCTGATAGCAAGTAACAGCTCAGAATTAGCTTCTTCTATCTTCTGTAGTTGCAAGCGAATATTTGTGTAACCCCCGGTAATTTATTATGGGGAATGTAACTCCTAGTATTTATTTTGGGGACACATGGCATCTTGACTTCCTTTTGACGTTTAGGTCCCGATGCGGCATCTGATTTCTTGGGTCTTCGCGTGTCGGATGGGTTCCCGTTTTTTCTTGATCCAGCGTCGCGTGGGAGAATAAAAGGAGTTGGAGGTCGACTCCCTCCTTCACCCTGGCTCACACCTCCTTCAGGTAATCGCCTGCCCATCCACCCTGGCTCACACCTCCTTCAGGTAATCGCCTGCCCATCCTCCTAATGCCAGAGAGAGAGAGTTAGGGAGGGAATCTGAGCACGAGAGGACAAAGCGGAGGTCCAGAAAAAGGACTCCGTGGAGGATAGCCGCCGCCAAAGGGAAGAGATCTTTATTTTGAAGGCTTAACCCTGTCCCAGTCTTGAGCTATCATCGCCGGAGCCGCACCGGCCAAATCCTACAACGTAGGGTGGTAGAGAAATGAAGTGACGAATCTTGGAACTTGCAAAAGTGGAAATCTTGATTTGATTCACGGGTCCGGTGTTTGTTTAGTCGGATACTTTTTTGGTTGGGATTTTGGATGGTGCTGGAGGAAGGCGGATTAAGAAGCTTGTTGGAATATTGATCTATTGTGTCTCGAAATGGCAGCTGCCCACTTTGAGATTGGACCCCATCTTTGGGTTGAGGATCCAGATGTAGCCGGATAGATGGAGAGGTCATTGAGGTCAATTCCATTAGTTTCTCTCCAGATGGCCGATGGCTTGTTTCGGGTGGAGATAACATTGTTAAGGTACCCAGATGTCCAAATACCTGGTTAACCATTTGGGATTAGCATACTGAGGTAAGTAAGTCTATTTATAATTAATAATTTATAACTCATGGTTTTATAGTTTTCAAGTATATTATGAGATAAGGAAAACGGAAGTTTATTTGGTTTGATTATTTTGAATGGTACCATAAATCTACATATGAGCATTTATTATGACTATAGTAGCTGATAATATTTTGAAAGAAATAGTTTCTTGGTGTATGTGCAAAAATATAAATTCTTTGATTTGCAAAATATGTTGGGATGACCATATACATTTGCTAATAATGTACAAACCACTGTATATGTAACATGAGAAATTGATGCATGATGAGTGACATGCAAGTATGATGATAACATTGTGATAGACTAGTATGTGTCGCTGCGGTTCTCATTTGGCCTCACACATCTGTAGGGTGTGTTCTGTTTGAGTATGTATGGCCTCACACATCTAGAGGATGTGTTCTAATTAATTTGTAGGGCCGTGGGACACATACGAAAAAATAATTACACAAATAGTGGGTTTATTTACATTACATAATCTGGTATTTATTGCATAATCTGGTAAGTAAGCCAAATATAATAATTTTATAAATTATAAATTGTTGTATTTATAGTTTTATGCATACTTATGAAATTAAGTTTTATTGATTATATTGGAAATTGGTAAATTGTATCATGAGTATTTAATTGAATATTTGCTATAACAGTTGGTATTAATTTGCAAAGTAATGGTTTATTGTGTTTATGCCAAATGTGATGTATATGTTTATTTTTAACTTTGCAAAGTGAATTGGTTACATGCAATGATTAAGAATGTACAAACCACTGTTTATGTGATATGAAAAGATTATGCTTATGATGATGCATGATGTATGATATGCATATATAATGATGACCCTAAATTATATTTATATGTGTCACCGCGGTTCTCCTATGATGTGGCATGTGGAGGCCACACACATCTAGAGGATGTGTGCTGATTGATTATGAGGTGGCATATGGAGGCCACATGCATCTGAAGGATGCGCTATAACTGATGATGAGGTAGCATGTGGAGGCCACACGGATCTGGAGGATGCGCTATGATTGATGATGAGGTGGCATGTGGAGGCCACACGCATCTGAAGGATGCGCTATGACTGACGATGAGGTGGCATGTGGAGGCTACACACATCTAGAGGATATGTGCTGATTGAGGTGTAGCAGGGCCATGAGACACATAAAATATAATATAAAAATGATCATATAAACAGTGGGTTGTTTACAATGCATTTTCTGGTATTTATTGTATAAGCTTCCAAATTAATTTGTGTGGTGATATGCTTGTTTTGATAGCATGATAAATGCATTTGAAACTGAAAGTTTATAAAATTATGACTTAATAATATCTTGATAAGATATGAAGATATACGACTATTTTATATTATTATTATAGGCTTACTTATTGAGTGTGAGCTCATGTAAATCTCACAATATTTTTCAGAGCCTCAGGATTGAAGATGGATTTATGGGGTAGATGGAGCTTTTATATAAATCAGTTTCTTGATATCATTGTAATCCCAGTATTACTTGTGTAGGGTTTGTAGCCCAGAACTATATTGATGTGTGTAGGGCTTGTAACCCAAACTTACATTTATGGTTTGTGCTAAGTTATGGATATGGATTGCCTAAATATAGTTATTGCCTTATATTGATCGATGTATAAATTTTGGGATGCCTTCATGCCCGACATGCGGCGGGTTGTCACCCTAGCTCAAAATTTTGGGTCTGGGGCATGACAGCTTTATGGTATCAGAGCCTAGGTTTTGACCTTAGGGACACATGCATGATGACACTCTAGGAAAAATACTAGGATGATATTGATACAATTATGACTTTAAAGGAATTTCAGGAATTATGCTTTGGAAGCTTGAAATTTAAAGTTTATCAAGATATTAATTGAATTACAAATTTGATAGGAATTAAGAATGAACCATCGCAAGCCAATGATATTATGTGGGCTCCCTGGCTGGTAGCCTTGACCAGTGGGGAGGCCTAGGGGCTTCTAGAGGTTTTAGCTCAGTCAAACTTGTTGGAAATGGCTCATAGCAGTTTTAGATCTTTAAATAATATGAGTAGATGAAATTTTAATTGCAATAAAAGATAGATGAATATATGGAATATAGTAGTTGAAAATTGTAATTGAGGACTAATATGACTAAGATAACATCATTATATCCAAATTGCAATTGAGTTAGATATTTAGATTTGAGTTATTGAATCTGAATTTGAATATGGATATATACAATGAATTTTTATTTGTAGAACTTACATTGTTGATATTGTAAGTTTAAGATTATAAGCTAATCTACTGGTTATAGAGATGATTAATATTGATGATATTTTGGAAATGAAATAGTTAATTACATGTTTTTGATCAATCACAATTGAGTACTTTCTGAATTTGAGTCTTGATGGATAAGTATATATAGTGAATTTTACTAAGAGAACTTTTATTATGGATATTGCATGTTCAAAACTGATTGTTAATTTGCTAGATATGGAGATGGTTGATATTGATGCTAATGAAATAGTTGACTGCATATTATATCATGATGGACCATTTAGGAAGAATATGAAAGTTTAAATTCAGAGACAATTACTATTTAAGTTTTTGAGAGCAGTAGACTCTATTAATCTTTAGAACTGATTTTGTCTATAAATGATCAAATATTTGATGGTAGAAAGTGAAAGATTTTATCAGTAATAAGAATAAGATAAATTTCACTGATAAAGAATTTCATGGGGATTTTTATTTTTTAATAGATTTCTAAATCAAGATGTCTATTCATTAATTTATTGTGCCTTTCTTCATAGTTCCTAAGTAGATATATTTCTCTAGGATGGATAAATTATCAATCAGCCGTAAGTGACATGAATCTTTTCTAGAAAAAAGGAGGGAGATGATTTTATTTTGACTATTGCTAATTATGAATTATGGTTAAGAATGCATACTATCACTTTCAAATCATAAAGAGATTACTATAACTTCCAATTATGTCTTTCGGATGATAAGTGCATTTTCAATCTTTATTGACCTTATAAGTCTTGTATCCATCTGAGCTAGATTAGTGAAGTGACTTTGAGATATTCGAAGGGTTTAAATTAGTTGGTCATGATATGGCATTGCATAATCTATAGGTGATTTTGATAGTTATTGGTAACAAAATAATTGATTCAAGGATTTGAATCATTTAAATTGCAATATTGAGGATATACTAACCTATTCAAGAGAAAGTGATTGGTTGTGGTGGTAATTACTGATAAATATGAAGGAGATAAAATAATTATACTAGTGATTAATGATGGCACTATTATTCAAAGAAAATAAATTAGTTAATTATGATAATTATGAAAGATATCCTAAATAATTGCATAATATTCATTGATGTTAGCTTGAAGTATTCAAGAATGAAACCAAGTATGTTATGATGATTGAAATAAGTATCGTAATGATTAATGGCACATTCAACTATTTATGAGTTGAGAGAGCATTGGAAGAAAACTATCTTATATTTAATTCAAAAGAACTTGAAACTATCTTATCGAGGAATTAAGAGTAATTGATATAGGTTATTAACCTTAAGAATGGATGACATAATACATGTGATGGATTCTATGATATTAATAATGATTGTGTTGTGAGAAGTTAAGGTATATATAAAAAAAAAGATGATAAGAAAGAATACTTCTTAAGGAATTCAATTTTATTTGGTAGAAAGATCAAATTAATTGTTGAAGTTAGATACATCATTTGGGTACCTAGGAATGAAATAAAAGTTTGCTAGTGAGTATCTTTAATGGTACAAAATTAGTGGATATTTAATTTCAAGGATGAAATTTTAGCGGGATAAAATGTTAATATTTATTTTTGGTTTAATGGTAACTGCGTAAATTGAGTCTGAACCTATTTGTCTCACTCTCCTAATTCGATGATGTCTTCATAAAGTTTTGTGGATTAAGCTGAATTTCAATACAGCCTTCCACCCTCAAATAGATGGACAATTTGCATGAACCAATTTGATTTTAGATGATATACTACGAGCCTGTATGATGATTTAGAAATGCTTGGTATAGCTTCTTATCCTTAGTGAAATTGCTTATTTTAATGGTTACCAAGCCAATATTCAAATGGATTCATTTAAGTTGTCTATGATAAGGTATAGATCCCCTTTTATTGAAATGAAATGAGAGAGAGAAAATCTATGATATAAGGCTGAGACTTTCCTGAAAATTTTTTATCATCATTTGTTCTTTTCTGTGAGAGCCTGAGTACTTCACATTCCCTTTTGAGCGCATCTCTTTCCTCTTTAGGCTACTTATTTCCCGTGAAAGCTCCTGTCATCGCCTGCTCTCCTTGACAAATTGCTTTCTGAGAGTCTGCAGTTCCAGCTCTGATAATTCTACCCTTCTCATCAAAGAAATAATATCCTTCTTAGCTTCTCTAGGGTTTCATCTGGGTTCTGCAGTCTTTCTCTGAGCCCAGCCTCTCCTGAACTGTTTGTTGACCCATCTGTGCTTCCATCAGGAACTGAAGTCCCAGACCAGTCGCCTGAGCTGTTCATCATCAGCTTTTGAACGTCACTGTTGCTGAGAAGCGACATCAATCCAGGGGAGTCCTGATGAATGTTGTTATGCTTGAATCCATTTTCTTTTGGTGTATATACCAAACTGGTTTCTGAACCTGATGCTGATATAGCATCAAAGCTGTTAGATTTCAAGAGGTTGCCATTAGAGTCGCCTGGAGGTGGCAAGCTTCTGCTGGATGAGAATTTCACTTGTGCTTGGCTGTCTATTAGGTAGGTGTTCTGCAAAAATTTAAACCAAAATTCAGGTTTGATCATGGACCACTGCATGTAGAAGGATGATAAAAACAGAATGAATAATATTTCTGTTTCTTATATATATATATATATATATATATATATATATATATATATATATATAATATATATATATATATATATATATATATATATATATATATATATATATATATATATATATATATATATATATATATATCGAAGCACTCTCTTGGCATGAGAACAAGCATTGTAGCTGCTATCAGCTGCTTGAATCATTTTGAATCTTTGACTCAAGGAAGTTCTAAGATTGAAATATTTTTTTATTAAATATAGTAACAATTGGGGACTGCATATTACATATTCAAAAGTAAAAATCCAAATCCATTTCAGCATCATATGTTTTATTTCATGACTAAAGTAATAGAGGCTCAGATTTTACAAAGCATATGCATGGAAATGGTAAAGATCTAATTCAGAGCCAAACAAGGATCACACAAATGTTGTTTCATCATAGAAAGTTGCCAAGGATAAATCAAAAGTTTCAGTTTTTTTTTCCTTTGTTGACAATAGTATCAGATGCATTGCAACACCTATTTCATTTATTAAAGCATCAAGTATCGGCAAACTTCACTTTTTAAGTGAGTAATTTGCTGGTAGAAACAAGATCTAGTGGGGGAAAAGAAAACCTTAGATTCATATCCTTAAAATGATTTGGCCTTACTTACACAGAGTTAATTCCATTTGTGCTATCAATAGCTTTGGTGACTTCATCGTCATCACACTTGCTTAACTGGCTCTGCAGCATTCTGTGTTGCGGTCTGACTGTTGCATCTCCATTGTCACTAGTTTCTCTAGAAAGTTAAAGATATGACCATGAAAATGACCAAGTAATTAGCAATATACCCGAAAACAGGAAAAGTAGATCTCTGATAGACTAGTTTTTGAGCAGTACCTTCCCTCACCATGACCCTGCAATCTCTGTAGCGTAACCTGTCATTTGAGTTACACTTCAACATCAGAAAACACATACTTAACCAAATCCACGACTCCTAGGTCACAAGAAGTGTCCCAATAAAACAGAACCTTCTTTGGGGAAGAAGAACCATCAACATGCCGATGTCTCTCCAATAAGTATTAGCAGTTGCTTCTGACTCTAGTTTTGTATTTATTGGTTAATTTATTAATCTATTCCCTTGTGAAGGCTAGGATATTTGACACACTGGTTTTCCATAAATACATAACCATTAAAGAATTGAGATTTTGTGCTTTTATCTTTAGTTACTTCATTTTCAATCTTATGTGGTGTATCAGATTTGTTGTCATCCAACGATGCCGATTGATAAGAGTTGGATACATAAGAATTGAAATTATCCAAAATATGATGCCGGCATTAAGAAGTTTATAGAAAAGGCAAGGCTTCATGTTAATGAAAAAGGAAAGATACATTGTCCTTGTGTGCGGTGTTATAATGGCTCATGGCAAAAGCCTAATTTAGTTAAGTTACACTGTTCGTTAAGGGGTTTCTCGAAGACGTATCAGATATGGTATTTTCATGGAGAATGGTTTGGAAGCAATGTCTTGGAAGAAATAAGAATGAAGATGATGATCAAGAAAGAAAACAAGATGAGATGGTCGAAGCATTGCAGGACATCACTGGCCCAAGTGGTGCTCACACTAAGGTTGGCAATGATGATGATAATCCGATGATGTCTGACCATGGAAGGACCGATCACAGTAAGAAATTGGATAATCTTTTCAATAAGGTGGAATCTGAGCTTTATCTTGGATGTGAAAAGTTTTCTGCTTTGATATTCTTAGTGAAGTTTATGCACATTAAGGTCCTCAATCGGTGGACAAATAAGTCTTTTAATATTTTGCTTGAACTATTGAAAGAGGCATTTCCGATGGTACTAGGATACCATCTTCGCACTATGAGGCCAAAAAGAAGATGAATGAGTTGGGTTTAAGCTATGAAAACATATATGTATGCAAGCATGATTATACTATCTTTTGGAAGGAGAATGCCTCTTTAGAAAAATGTTCGGTATGCAACGAGCCTAGGTACCAAGTGGGTTGAGACAAAGGTAAGAAAATATCTCATAAAGTTATGCAGTATTTTTCACTCACACCTCATTTGAAACATCTATATGCCTCAAGACATACAGCTGAAGATATGAGGTGGCACTATGATAAGGGACCGATCACAGATGGGGTGCTACGACATCCAGCAGATGGAGAAGCATGGAAAGATTTTGATCAAAAGTATCCTAAGTTTGTCAGTGAACCAAAAAATGTAAGGTTAGGTCTTGCTTCAGATGAATTCAATCCATTTGGGAACATGAGTAATGCATACAGTATGTGGACCCGTCATTTTAGTACCTTATAACTTGCCTCCATAGAAATATATGAAAGAGATATTCTTCATGATGTCGTTACTTATCCCCGGTCCTAAATCTTCAAGAAGGGATATAAATATATTTTAAGGCCAATAGTAGATGAACTTAAAAATTTATGGACCGAAGGTGTTGATGTATACGATGCATGTACGAAAGAGAGTTTTCGGATGCACGTAATTATTTTATGGACTGTGAATGATTTTTCAGTATACTCATTATTATTTGGTTGGAGCACAAAGGGTTATAAGGCATGTCCAGTTTGTAATGAGTAACCTCATCCAAAAAGCTAAAAGACAAGATTTGCTATATGGGACATCGCCGTTACTTGCCTATTGATCACAAGTGGCGAAATAGTAGATTACATGATGGAAGTACAGAGCATGGAGTTAAACCAAAAATGTTGACCGATGAAGAAATATTAATGTAATTAGAATACATAGCTGCTGAAAGCTCGGAAAGCATCCAAACAATAAACATCGAAAGTGAAAGTGTACACCAAATGAGTTGAATTGGTATAAGAAGAGCATTTTCTTCAAGTTGGAGTATGGTCATTAAAATTGAGACATAACTTAGATGTAATGCATATTGAGAAAAATATTTATGGCAATATTGTGGGAACTTTATTAAGCATCGAAGGTAAGATAAAAGACATATAAAGCAAGAGAGGACCAAGCTTCAATGGGGATCCAAAGGGAGTTGTGGTTACAAACTCAAGGTAATAGAGTTTCTAAGCCTCCTACGTCTTACACATTGGCATTAGATGAAAGAAGACAATTCTGTAAGTAGCTAAAATCTGTGAAGGTGCCTGATGGATATTCTTTCAATATATTAAGGTGCATAAATAAAGGTGATGGAAAGATATCCGGCTTGAAGACACATGATTGTCATGTACTACTTCAAAGATTGTTACCTATTGGCATTCAACCATTCTTGCAGAAACATGAGAGTAGTACTTTAGCATTCTAATTTCTTCCATAGCTTTGTTCAAGGACATTGTATGTTAGGGATTTGAAGTTGTTAAAAGAGCAGATTGTGATGATCTTTGTAAGTTTGAACGAATATTCCCACTAGCATTTTTTGACATTATGGTGCACTTATCAATACATTTGCCTTACGAGGCCTTACTTGTCAGACCTGTTCGAAGTAGATGGATGTATCCTTTCGAAAGGGCACTTGGTACGTATAAATAATATGTACTTAATAAGGCTCATTCGAAAGGTTCAATTGCAGAAGCTTATGTTGTCAACAAGTCTCTAACATTTTGTTCTATGTATCTTCGAGGTATAGAAACAAGATTCAATCATCCGGAACAAAATTTTGATTCGGATAGCCATTTGGACAAGCAATTAAATATATTTGCAACTCATTGGCGACCTCTTGGAAAAGGAAGAATGGTGCATTTAGATGATACAACTTTAAAACAAGCACATTGGTACCTCATCAATAATTATCTAGAGGTACAACCATTTCTCAAGTAAGTATACTTGTAAAATTATTTCTTCATATCTCTAAATTATCTATAGTGCTCAGCGTAATGTTCTCTATAGCCAACACATTGAACAACTAAATCCAACTAGATCGGAACAACTAGACCAATTACAGAAGGAATGATTTTTGAGCGGTTTAAAAATGAAGTAAGCTCGTACATTCATTAATATTGTAAATTATTATATCATGTGTCTTTCTTTCAAATGACATTGATGCTTGGTTTATTCAGATGTTAAATAAGCATTTTACTGGAGCATCTGAAGCTACTGATGAGCTTTATTCATTGGCTATTGGTCCCGATAGTCGTGTATGCTCGTATACTGGCTGTGTGGTGAACAACGCTAAATTTATCACTGTTAATCAAGATGTCAATAATAAAACACAAAATAGTGGCGTTTGTGTTCCCTCTACTTATCTAGGAGAAGAAATTAACTTTTATGGTATATTATTAGCAGTCCTTGAATTTCATTTTGTTAAAGGTTGTAAGGCGATAATGTTCAAGTGCAAATGGTTTGAAACTGAACCAAAGCACAGGAGAATGCAACGACATTATAACATTACAAGTATAAATATTAGTTCACAATGGTACAAACATGAGCCATTCATTTTAGCATCACAAGCTGAAAAGGTTTTCTACTTGGATGATTTGAAGAACAATTCTAATTGGAAAGTGGTATACAATGTTAGTCATCATCATTTGTGGGATATTCCAAAAAAAATGATTATGTTTAGGAAGAAGTATATCATGAAGATGATTCAACAGTCCTTTGATTCACATATGAGCAACCTAACATGGACACTGATGCTGAAATAGTTATAATTTAAGAAAATATTAGAGGTCAAAGTTTTGTCGGTCAAGATGAGTTTATATGCGAAGAGGTTGAAGAGGATGATACACTAGCCGATTATGATAGTGAGGGATCTATGCATAGTTCTAATATGGAGGATGATGAAGATAATGAGCATATTAGTGATGACAGTGATTAATTTGGTAGCATTCATGTTTTTTTTTACTTATTACAACTATATGTTCTTATACTTTCTTATTTATTAATTCTAGTATGTATGTTTGTTTGTAGATGTCTTCGAGAGATACTCCTGCTATATTGAGGCCAGATGATTTTCCTTACATTCCCCTCTGATAGAGGGGTCATCTGTCGGTGCATCATATAATAATTCTACTTTAAACTTATATTATTTAACTATATTTATTTATGTTATTTTGCACTAATTTAGTTCATTATGTTTTGCAGCTATGTCATCAAAGAAGAGGGGGCCAAGGTCCAACTCGTGGATACAAGTCCGCACATCTAATTGATACGCGTGATGGACAGAAGTTGCCTATTCTTCTACCATCTGAGGTTGGATAACCATTAGAAGAGTTTCGCTCCGAGTTTCTGACCGAGATAGGAGTGGTTGTACGTGACATGACACCACTTGCGGTCAGAAAGTGAAGTGAGATCATGGATGCACAGAAAGCACCTATGATCGCACTACAAGAAAGTATGGTATTTATGGCGAACCTATTTTGGCGAAATATTTTTGTCGTTATAGGTTTATTATAACAGCGAAATAAAAATTAAATTCGTCATAACAATTATTTATTACGACGAAATACTTTTTCACCGTAATAAAAAGACTTATTACGATGAGTTTAAAAAACGTCGTAATAAGTCCACATTTTAATTTAAGATTTTAATTTTTTTAATTTTTCTTTCTTTTTATTATGGCGAAATACTTTTTTGCCATAATTAAAAGACTTATTACGACGAATTTTAAATTCTTCGTAATAAGTCCACATTTTATTTTACGATTTTATTTTTTTAATTTTTCTTTCTTTTTATTACGGTGAAATACTTTTTTGCCGTAATAAAAAGACTTATTACGACGAGTTTAAAAATCGTCGTAATAAGTCCACATTTTAATTTAAGATTTTTTTTTTAATTTTTCTTTCTTTTTATTACGGTGAAATACTTGTTCGCCGTAATTAAAAAGACTTATTACGATGAATTTTATAATTCATCGTAATAAGTCCACATTTTATTTTATGATTTTATTTTTTTTAATTTTCTTTCTTTTTATTACGGCGAAATACTTTTTGCCGTAATAAAAAGACTTATTACGATGAGTTTAAAAATCATTGTAATAAGTCCACATTTTATTTAAGATTTTAATTTTTTTAATTTTTCTTTCTTTTTATTACGACGAAATACTTTTCGCCGTAATTAAAAGACTTATTACGATGAATTTTATAATTTGTCGTAATAAGTCCACATTTTATTTTATGATTTTATTTTTTTAATTTTTCTTTCTTTTTATTACAGTGAAATACTTTTTCGTAATAAAAAGACTTATTACGATGAGTTTAAAAAATCATCGTAATAAGTCCACATTTTAATTTAAGATTTTAATTTTTTAATTTTTCTTTCTTTTTATTATGGCAAAATACTTTTCGCCGTAATTAAAAGACTTATTACGATGAATTTTATAATTCGTCGTAATAAGTCCACATTTTATTTTATGATTTTAAATTTTTTTAATTTTTCTTTCTTTTTATTATGGTGAAATACTTTTTCACCGTAATAAAAAGACTTATTACGATGAAATTAAAAATTTGTCGTAATATAGTGAAAAAAATCTTTCATACGGGACCTTATTACGACGAAAGTTAATTTCGCCGTAATAAGGTCCCCTTAATACTCTGTGAAACCCTCGCGCGATTTTTTTTCTGTGAAACCCTCCTCCCGCCGTCTTCCCCCGAGCTCTCTCCGCCGTCAGCCTCCGAGCTCCTCTCCGCCTGCGGACGTCGAGCTCCTCTCTATCAGCCTTCGGACGAGGTGAGAAGAAGGGCTTTATAAACCCTCTTGCTCACGATTCTTGTTTCACTTGGATTTTTTTTTTTCGATTTCTCTTGTTTTCTGATGATTTGAGGGGTTTATAAGGTTCAATTGAAAGTTATTACTGGTAATTTATTCATAGCCTTGTCCTCTCTCAAGCATTCTCTTTTTCCTTTAAAAACTTTCAGCCTGGATGTTTTATTGTTAGCCTAATCCTGATCAGGTACCGTTTCAATATTTTGTAGAGATAAGATGATTGATCTACTGGAAATATAAACCTGTGATTGGTTTGACCATTGACATTCCACTATTTGAATCCTTTTAGCTGTGATTCCTCATATTTTTGAATCAGCAACTACTCACCATATACAGGTATGCATTTTTCAAGGATCAACTGTTCTTTGAGAAATATGTGCTACTTGGATTCTGTGTTATGTACAAGCACAATGCTGGAAGGAAAACATGGTTGTGATTTGTTCGTGAGTCTTTTGTTGATTGTTTCCTTGGTCTTGTCTTTTATTCTGGTAGCAAATGAAAATGTTATTTTGTGGGGATTAGCACAAGAGAAAGGTACAGCTATTGCTAAATTCCTGTTGATATAGTTAGCTATTTGTGCCACAAAGTTCAGCCTACATGATCATTCTTTTATTTTTTATAAGGCAACCTGACTCTGGTATGCTTTTCCATATATCATTTTGTTTATGTATCTTATTAGCCTATTGACTCAAGTCTTGTGCCACAAAGTTAAGCTTGAATGATCATATTTACTCGAGTTTGTTTTTATATCTTATAAGCCATATTTACTTGAGTCACTTAGTCCTGTGCTTTCTTGTATATTTTGTTATTGCTCCTATACGGACTTCTTTTGCTTTTCAGCTTAAGTTCATAATTTCACAAAGGATGAAATTTAGGTGTGTTTCGCTGGGTGTTTGTCATTCAGTTCCTAATTAATAAACAATATGTGGATGACCATCTACCTTTCCACTTAATGATGACAATATGTATTGCTTGTTAAGTGAGATTGGTGTGCACATGTAGCTTATTAAGTGGGGAACCAGATGGCAAACACTAGCAAGTTGTTCTTAAGTTTTGTCCTTTCACAAACTCCATATATACAGCTTTAATTGGTTCCAAAAGTTCTTCAGGATTTTGGTGTCTTATGCATGGTTATCATGTTCTTTCAGATATATTCCATATTCTCGATGAACTTCGTTGGCCTATTGATCTGTTGAATGAATTAAATTGCTGTATATGTGTGTTGTTATTCTTAATCGTTGTTGCCTTTTCCATGCTTGCCATTTCTGCATAGATTTGGTCTCTTTTCTTTATGACTTCTGTGCATCATGTGGTAATTATATTCTCTTTCACAAAATCATTCCAGAGTTCCAAATCTGTACTATTTTCCACTGTTTCTCTAATTTTCAGTAGGAGGGTGGTTTAAAACCGTTGTTCAGCTCTCTTGTGCTCCCATAATGACGGGATTAAAACCATGAATTGCCCTCACATTGTAGGGCTTTTCAATGAGAGTAAGCAGGGAATAAATGTAGGAGGGAGGGGATTGTTAAATTGCTATATTTTTTTATGCCTTTGATTTTAAGAAAATTCAGCATACTTACTGTTTGGATTCATGATGTTATAGTAGGACAATTCACTGAATAAAAAAAGAAAATTTTATCACTAACATATCCTTGCAACAAACAGCTGTTGTACGTCACCAACGATGCCGATTGATAAGAGTTGGATACATAAGAAACGAAATTGTCCAGAATATGATGCCGGTATTAAGAAGTTCATAGAAAAGGCAAGGCTTCATGTTAATGAAGAAGGGAAGATACGTTGTCCTTGTGTGCGGTGTTATAATGGCAAATGGCATAAGCCTGATTTAGTTAAATTACACTGTATGTTAAAGGGTTTCTCGAAGACGTATCAGACGTGGTATTTTCATGGAGAACAGTTTGGAAGCAATGTCTCAGATGAAAATGAGAATGAAGATGATGACCCAGAAAGGGAACAAGATGAGATGGTCGAAGCATTGCAGGACATCGCTGGCCCAAGTGGTGCTCACACTGAGGTTGGCAATGATGATGACAATCCGATGATGTCTGACCATGGAAGGACCGATCACAGTAAGAAATTGGATGATCTTTTCAATGAGGTGGAATCCGAGCTTTATCCTGGATGTGAAAAGTTTTCTTCTTTGACATTCTTAGTGAAGTTAATGCACATTAAGGTCCTCAATCGGTGGACAAATAAGTCTTTCAATATGTTGCTTGAACTATTAAAAGAGGCATTTCCGAATGGTACTAGAATACCATCTTCGCACTATGAGGCCAAAAAGAAGATGAATGAGTTGGGTTTAGGCTACGAGAACATACATGTATGCAAGCATGATTGTGCTATCTTTTGGAAGGAGAATGCCTATTTAGAAAAATGTCCGGTATGCAACGAGCCTAGGTACCAAGTGGTTAAAGACAAAGGTAAGAAGATACCTTATAAAGTTATGCGGTATTTTCCACTCACACCTCGTTTGAAACGTCTATATGCCTCAAGATATACAGCTGAAGATATGAGGTGGCACTATGATAAGCGACCGATCACAGATGGGGTGTTACGGCATCCAGCAGATGGAGAAGCATGGAAAGATTTTGATCAAAAGTATCCTAATTTTGCCAGTGAACCAAGAAATGTAAGGTTAGGTCTTGCTTCAGACGGATTCAATCCATTTGGGAACATGAGTAATGCATACAGTATGTGGCCCGTCATTTTAGTACCTTATAACTTGCCTCCATGGAAATATATGAAAGAGACATTCTTTATGATGTCGTTGCTTATCCCCGGTCCTAAATCTCCAGGAAGGGATATGGATATATTTTTAAGGCCAATAGTGGATGAACTTAAACATTTATGGACCGAAGGTGTTGATGTATATGATGCATCTACCAAAGAGAGTTTTCGGATGCACGTAGCTGTTTTATGGACTATAAATGATTTTCCAGCATACTCGTTATTATCTGGTTGGAGCACAAAGGGTTATAAGGCATGTCCAGTTTGTAATGAGCAAACCTCATCCAAAAAGCTGAAAGACAAGATTTGCTATATGGGACATCGCCGTTACTTGCCTATTTATCACAAGTGGCGAAATAGTAGACTCCATGATGGAAGTAGAGAGCATGGAGTCAAACCAAAAATGTTGACCGGAGAAGAAATTTTAATGCAATTAGAACACATAGCTGCTGAACAGTCCGGAAAGCATCCAAACAATAAACATCGAAAGCGAAAGCGTGCACCAAATGAGTTGAATTGGTATAGAAGAGCATTTTCTTCGAGTTGGAGTATTGGTCATCATTAAAATTGAGACATAACTTAGATGTAATGCATATTGAGAAGAATATATGTGACAATGTCGTGGGAACTTTATTAAGCATCGAAGGTAAGACAAAAGACACATATAAAGCAAGAGAGGACCTGGCTTCAATGGGGATCCGAAGGGAGTTGTGGTTACAAACTCAAGGTAATAGAGTTTATAAGCCTCCTGCATCTTACACCTTAACATTAGATGAAAGAAGACAATTCTGTAAGTGGCTAAAATCTGTGAAGGTGCCCGATGGATATTCTTCCAATATTTCAAGGTGCGTAAATGAAGGTGATGGAAAGATATCCGGCTTGAAGACACATGATTGTCATGTACTACTTCAAAGATTGTTACCTATTGGCATTCAACCATTCTTGCAGAAACATGAGAGTAGTACTTTAATTGAGCTTTCTAATTTCTTCCAACAACTTTGTTCAAGGACATTGTATGTTAGGGATTTGGAGTTGTTACAAGAGCAGATTGTGGTGATCTTATGTAAGCTTGAACGAATTTTCCCACCAGCATTTTTTGACGTTATGGTGCACTTATCAATTCATTTGCCTTACGAGGCCTTACTTGCCGGACCTGTTCAAAGTAGATGGATGTATCCTTTTGAAAGGGCACTTGGTACGTATAAACAATACGTACGTAATAAGGCTCGTCCGGAAGGTTCAATTGCAGAAGCTTATGTTGTCAACGAGTCTCTAACATTTTGTTCAATGTATCTTCGAGGCATAGAAACAAAATTCAATCGTCCGGAACGAAATTTTGATTCGGATAGCCATTTGGACAAGCAATTAAATATATTTGCAACTCGTTGGCGGCCTCTTGGAAAAGGAAGAATGGTGCATTTAGATGATAAAACTTTAAAACAAGTACATTGGTACCTCATCAATAATTGTCCAGAGGTGCAACCATTTCTCAAGTAAGTATACTTGTAAAATTATTTCTTCATATCATGCAATTTTCTATAGTGCTCATTAGCGTAATGTTCTCTATAGCCAACACATTGATCAGCTAAATCCAACTAGACCGGAACAACTGGACCAATTACAAAAGGAAAGATTTTTGGAGTGGTTTAAAAATGAAGTAAGCCCGTACATTCATTTATATTGTCAATTATATATATGTCTTTATTTCAAATGACGTTGATGTTTGGTTTATCCAGATGTTAAATAAGCATTTTGCTGGGGCATCTGAAGCTACTGATGAGCTTTATTCATTGGCTATTGGTCCCGACAGTCGTGTGTTCTCGTATACTGGCTGTGTGGTGAACGGCGTTAAATTTATCACTGTTACTCGGGATGTCGGCCATAAAACACAGAATAGTGGCATTTGTGTTCCCTCTACTCATCTAGGAGAAGAAATTAACTTTTATGGTATATTATTAGAGGTCCTTGAATTTCATTTTGTTAAAGGTTGTAAGGCGATAATGTTCAAGTGCAAATGGTTTGAAACTGAACCAAAGCACAGGAGAATGCAACAACATTATAATATTACAAGTATAAATATTAGTTCAGAATGGTACAAACATGAGCCATTCATTTTAGCATCACAAGCTGAAAAGGTTTTCTACTTGGATGATTTGAAGAACAATTCTAATTGGAAAGTGGTATACAAGGTTAGTCATCGTCATTTGTGGGATATTCCAAAAAAGATGATGATGTTCAGGAAGAAGTATATCAAGAAGATGATTCAGCAGCCCTTCGATTCACATGTGAGCAACCTAACATGGACTTAATAACATCTCGGCGTACGGACACTGATGCTGAAATAGTTGCAACTCAAGAAAACATTAGAGGTCAAAGTGATGTCGGTCAAGATGACTTTATATGCGAAGATGTTGAGGAGGACGACACACTAGCTGATTATGACAGTGAGGGATCTATACATAGTTCTGATATGGAGGATGATGAAGAAAATGAGCATATTAGTGATGACAGTGATTAATTTGGTAGCATTCATTTTTTTTTACTTATTATAACTATATGTTCTTATACTTTCTTATTTGTTAATTCTAGTTTGTATGTTTGTTTGCAGATGTCTTCGAGAGATACTCCTGCTACATCGAGGCGAGATGATTCTCCTTACATTCCAGCTCTGACAGAGGGGTCATCTGTCGGCGCATCATGTAATAACTCTACTTTAAACTTATATTATTTGGCTATGTTTCTTTATGTTATTTTGCACTAATTTAGTTCATTATGTTTTGCAGCTACATCATCAAAGAAGAAGGGCCGAGGTCCTGCTCGCGGATACAAGTCCGCACATCTGATTGATACGCGTCGTGGACAGAAGTTGCCTATTCTTCTGCCACCTGAGGTTGGACGACCATTGGGTGAGTTTCGCTCTGAGTTTCTGACCGAGATAGGAGTGGTTGTACGTGACATGGCACCACTTGCGGTCAGGAAGTGGAGTGAGATCACTGATGCACAGAAAGCATCTATGATCGATCGACTTCAGGTCAGTATAATTGTATTAGATTACTTTAGATTACGTTTAATGTACTTAATATACCTTATAACTATATTATATATATATATATATATACTTGCAGGAGAAGTTCGATCTTGATATGAATTTAGATCATATTAAAAAAGGTATTGAGTTTCAAATGAATAAAGTTTATCGAGAATTTAGATATCGGCTTCATATCCACTTCATTAGTCACGGTGGGGACACAAGTGTGAGCTTAGCAAAACAAAATAAGCCATCTCGTGTCTCGCAGAGTGACTGGGACTTTCTATGTGATTACTTTTATTCAGATGAGTATAAGGTAAATACATCCATACAAATATTTTAATAGTTTATATTTTTTATAAACTCATGTAACCATTTTCATTAATTCTTTGATGTAGAAAAAATCAGAAACAAATAAATCTAATCGGGAATTGCAGCCATATGCTGCTCTCACTGGATCGAAGTCTATACC
>UESW01001312.1:82602-122199 GCA_900491605.1 Calamus simplicifolius
ATGGAACCAACATCTCCCTCAGGAGCTTGCAGGTGTTCATCAACCAAATCTTGGCCCCTAACTTCACAACCCAAGTTCTGGTTTGTGATATGTTTCTTCATGAGTTCAGTTCCCTCCTCATACTCCACCACATTTTCTCCATTCGCCACATTAATTTCTGGCTTCTGTTTATTACCCAATCCATCTTCAGTTTCCAAAGCCTCAAGACCTAGAACGTCCTCTTTATCTTGAAGATGCTTGTCCACCAAATCATGATTCATTACATCATTTGCTGTCCTCTGCTCTTTCTCTATGCAAAGTTCATCTTCCTTCAGGCCTGTCTCCATGACATCAGTTTTTCCTCGATTAGCTGGTTCACTCTCCAAGCCATCAACTTCAACTGCTCTACCAATACCTGTAGTTGCTGCTTCTGCGACTCCCATAACACTTGCTGCCTCGACATCTAATTTCAATTTCTGATCAACACCCAATACATCTACCACCACCAACTCACCTGGACAAACAATGGTTTGGTTATCACAGGGATATGATCATTAATTAAATCATTATTAGAATTTGAATCAGCATTCTGATTTATAATATCACCTCATGTACAATGTATATACCAAGATCAATCTTAATCTAATAATAAGATCGATGCTTTGTCTATTTTTCTTGATTTGTTTCATTATTCCATTTATAAGCAAAACACTTGTGTTTCTCAATGAATGCAAAAAATCTAATGAAGAACAAGGATCTTGTTCAATTTAAAAGTTGTCAGCCTTTTCAATGATATCTAGAGTAATTGAATGTCACCTTATTTTCTCATACTTCCATGTTTTGGTTTAAGTTATTTTAATTTATATCTGCAATAAACTATGGCATTGTCCATTCAAGCAATGACACCAACCAGGATAAAGGAGTGCATTGATGCATCACATAAAAATAATTGTATTACATTGATGAATTGATACATTGTATTAGATTACTACATTGATGCATTGATACATTGATAATGTATTACATTGATGAATTGATACATTGTATTAGATTATTACATTGATGCATTGATACATTGTATTAGATTATTATATTAATACATTGTATTAGATTATTCCATTGATACATTGATAATTGTATTAGATTATTGTCTTAAATTATTGTTTTAAATTATTATTGTTTCTTTTCAGAGAGATCCTGTTACGGAGAGGAGCCATCAAGACTTCATCTGTGGAATACTTTTCATTTTGATAAAAAGAAGAATCAATGGATAAATGAAAAAGCTGAAGAAACCCATGTAAGTTTTATCAATTAAAAATACAATATTATTGAATGTAATGTTTTATACTAAACATATTGAATTTGTTTTCTTTTCATTGCAGGCACAGTTAATAGAGTGACTTTCCTCACAGGACTCTACAGTAGAACCAATCAATGAGGATGTCATTTTGGAGGAGGTTTTAGGCTCTAGATCGGTTATAAAATAGGATGGGGTCCATTACCGAAGGGTACATCGAGAATTAGAGGTAGTTCTTCATCTTCTAAAAACTCACAATTAAAGGGTGAATTACATGAGTGCCGAGAGCTCATCGCTCAGCAAGAGAATAAGCTTGCTCAACAAGAAGATAAGCTCGCTCAGCAAGAGGATAAACTCACTCAGCAAGAGGATAAACTCACTCAGCAAGAGAAGACTATCCAGGATCTAAAGGCGACGACTGCTGAGCTCACTGCTTTCATGCGACAGTTAGTGCCTGGATATCATCCTAGCGGATCCCAGCAGACTTCACCTCCATAGTACATGTATTTTTTTTTAAATTATAAAAACATTGTATAAGATGATTTTATTGAAATGAATGAAAACTTTTATTAATTTTTTTATGAAACTTTTATATTAAAAAATTATTTCTAGTATCGTTGCTTTAATATTATATTATTGTAACAGGTGCAATATAAAAAAATATTAAATAAAATTTTAATATTTTTAAAATTTAATTAAAATCTTATTACGGTGACTTATTTTTGCTGTAATATCAACCTATTACGATGAAAATAGGTCACCGTATAGGTTTTTATTTAAATTTTAAAAATATTAAAATATTATTATGATGACTTATTTCACCGTAATATCAACCTATTACGGCAAAAATAGATCACCGTAATAGGTTTTTTATTTAAATTTTAAAAATAATTAAAATATTATTACGATGACTTATTTTTGCCGTAATATCAACCTATTATGGTGAAAATAAGTCACCGTAATAGGTTTTTAATTAAATTTTAATATTAAAATAAAAACCTATTACGATGACCTATTTTTGCCGTAATAGATTGATATTACGGTAAAAATAAGTCACCGTAATAATATTTTAATTAAATTAAATTTTTAAAAATATATAAACGACGATAGGTTATCGCCGTAATAAGATTCTATTACGATGAAAATAGGTCGCCGTAATAGGTTATTACGACAACATATTACTACGATGATTTGTAATGTATTATGATGAATTTTTTATCATCGTAATAATATATTACGACGTCTTTTGTACCTATTGCGACGAATTAATTCGTCATAATAAGTCTTTTTTTTGTAGTGTCGATCGATTTCATATCAGTATAATTGTATTAGATTACTTTAAATTACTTTTAGATTACTTTTAACGTACTTAATATACCTTATAACTTTTATAATTTTTTAATATATTTGCAGGAGAAGTTCGATCTTGATATGACTTTAGATCATATTAAAAAGGGTATTGAGTTTCAAATGAATAAAGTATATCAAGAATTTAGATATCGCTTCATATATACTTCATTAGTCACGATGGGGACACAAGTGTGAGCTTAGCAAAGCAAAATAAGCCATCTCGTATCTCGCAGAGTGGCTGAAATTTTCTTTGTGATTATTTTTATTCAAATGAGTATAAAGTAAATACATCCATACAATTATTTTAATAGTTTATATTTTTTACAAACTCATGTAACCCTTTCCATTCTTTGATGTAGAAAAAATCAGAAACAAATAAATCTAATCAGAAATTACAGCCATATGCTGCTCTACCGGATCGAAGTCTATACCGGCTCATTCTTATGATATGGTAAGGAAACTGTAAACCTAGTGCTTTTATATTTATGTATTGTGTGGTCTGATGGTTCATCAAAGTGGCAATGCTTGATCTATTTTACTTTTCGTCATTTTATCATTGGTTTTAGAAGTGGCAATGCTTGATCAGTTTAACTTGTGTAGCTTAATTGAGATGGAAACATGTTCATAATTTCGTGTTGTAATGGAGTCTGTGACTTGGCTTGTTAGCTTAAGGAGTTAGCTTTAGCCTAGGTGATAAAATTGCTGTCTATTGAATTATTGATTTAGTATCACGGAAGTATGAAGAGTGCATCATGAATGTTTTCTTTCTTTTCCTTTTTTTTTTTTTTTTTTTTGGGCACTGTAGGGGAAGGGGAGGTTGAGGGGTGGGTACAAAATGTTGTCTTAGTCAAAGGTATGGCTTTATTTAAGGTAATTTACAGAGTCATGTATTGCATTCACATGATATATGAGAATTTTTTGTCTATATATCAGGCTATTGGTTTGTCATATTGGACTGTTAAAATTAATGCTTATTTTTCATTTTTTTTATAGAACATTTGGTTGAAACTGACTTACTAGATTCCTAGTTTTGTGATATATTTGATTTAACAGTCTATTAACAGTGGTTTTCTTTCCTTTTTTTTGTCTCACTTTTTTACTTGTTTATGATCCATATAACATTTTTTACCGGAAGCTGCCACATGTTGTTATAATTTCCATTTGAATGAGTTATTATTTCCTTTTTAAAAAAGATGAAAGCAAAATGTCAACAATTTACTCATGGAGAAGAAAAGAACAATGCAGGGTACCTTTGATTAACTGATATATGAGTTATCAAAAATATATATGTTTTGATGCGATTTCAAGTGCTATAAGCTTCTAAAATAAGTCTCTCACGGAATTGCCTAGCAGAGAAATTCTGAATTTTCTTTCTTTTTTAACAATTAAACTATTGTTCAAAGTTCAAAACCTTGTTGGTGTAAAGAACAAGTGCAAAAAGAAAAGAGTAGGAACAAAGCAACCTTGATTTCCTGATGCTCTGGGCCTTATTTGGTTAATGGTGAGTCCTGTAATGTGGGTCTCAGGCTAGAAGTGTCGCAGGCCTTATATGCTGGCAGGACTGGAAGATGAAATGAAAGGATGGCGTCATGTGGAGAAACTGCTGTCTGCATGTTTACTGCACCCAATACTAGAGCCTTCTGAAGTCCCCATGATTCTCTTGATGCTCTCAAGTTATTCCTTCTCTCAATTTTCTTGCTTAACTTCCAGTCGTGTTTATGCTAAAAATACAGATCCAGATAAAGGTTATGTAAATGGGCTTTCCCTTATCTAAAAATAAGCATTAATTTTGCAGATAGGTTCCTATAAAGTGGATGGATACTATTGAGGAATTGAACTCCTGTTTTATGATCTAGGTATGATCTTAGAATAGATCTTTTGAGCAGTGCATGTGGTAGAGGATGGACTTTCCAAATGAGTGGTTGGTTATCTTATTATTAACATAGATTGCCGACCGGCAATTATGGAATGTCTTGGGATTGTCAACTTAGGCATTTTCTGGCCTTTTATGCTCGAATGCCTTTCTTAATTTATGCTTCTTGGTTATAATCCTCATACAAAATGCATTACCATGATGCCATGTGTAAGCCCTTTTATTTGAATAGACTATGAACACTATCTTTCGAGATCTGGTCTTTCTTTTAGCATATTTCTATTCTAAACTCACTTCAGGTATTATTTTTGCATCATTTTATCTATATTGTTATATGATAAGCTTAGTTGATAGGTAATGTTAGCTTCATTGCCATATTGAAAAATCTCATGCATAGATTGCCTTTGAACTTTCTGCTAGGTAGCTCCAAAAAAATCTAAATTGATAGGGACAAATGAGAATAGACATTAATTCCATATGACTCAGGATAGTTTTCTATTAATATCTTTTCTTGTTTTTGCTCCTTTAGGATCCATCTCTTATTGCAATTAAAGCAGAGGAATTCAGTTAGACATTCTTGTCTAACAATTGCTTTCTTAGGATTAAAACTTTCTTGTATTTTGTCCCATCTGTTTGACATGGTCATTCCATCCTTCATAAACTTGAATTCTTGACTCGTCTTATAATATCAACTTGTCCTTTGGTTTGGGATTTGCTTATGACACCAGATTTGTTGGATGCCTCCATTCATAAGAAGGATAAATGTCTTTCTAACTATTTTTAAGGCATAAATTTGGATGCTTGAAGGGATGCAAGCTTCCACTGTAGTCGATTCATGCAGGCCCAGGAAAAAGAAAAATCTCAGCCAGCTCCTTTTATTTTAAACTATTATTTTTTTTGATAAAATTTATTATCTTAAATTATTATTATTTTTTTCAGAGAGATCTTGTTACGGAAGAGGAGCCATCAAGACTTCATCTTTGAAATACTCTTTATTTTGACAAAAAGAAGAATCAATGGATAAATAAAAGAGCTGAAGATACCATGTAGTTTTATTAATTAAAAATATAATATTCTTGAATGTAATGTTTTATACTAAACATGTTGAATTTGTTTTCTTTTCATTGCAGGCACAGTTAGTAGAGCAACTTTTCTCACAGGACTCTTCAGTAGAACCAATCAATGAGGATGCCGCTTTTGAGGAGGTTTTAGGCTCTAGATCTGGTTATAGAAGGGGATGGGGTCACTACCGAAGGGTACATAAAAAACTAGAGGTAGTTTTTTATCTTCTGAAAACTCACAATTAAAGGATGAGCTACATAAGTGCCGAGAGCTCATTGCTCAGCAACAAAGACCATCGAGAATCTAAAGGCGACTGATGAGCTCACTACTTACATGCGATAGCTAGTGTCTGGATTTTCTCCTAGTAGATCCCAACAGACCTCATTTCCTTTATAGTACATGTATTTTTTTAATTATATATTTTCAAAAATATTGTATATGATGATTTTATTGAAATGAATAAAATTTTTATAAAAATTTTGAAATAGAAAATTATTTCTAATATCGTTACTTTAATATTATATTAAATTATTGTAACAGATGCAAAATAAAAAAATTAAAAATAAAAATTTATTGTGGCAAAATATTTTTGTCATAATAACTGTCTATTACGGTGAAACTAAGTCACCGTTATAGCTTGTAACCTATTACGGTGAAACAGTTTTGCCATAATCGATAGCTATTACGGCGAAAATGTTTTGTCGTAATAGGTTACAAGCTATTATGGCGAATTAGTTTTGCCATATCTATTACTGCGAAACTAATTCACCATAATAGGTTTTTATTTAAATTATAATTTTTTTAAAATTTATAATGATATATTTTTGTCGTAACATGTTTATTATAAGTAAATAATTTCGTCGTAATAAATTATTACGACAACAACTTATTACGATGATTTGGGAATGTATTACGATAAATTTTTTATCATCATAATAACTTATTACAGTGACTTTTGTACGTATTACGATGAATTAATTCGTTATAATAAGTCATTTTTCTATAGTGAACAAAGTATAATAATAGTGTGAGACTCAAATGATATAACCCAGGTAAATTACTATAAAATTCTAAAGAAATAAATACTTACGCATTAATAACACCTTTTTATTTTTTTTTGCTGAACGTTCAATAGAATCACAAAATATACTTTATCCCTAAAGGGTCAATAACCACCAAGGACCAGTGATCCCTTCATAAACATAATAACAATAATCAACAACTTAATATCAAAAGCACTTACCTAAGATAGCTAGAAACAATTGATCCACATAACAATGCTATAATCTTTTAGCAATCAAATCTGATCGTGTTCCAATCGATTAGAGTGTACAAGATCTGTCAGGGTTTATGAAGTCATACATGTTAAGCAGTTTTGATTTCTTGAGTTGGTTGTACAAATAACTACCCAAATCAAATTATTCAATCCCACAGTTATTATTAGAAACTTGTAACATCTAGTAATTGTATATGAAATACAAAAAATATAAAAATATCTTATTACCTCATATATATCACATACAACTAGAAGTAACATATCCATTAAGTAAAAGTGGCCAATATCTTTCCGAATAATATAACAGACCCATTCATGATCAAAGACGCCAGCATCCAATGCCACAGTTATTGTATTTGTATCTCCCAAACTTTTTGCAATATGATTCTTTAAATATAACAAACTCCATGGACCCCCCTTGCTTTGCTTTTTATCTGTAACTTTTGCGGGACAATCTTAGCCTGTTCATAGTAATGAAATTCAATTCACATATGTTACATAGCAAATAGTTTATCAATATAAATTAATCATAAATTTATAATAAGTTAAAAAGTTTCAAATACCTTGACTCGATCATCAATAACTAATGCTCGAGGCAATGCAATGTGAGAACCAACAAAATCTTTAACTTTCACAGGATCATCACCAATTGTTATTGGAAGGAGAGCATCATTGTCAAAACAAACATCAATAGATATACGATAATTATGAATACCCAAAGGAATTTCATGTACAACAGAGTTTGGCACTATATTCTCAATCACTATACCATATCCAATTATATTGTTAATAGATCCTACTGCCAATTTGCATGATTTTTTCTTCAAAGAAATAACATTACAAAATTTAAGAATTATGAATTTAAATAAAATGCTATAAATATAAGTAAATATTAACATACCTTTTTATGCCTTTTTATCTAATAACAATAAATTCTAGACTTGCATCATCTTTTGTATCAAAATCATAATAGTTTTATTTTTATGCAGTTTTTTTAACTAAACAACTGCTATCTTTGACTGAAACATGTTGAGCACTTACAGCATATTTAGGACTTTCTTTCAACTTTGTTTTTTCTTCCTGAAGTTGACGTAGCTGATCAAGTAATGCTTTTCTTTTCTCAGCATCTTCTTTTTGTTGTTGGTTCAATTTTCTTTATTCTTCTAACAAATGTTGTAAGATTTCGCTTATTTTTGTTCTTTTCAAAAGATTGAAATAGGTTGTAGGGGTAACCATGCCTCCAGCACCCCTTACTCGACCACCATGTTTGAGATTTTTCAATGCCATTCCTAATATATCTTTTTGTTTCGATTCTTGTATTGATCCATCTTTCACCTTCATTGTATTGTCATCCTAATATGTAGACAAACAAACCATACATTAGGGAGTTATAAAAGAATCTATAATTAGCTATTAAATGATTGTTATATTTACTTACAATCTTCTGTATGACTTCTTGGATGACTTTACTCTTAGAACCATTATCTTAAATAAACAGCTTTCATACAACACTTCATCAACGTCTTCATCGATGCTCATCTCATTTTTCTATAATTAGCTAATAATTACTCAACAATGTAGAACTAAATATTCAACACTTACTATCTTTTCTTCTACATTAACAAATCATGCCTAGATGAATGATATTAAGATTCATTGCTTTTTGCCTTTCAGTTTGCAACCTACTCCATTCTTGAAATTTTGGAGAATTATACTTACCGACAAAGGCATTCCAGGCATCTTTTTTTATGAATGGGTAGTACTTTGGAGGGTTATCAAATAAGGATCGCCTATCCTCCAATGAATTCAAGAATTTTATCCTCAACTTGTACTTAAATTGTCTTCATTTTGTACAAGCAAATGACAAAATATGTTTCTTTCCTTCAACTGTCACAATATAAGTTTTCTACAAAAACATAGAAATACATAAGAGTATACTAATAAAATAAAATTTAATTAAAAAAATTAAGAGAAAACCCACCTTTATTTGATTCCAAATTTTGTTTTTCAGTTCTTTAGGAACTGAAAGCCAATTTTCGAAATCAATAGGCACAGTGGTCACTTAGATAACTTTGCATTTCTGTATTAAACACCCCTAAAGATTGTCCTCTTCTATTGTAAGCCACCTCCTTTATTTCTCCATGAGACCTAGCTTTCACTACTCTAGTCATAGTTGTTGGACCTCTTTTTTTTTGATCTTTTCTGCTGTTGACGTAGGTTCTTCATCCGTAGTCAGCAACCGATACAATAAGAGTAAATTATTATTTTATAAAAATCATAATATATAAAAATAAATATAATAAGATAACAAAACAAGCGAATACACGATTAACAAAGCTATTACCATTTCATGTTAATTATTAGCAATCCAAGTACCCTTATTATCATCCCGCACATAAGGTAGATAAGAATCATCCATAATATCAAAAGACTGTATATAAGGCAATGATTTGATAACACAATATTCTAATCCCGTATTATCTAACTCATCATCATTGAATAACCATTAAACGTGTGCCTTGAGTTGGGAACTACAATCGACCAAGCTGGATCATTTTCATCTTCTACATAAAATACTTACTGGGCATGAGTAGACAAAATAAAAGAATCTGACTAATGTCTGATTTTGGTAAGATCAACCAATGTGCATCCATCTTCGTCTTCTTTAACTCTACTAGAGCTCTCAACCCACTGACACTTAAAAACTATCATCTTAAATTCAATATAATCAAGTTCCCATATGTCTTGAAGAACCCCATAAAAGGATAAGTTTGAAATTATCGAGTTCTTGTCCTTCGAGCTAGACACTTGCATTATTTTAGCAGTTAAGGTGACTCCACTATTCTGAACACATTTGGTACTATCACGTTTTTGGGTATGAAATTGAACTCCATTTATAAGATATCCATCATATCTTATCACTTGGGGTTGGGGTCCATGAGATATCCACCTTAGCGTATCAGAAATTACGTTACTGATTCCTTAATTTCAGACGCAACCTACATTCATTTTAAGATTTGGCAACATAAATGATAGTTAAGTATAAACAAATGATGATCTCCTAAATATGCCAAGCGCATAGTCATATACCTTTTCATGCAACCAATTTATGAATGTTCAATTATACTTATCCTGAAGTCACTTTTGTCTTTTTGTTTTATTTGGATTAGTTGCCTTCAATTCTTTCATGTGTTGCCTGTATGTTAGAACTTATTTAGTTATGACTACATACTTTAAAAATAAGAATGTTTAATGAGACTCAAATAACATGTGATGGCCTGACTTGCTCTATATAGGCTTCAACTTCTGTTATATTTTCAACACATAAAGATGTGCTTGCTCTAACTCTTTCGCATCAGCTCTAAATACATGAGAAACAGAAATTGGTTTTCAATACTTTCTAGACCATCATACTCATTTCTCATTGATGGAATCCCAACAGCTTTCATATTTGATAAGTACTCCGAACAATATTCTACAACTTTTTCAGCAATACAACATTCTGCAATGCAACCTTCTGGCCTATTACGATTGCATACATATGATTTTAAGATCTTCATGAATCTTTCAAAAGGATACATCTATCTTAAATAGACTGATCTGCATAACTGAACTTTGCATACAAGGTGTACTGTTAAATGAACCATTATGTTAAAAAATGAAGGAGGATAATTCTTTTCTATCAGACATAAAGTTTTCACAAGTTCTTGCAGCAAACTGAGATTGCAAATATCCATAACTTTGTTGCAAAGTGTATTGAAGAACAAAGTTATTCTAGTTATTGTTGATCTCATATTCTTATTCAATAATTCTCGTAATGTCAGTGGAAGAATTTGTTGGATCAAAGTGTGGTAGTCATGGGATTTTAGGCCATAAAGCTTCAATTCTTCCATAGAAACATAATTTCTTAAGTTAGAGCAGTATCCAACGAACTTAAGTGTAGATAACATCTTGCAAAATTTGATTTTCTCAGCCTTAGAAAGTGTATAACTTGTAGCAGGAAAATATATCTTTTTTTTACCCACTATTAGCTGTATCTCACTTTGAATTTCCAAATTTACTAGATCTAAATGACTGCTTAGTCCATCCTTTGACTTTCCAGGTATATCAAGAAGGGTTCCCATGATGCTCTCACATACGTTTATCTCAATATATCACATCTAAGTATGACATACATGAAAAAACTCCCAATATTCAAGATAAAAAAATATTAACCTTTTTTCATGCAACTTTTGACTTTGCCTCTAAAACTTTATCCTTCTTTTTTGAATTCTCAACATGCATTGTATTTTCTTATTTTTTTCTATACACATAATTAATATTTTGGTCTTTTATAAAATTTCTATACCAGTTAAAGGTTTAGGCTCAATATTAAACTCTTGACAACCATTAAATGCCTTTTTTGCTCTTCTATATAGATGATTTTGTGCAAAAATCTTCTATGACTTTGGTATACATTTTTTGACTATATTTCAAGTATACACTCTGTATATTTTTAGCACAAATTGGGCAAGCCAAATAACCCTTAACACTGCAGTCACTCAAATTTTCATACGTGAGAAAATCATTTATCGTCCATAGTAATACAGCCTTTAAGGTGAATACCTTTTGCAAATATGCATCGTAAACTTCAACACCGACATCCCATAGCATTTTTAAATCATCAATAAGTGATTTCAAGAAGATGTTAATGTCATTTTTTGGCTGCTTAGGACCCAATATCAACAAGGTTAACATCATGAATTTTTTCTTCATACACAAACATGGTGAGAGATTATAGGTGATAAGTATAACAGGCCATGTACTACGACGACTACGTAAGGAGCTATGTGGATTTATCCCATTTGCTGCAAGTGCCAATCGAAGATTTTGTGGCTCAAATGAAAAATTAGGCCATTTATGGTCTATTAATTTTCATGAGTCTACATCTATTGATGTCGAATGTAATTGTCAACTTCTCTTTCACTGGAATGCCATGTCAAATCTTTCAATATTTGACGAGTACCATACATTCTTCTAAACCTGGGTATTAGGAAAAAATACCATAGAACTTTTGCCTACATGCCTACTTTTGGATGATTGAATCCTTTAGGAATCTTTCATCTGGATTCAGAAGAATTTGGGTATACATCAATCCTTGTTTGTATTTCTATACAAAATGCAATCGTTTGGACATGCGTGTATCTTTTCATATTGCATTCCTAAGGTGCACAATATTTTTTTTGCTTCATATATTGATGTTGGCAACAAATTTTCTTTTGAAAGCACATCACCCCAAAAGCTTAATAGCTTATTGAAACTTGCATCGCTCCACCCATATTTTGTTTTAAAGTTATATAATCGTACCAAAATAGAAAGCTTTGTGAACCCACTACAACCAGTGTATAAAGGGCACTCAGCATCATCTAACAAGTCAATGAATTTCTCTGGATTACATTCAAATAGATCTCTGGCTGCTTCAACCATTTCACAGTATTGATGCCATCATTGTATTGAAGATAACATTCTTCAACATCTAAGGTACACTTATCTTCCTTAACATTATATATGTTTTCGCCTTGCCATGTTCATACGTCATAACTTGAGTCGATACCATTACAAAAAAGATGATCTTTAACCACTGTGATATCATAAACTTTCATATTCTTACATTTTATGCATGGACATTATATGGAACTAGGGTCACTAAAATTTCTTTTAACCTAATTCAAAAAAACTTCGACACCATCCTCGTATCTTTTTGTACGTCTATCAGCAGAGTACCACGACTTATCTAGTCTGTTTAAATTTAAAAAAAGTAACTAGTTTATTAAATCAACACGTATAATTAATTTTATCTAACAAACTAATTAAATTTATCAAACCACATGAAAGTAAAAAAAATGAAAGATGAAAGATAAATAATAACTTACAGTGGTTCAGCTTCCTTTGCTTTGTCATCAATCTCTTTGGACCTACTTTCCATACCTAGTAAAGTTTTCTTCAACTATTTTTCTGAAAATATAATCATATAGACAAAATTTTAGACATTTTCTAAATGAAATAGTTACTTTTTGATTCCATCGAGAAAATGAACAAGAAGGAAAAAAGCAAAGACTTCTTCACTAGTACCTTCACTGTCTGATTCTCTGAGAAGCAAGTAAAAAGAAACCAAGTTAAAGAAAATCACACTAAATGAACCCCCCTCCCTTCTTCCTCCTCATCTGTAACACCCACCGATAGCCAAACCCTAACCCTAATTCCAAGCCAAAAGGAAAAGCAGTAGAAGAAGAAGATGGAAGGACAAGGTTTGGGAGGCAAGGAGATGCCTTCTCAGTCCTTTGCCAACCTTCTGGACCTCGCCACCGCCGACTCGAGCTTCCCCTTGTTGCCCTGCCACCCCGCTTGCCTCCCTTGTGTCATGGCGGACCCATGCGTCCTGTCCATAGCTGGTGTTGCCGACAGCGACTCTCCGCAGGCCATGCCGGAGTGCGGATCATTGTATCCCACCACCTCCCCCTCCGCACGAGCCTCGACCCCATTGCCCCCCGGTTGGTCCTTCTACGACCCCGGTGCCCTTGTCCTTTAGCTCCGCTCCAGCCTTCCCACTGGCACTGAGGTCCTCCACATCGGCACCCCTTTGCGGCCTCCTAGATGGCCTTGGCCCCGCCCACCATGATGCTATCACCGCCCCCCTCTGCTATGAGTTCTGCTGCATCCCTGTCCTCTCCCTCCGACCTCCACGCTTGCTTCTACCATGGCTTATGTAAGCATTATCTCCGGCCCCTCCTCCACTACCTCCTCCTTCTCAGTCTCTCGTCCCTCAATGACCTATGTTTTGATGGAAACCCTAGGTGACATGACCTCCACCAAGCCATAATCTTCTTTGCCCGACTGCCCTTCCCCCCTCCTCTTCTCCCTCCCTCAAACCTAAAACCTAGGATATAGAATCAAAAATGAGAAAAGAAGAAGAAACCCTACCGAATTCGAATTTGGTCAATTGGTTGGCAAGGTGAAACATGAAGGTCTATAGGGAAGGTTAAGCGTCAAAGGGAAACCATGAAGGTGGATCCTGGATGAAATCATGGAATGAAATAAAAGTTTGGGTATTGAGAGTTTTTTTAGGAAAAGGAAGGAAGTGAATTAGGAGAAAAAAATAGATAAATTTTTAGTTTTATATTAGATTACGTCTTAATTAAAAATGTATTCTTTTTATATTATAAGATAATATAAGACTATATTTTTAATTATAGATGTAGTCTTTTAATTTAAGAAAAATTATAAAAACGTAGTCTAAAATATTAGACTATATTTTTTACTAAAAACATAGTCTTTTTTTCTAAAATCTAGTATAGTCTATTTAACTTTTTATAGTAGTGATAGCAATAGCTTGTGGATGGCTCAAAAAGACGTGCATGAATATTTTGTATGCTATAGTCTTGTGAAGGGTTACATAACTTGGGTGCACCATAGGAAGGTTGCATCTTCTACTACATCTGCTTTTGACTAACTTGCATAAGATGAATAACATCATTTTAATGAGATCATGAGATGTTGCATAATGCATTTGCAATGTTGAACTTAGATAGTGATGTGAATAATCATAGTTGTTGGCCCAGATGGCAACCCAAGAGGGAGGGGTGAATTGGGTTCTTAAAAATTTTGGTGCTTAAAAATAATTTTACAAAGTGATAGTGCACAAGGATATAAGCTAAGTGTTAGTGTTAAGAATGCAAAGCAAAGTATAAAAGATAGAGTAGAGAGAAAGAGAGACAAGCACAACAAGTACAAGAAATTTATAGTGGTTTGGTGTTAGCACACCTCCCAAGCAACTCTTGGGCCTACACTATAATCATCCTGATTACAGTAGTTATTTTACAAGCTCACAACTCAAACTTGTTTTAACAACGGGATCACAACGAATCCAGCTGATTTTCACAGAATCACAAGCACAAAACCTATCCCAAGCTTTCTAGCTTGAACAAGACTGATCCGCCTCCTTTGATTTAATTCCCTGATTGAATCAATCAACAAGAATATCTGAAAGATAGTTACAACAAAGATAAAGCTCCTCAAACGAGCAAATAAGACAATATAATCAAGATAGAAATAGAAGAGCATGATTTAGAAGATTTTTGAAGTTGAACTTTTCTTCTTTTCTTCTATTCCTTTGAGATGATCTTTCTCAAGACAGGATTGAAGCTTTTTGAAGAAACATTAAGGTAGAGGCCCTTGAAGAACTAGGGCTCTTTTCTTTCCTTTTGATTTGATAGAAATCTTTAAGGTTGGCTTTTAAATGCTTTGGATTTTTCTAAACTCAATTTCGAAGGATTTCGGATTTGAACTTTGCCTTTTTGATTTTTTACTTATTTCTCTCTCTTTTTTTTTTTCTCAAAACGGTCAAATGGTTTCTTTTTATAATCTTCTCTAAATCCACTTTTAGATAAAAACTAGCCGTTAAAAGTACTTGAGGATGTATTTAGCATGAAAGAGAAAAGAGTCATTGAGATTTGTTGGAGAAAAGATAAGCTCTGGAGTCATCTCTAACACTTCTGAAATTCGTATCTGACAGATTAAAGTTGACTCTAATAAGACCTGGAGTCGGCTCTAACTCGGGATGTTCAAAATGAAAACTTTTGCTTGTCACGGAGTCGGCTCTGGCTTTCGAGGGTCGACACTTCTCGTGCAGGAGTCGGCTCTAGAGAATCGGCTCTATACTCTTTGTATAAGAGTCGGCTCTAATTCTTTGCAGAGTCGGCTCTAATCTGATGCAGAAATGAGACTCTCTGTCTTTCGATTAGAGTTGGCTCTAATTCTGCAGGAGTCGGCTCTAATCCGTGTCGAAAATGCTAAATTATTTCGATACACTCCGGAGTCGGCTCTAATTGTTGAAACTTGGCATTTGACACTAGACAAAGATTTAAACTCAATTTTTTTTGAATTTTGATTAGATAAATATTTAATTTTCTGAAACACTTAATCAAAATCATTAGTGACATAAGAAATATACTCATGTGATTTTTTGTTATTCATCAAAATCAATAATTGGGTCAACAATAATAATGAACATATAGAGGAGAAAATTGTTGAAGCCAAAAAGTTTTTTAAACTTGTTAAAGAGGTCGAAAGGGAGTTGTATCTAGGTTGCAACTTGTCTTTCATAGTTCAATTACTTCACTTAAAGTGTAGCAATAGTTGGAGCAATATTTCATTCACATATTGCTGCTTCAAATACTAGAGAAGGCACTCCTATGGTGAGACGTTTTCGAGAGAGTCTTATGAAACGAAGAAAATAAATGGAGATTGGGATTAGGATATTAAAAGATTTATGCATGCCTTAATGATTTATGTTATATTGGAGGAAGCCGATCTGCTAATGCATCATGTGCCACATGTGGTGCATCAAAATAGATACCAATTGAGAAGTTGTCAAATAAAGATAAGACTTTTGAAGCATGAGAAGAAAATCTCAGTAAAAGTTTTGTACTACTTTCTTCTAAAACCAAGATTTAGAGGTTATAATTTCATAAAAAATAGCTTCATTCATGACAGCATAAAAAAGGGTCCTCATAAGATAGAATGTTAAGACATCTTGCCGATTCTTTGACTTAGAAGAAGTTTGATTGCTTACATCCATCTTAATTTCTCTTTAGAGCCTCGCAATATCAAACTCTAGTTAGTATGATTTTAATCCATTTCGAGTTGCACATAATATATAGCCAGTTGTTTTGATAACGTGTAACTTATCACCATGGCTTTGCATGAAGTAGTCTTACTTTATGCTATTGAGCCATCTTAACCTGAAAATGATATTGATGTATGTCTATAATGTCTTATAAATAAATTGAAAGGATGTGATGAATTTTTGGCATATTTTCATATGATGCTTTTTGCAAATGAAATGTGTGCAGCAGTACTATACGTATTATTAGTGACTTTTTCGGATGTGCAATCTTATCAAGTACTAAGGGTTAATATATTTGTTCTATCATAAGGATACCTGCTCTTGCTATTTTTCAAGTGGTAAGTTCTGCTAGGTGGGTCATCGTTGATTCTTGCCAAACGACCGTTTCGACAATAGAAACATTGTTTGATAGTGCTTTGTTTCGATTTCTATCTGTGACTTCTACTGTTTCAACTATAGCATGAAACCCTGCTGCAGCACCGATGGTAACTTTAATTTGAGCCCATAAGTTTTGTTTTTCTTTTTTGGAAAACTCTTTATACACCGTCTTCGATGCAGGATGACCTGTACCGAATGCGATGAGTCACCCGCATAGAGAAGCTTGTTCGTGGATCTTGCACCACAGATGCACGGGCTTATACACGAGCGAATCACCGTGCCCAGTGCAGGTCATCCTGCACCAAAGATGATGTATAAAGACTTTTCCTTCTTTCCTTTCCTATCACAATGCTCTTTTTTCTTTTTTCTTTTTTTATATAATACCTTATAGATGTTTTTATGCATGTAAGTAATTTTAATTATATAACCCCTAGTTGAAACTGTGACCATTGAGAAAGGTTTCTACAACAGCATCTTGTGCCTCAGGTACACCAACGTACTTCTCTAGTTGCTGCAACGTAAGCTACTTATCTAGTAAATAATCCTGATTTCATGCTACTTTCATGACCTCTTCAAGTTCATGCATGATCTTCTTGTCAGCATCGTATCATTTATTTGTGCAAATGCATTAAAGCTGTCTTGAATATGTCTTTGGAGGATGATTAAAATAAACCAGCGCTATGTTGTGAACAATTGGTCACATATATACAACATGTTCTTCATTTATTTTGTATGCATAAATTTAATGCAGGATTTATACATATGCTTACAATTGAGATAAAGGCTCAAAAAAAAAATAAAAAAAAAATAACTATAGCACATTCAAATTAATTCTGCAAGCTATCATATGAGCTGGCTGATCACTGCTGTGGGTCATATCGTACCTGACATGCGATGGCAAACTATACAGAGTTGTCCATAAGTTATATAAAATATTTACTCTTTATAATGCATGCCTTGTTTTAGAACTATAAAGTTTCTTATGCATTCAAGAGGTCCAAATTAGCATTCCAAGTGGGGAATTTATGTTATGAGTTATGATTTGGCTAGAAAACAGGTAAATTAAGGCTTTAGTGGAATAACAAGGAATTTAAACTATATAAAGTCCAATTAATATATGAAATCTTCAAAATAGTGTCATTGGATGCCTAGAACTAGGTTGGCATTCTAAGATGAAGCAATCCAGACCACATATAGTTCAAATGGACTTGGACAGACATCTGACCACTACGTACCATCATCTTTCTTTTCTGCAGATGATGCAGCAAACTTTCATTTATGATTTCTGTCACGTCCCAGACCCAAAATTTTTGAGCTAGGGTGACAAACCCGCCGCGTGCCGGGCACGCAAGGCGTCCCGAAACATGACACTGAGTTCAAGAAAAGCAACAACCTATATATCATTCAAGTCCATGACTTTAATACAATCCATAACTAGAGATTTGGGCTACAAGCCCTACACATAAGCATTACTGGGGTTACATCAACATATGAATCCACTTTATTTTAAATAGAAGCTCCAACGAACCTATGGTTCCTTATACACCACAATAACATAGTCTGGGCATCAAGCCCTACACATAAATACACTGGCATAGCAATAAGATAAAATCTATATTTTATTTGAGTTGATGTCCATCACTCCAACATGTTATTCTCAAATCTCATGGTCCTGTAGCAAAAACATTATAATATTTTTGTGAGATTACACTCAGTAAGTAAACCATGTTATGCAGTCCAATCATAGCATAGCAATCAATAAGCATATAAATGATCTGCATGCATAAACATTTCATAAATACTCAAACATGCAATATAAGTAAACCCATCATTGTTATATTATATCATATGTGTCCCACGGCCCTGCAATGCCCCATAACAAAGGAGAGCCGCGGCGACACATATAAATATAATTTAATCATTTGCACTCATCATTATTGTATTATATCATAGTAAATTATCAGTGCATATAAAGCATTACACAAATACTCAAACATCATTGCTATATTATATCATAAGTGTCCCACAGCCCTGCAATGCCCCATAACAAAGGAGAGTCGCGGCGGCACATATTGATATAATTCATTCTTTTGCATTCACAATCACTCCATTATGCAATGTAAGTATTATATCATGCGTGTCCCACGGCCCTGCAATGCCTCATCTGAGCACATCCTCTAGATGTGTATGGCCATAGCAAAGGAGAACCGCGGCGGCACTTATGAATATAATACTAATCAATTGCATCCATAACCGTTCAATTATACTATATAGGTAAACCCACTGTTTATACTCTCAATGGTAACTGTAAATGTGACCCACGGCCCTGCAATATCTCAATAATGCCAACAGGCATCCCCCCTACTGAAGTAGGGTCGAAATGCCATAGTATACTAACAAGTATCCCCCCTACTGAAGTAGGGTCGAAATACCATAGTATACTAACAAGTATCCCCCCTACTGAAGTAGGGTCGAAATACCATAATGTACCAACCAGTATCCCCCCTACTAAAGTAGGGTCGAAATACCATAATGTACCAACCAGTATACCCCCTACTGAAATAGGGTCGAAATACTAGGATATGACATGATAAAGGAGAGCCGCGGCGACACATAACAGTACCTCACATCATATGCACTCATCATATCAATAACAACACCATATTGTATAAACAGTGGATTATACCTACTGAACACTTGCATGTAATACATCACATCAATTTCATAATAACTGCATCTTTCATGCATAATAACTGCATCTCTCATGCATAGCAACTGCATCTCTCATGCATAGCAACAGCATCTCACATGCATAATAACTGCATAGCATCCACACATGAAATCATAGTATTCATCTACTTACTCATTTAGCCAATAACAATTCACAATTTAACTACGCATATCCTGAAATAAATTATTTAATAAACTGATAACTGGCTTACTTACCTCAGTACGCAATCCAACAGGTATAAATAAGTTAGTCAGATGTCTGAGCACCTACAGGATCATTTCACAATCAATTTATTAGGACACGAATGTTAAAATGACCCTTAGGATTTCTACCCAAACTAAATCACGGGCCCTACTTTGGGTTTGAATATCTCCCACTATACAAACCCAAATGGGGAAGTAAAAATACCCGTGAAACTAGAATTCACCCAGATTCTAGCCATATAATTATTTTATATTTTTTGGCCCGTTATGGGGCCCAAAAGCCAACCTCAAAACGGCTCACAGCTCGGCCCAAAAGGCCTGAACCGGCCGGCCCAGCCGGCCCGGTTCAACTTTATTCCTCCCGATCCCCTATTTCACCGAACAGGGGATGGGGACATGGCCGGCGGCCGGGGCCGCCGCCGGCCAAATTGAGGGCGGCCCGGCCGCCGGTGGCCGGGCCAGAGCCGGCCGCCGCCGCGGCCGGCCGCCAAACCCCTTCCCTCACCCTCAATTTCTCACTCTCTCTCTAAATCCTCCACGCGGCACGGAAGTGTGCCGGCGCACGGCCGGCCACCATGGCCGGCCGGACCTCCACCGGACGCACGCCCGGCGCCGGTGGAGGCGGCAGTCCAAGTCTCGGGCCCGGCGAGGCGGCGAGCACGCCGCCGGGCCCGAACCAACCGGCGGAAGCCGGTTGCCACCGCACGAGAGGAGGGCCAATTGGCCCTCCCTCTCCTCTCTCTCTCCACCACCACCCCGCCGGATGCCTCCCTCGGCGCCGGCGGGGTCGCCGGCCAGGTATCAGGCCCGGTGCAGCGGCGAGCACACCGCCGGGCCTGAACCAAGGGGATCGGCCGGTTCCTCTTCTCTCCCTCTCGCGATCTCTCTCTCTGTTTCTCTCATGCTGTCTCTCTCTCCTGTTGATTCTTTCTCTCTCTTGGTTCTCTTTCTCTCTCTCACGCTCTCTCTTTCACTCTCTTCTCTCTCTCTCTCTCTCTGAGAGGCAGGGGATTACCTGATGGAAGCGGATGCCCGGATGATGGAGGGAGTCCCCCCCTCCATCGAATAAATAATTCCCTACGCAACGCTTCAGCCCAAGGACTCGGAAACCCATCAGACGCGGCTCGAGAATCCAAGCGGTATACAGGGAACTTAAATGTCATAATAACACCAGGTGCCACCCCAATTAATACTGTGAGTTAACCTCCCCACTATTAAATTACCGGGGTTTACAATTTCTATCTGCTCAACATTCATTGCATACCAAAATTAGCATGATTGCCACTAATTAATCTTTGTATGTTTCCTGATGTCTTCTATGATGCAGGTTTTGTTGACTTTTTACGGTTGAAAGTTAAATTTTTTTAAAAAAAAAATAATAGACCCACGCGAGCATTTAATGCTTTCGTGGGATGTCCCACTGGGAAAAACGCTCGCCAGCGAGCTTTCGCAATAATTCGCTAACGCTCGAGCATTCCGTAAACTTTGCGTGACCAATGTTCTGAAAGGAACGGTCACAAATAGTCATATTTTTTATATATACGGATAAGCTAAAGGAAAAAAAGAAGTAAGGGGATTCAAATCCTAAAAGCTTTATTCTATTATTTTAGATCTTGCTGTTGCAAAAGCTTAGAGTCTGTCTCAACAAGCTACTGGTGAAAACTATTGGGTGAAATATTTATTTAACTATTTTTATTATTATATTTTTCTTTGGGTATCTGAAGTTTCATTGGGTTTGCATCTTCATCCGATCGTGCTCGTGATAGAAGGATCGGATTGAGCTGGATCGTTGTACCTTGGAGATAATCACCAACAACCTGCATGAGGGGGTAAAACTTGTCCTTAGGGTAGTGTCTAACAGGACCAGCTAGATTCTTTTTAACTTTAGTTTATATTTTGAATTTAATTTTTAGATTAATCTTCTAGTATTTTCTAGAAAAGAATTTTTGCAAAATCAAAAACAATTTTGTAACCGCTAAGCATAAGTTTTCTTATAATTAGAAATTGCTAGATTTTATTATAAGTAATTAAAAAAATTCTTACTTTTGAATCTATGCAGAAGCCATAGAATTTATTTTAAAAAAGTGTTTTGAATTTAAAATTTTAAATTAAAAATTAAAATTTGAAATTCAAATTTTGAAATTTAAAATTAAAAAAAATTGAAACTCAAATTCAAAATTGAATTATTTGAGTTAATTTTTTCTTAGTGATTTTATTATTGCAAGTAGTTTCTAGATTTAATTCTTTTGAATTTAAATTTAAAATCTAGAAATATATAAAAAATCACTAATTTAAAAAAATTCAAATTATAAGGATAAACCTTCTACTTTTTGGTTGTGCAGAACAAATTAAGCAACCAACTTACTTAAAATGGGTTCTGATGATTAGTACAATCAAACCTGAAAAATTTAATGGATCATTCTTTAGGAGGTGGCAAAGCCAAGTGAAATATTGGCTTATCACTCTAGGCTTATTTTCTGCCATAAAATTACCAGATCCCAAATCCAATACTCAACAAGGTTCTTCTAGTATAGTTGATACTTTATCTTCATCAACATAAAAAACACCCTAAGAAATAGATTTTTATTATAGACATAGAATTTTAAGTGCTCTATCTGAGAATCTTTATGATGTCTACCTTCCCACTAAAACTCCTAAGGAACTATGGGATGCCCTTGAGGCTGAATATGGGATGGATGATGCTGGTCTAAATCGATTCACCATCTCAAAATTTTGAAAGTATATAATGATAGATTCCAACCTATTAGTATTCAAATTCATGAATTCTAAGATTTTCTTAAAAAGTCTGAGTTGACTGGCTGTAGTTTTTCTAAAAACTATAAGGTCCAAGCCTTAGTAGATGCCCTTCCACCTTCTTGGTCATCCTTTACACGAGAGCTAAGCTATAAGCAAGGTAGCTTGACCCTAACAGAAGTGATTAACTCTATTAGGATTGAAGAAGAATACCGGTTTAAGCTCAATCAAAATCAAAAGTCAAACCTTGGATCTAAAATCCATCTGACCGAGTCAAATCCAACTCCAAATCAATTCAAACCTAAGGGAAAGAATTTTAAGAAGAAGAAATTCCAATCTAGATCCAACCAATCATACAAACCTCCTCAGAACTGATCAAATCAGAACCGACCGAATCAAAAGTCAAAAAATTATAAAAGCACATTTTACTTTATGTGTGAAAGGACAAATCATGTGGTGAACGACTGTTACCATCGAAAGACTGAACCATTGAGAAAATCATCTAAACCACAATTTAACGTGGTTGAGAGTGGTGCTGAGCCTTCTTTCAGGTCGGTAAATTCAAAATTCTTAATTAACTCAACCCAATCTTTTTGTGATTGGTGGCTTGATTCAGGAGCTAATGTTCATATTTGTTTTGATTTCTCCTGGTTCTTCACCTTTCAAGAATCAAGTGGAGGAGGTGTGACACTTGGGAATAATTCTTTAGCACAAGTACTTGGGAAAGGTCAAGTGAATCTAAAGATGACATCTGGAAAGATCCTGGTCCTTCACGAAATGATGTTAGTTCCTAGTGTTAGAAGAAATTTGATTAATGGATCTCTCCTTATATCTAGAAGATATAAAATTGTTCTAGAGTCAAATAAAGTTGTAATTACTCGTAATAATAAATTTGTTGGTAAAGGCTTTGTTTGTGAAGGTCTTTTTAAATTAAATGTATCCTCTAAGTTATCTAATAAAAGTCCTCTTCTTTTTAATGTTGAATCTTCAAATGTTTGGCATAATAGACTTGGTCATGTGAATTTTGATCGTATTCATTACATGACAAATCTTAATCTAATTCCTAAAGTTCATATTGATAGAAAGTTCAAATGTGAGATTTGTATTCAAGCCAAGATGCCAAGAAAACCTTTTAAATCAGTAAAATAAGTTCAATACTTCTTGAATTAGTCCATAGCGACGTATGTGACTCTACCAAGTTTCCTACATGGGAACGAAGTCATTACTTTGTAACATTTATTGATGACCTCTCTCGATACTGTTACATATATTTGATAGAATCTAAGGATGAAGTATTAGATAAGTTTAAGATTTATAAGGTAGAAGTTGAAACCTAAACTGAGAAAAAGCTTAAGAAATTTAGGTCAGACCGCGGTGGTGAATATACCTCAAATGAAATGACTTTATTTTGTCAAGAATATGAAATTATTCATAAAGTTACACCACCATACTCTCCTCAGTCCAATAATGTAGCTGAACAAAAAAATCGTACATTAATGGATATGGTTAACTCAATGTTAATAAGTTTGGGAGTACCCGAGAACTTGTGAGGGGAAGCTCTTTTAGCTGCATGTTATATTTTAAATAGGATATCCTTTAAGGATAGTCCTAAAACACCTTTTGAGCTTTGAAAAGGTAGAACACCCAGGCTAGATTATCTTAAAGTGTGGGGATGCTTGGCTAAGGTAGGAATACCTAAACCCAAGAGAAAAAAAATAGGACCTAAATCTGTAGATGCTATCTTTATAGGTTATTCCTTAGATAGCAGTATAAATAGGTTCCTAGTGATAGACTCTGATATAAGTGGTATCTCAAATAATACTCTTATCGAATCAAGAGATACTACTTATTTTGAAAATATTTTTCCTTTCAAGAACCAAGTACCAAATCAATTCTCTTCTAATCCTTTCTTGGTTCATGATTCTTTTAAAGCTGGGTCCTCTAATGAGTCAAAGAAAAGAAAAAAGATCTAATCCTGAAGGTGGACATTCTGAACTTAGGAAAAGTTCAAGGATAAGGAAAGAAAATGACCTTGGTAAAGGTTTCTTTACTTTCCTAGTCGAAGGCAAACCTTCTTCTTTTTCAGAGGCGATGTCTTCTCCTGATGCTCCTTTTTGGAAGGAAGCTATTCTTTCTGAATTTTATTCAATCTTACAAAATGAAACTTGGATCTTATCTGATTTACCCCTTGGAAGCAAAATTTTAGGGTGTAAGTAGGTATTTAAGAAGAAATTTAGACATGATGGTTCAATAAAAAGTATAAGGCTAGATTAGTAGCCAAAGGGTATAACCAAAAGAAAGGGTTAGATTTCTTTGATACCTATTCTTCTGTAGCTAGAATAACAATCCTTAGATTACTATTGCTTTCATTCATAAGTTAATCATTCATCAAATGGATGTGAATACTGCGTTCCTTAATTGAGATCTTGAGGAGAAGATCTATATGGAACAGCCTGAAGGTTTTGTTGTAAAGGGACAAGAAGACAAGGTTTGTAAACTTATCAAGTCCCTTTATGGTCTTAAACAGACTCCTAAACAATGGCATGAGAAATTTGATCAAATTATTCTATCTTTTGGATTTCAAATCAATAATCATGATAAGTGTGTTATTCTAAAATCATCGACAATGATTGTGTAATCCTTTGCTTATATGTAGATGATATTTTAATTTTTGGAACATCTCTTGAAATTATTTCAAGTGTTAAATCTGTTCTCTCTTCTAAGTTTGATATGAAAATTTAGGTGAAGCGGATGTAATCCTAACGATGAAGCTTATCAAGTCCCATGAAGGGATAGCTCTATCTCTTTCTCATTCTATAGAAAAAATGATCAAGAAGTTTGGTTATTCCAATCTTAAATTAATATCTACTTCTTTTTGATCCTAGCTTTCACCTAAAGAAAAATTTAGATGACCTAATTACTCAATTAAAGTATTCTCAAATTATAGGATTTCTCTTGTATGTAGCAAATAGAACAAGACATGATATTGCCTATGCTATAAGAAGGCTTAGTAGATATAATCAAAATCCTGATCAATCTCATTGGGTAGCCTTAGAAAGAGTGTTCCGATATTTAAAGGGAACACTTAATCTCTCTTTGATGTTCACTGAATACCCTGAGGTGGTTGAGGGTTACAGTGATGCTAATTGGGTCACTGATTCTCATGATTTAAAATCAACCATCGGATATCTCTTTCTTCTTAGCGGTGCTGCTATTGCCTAGGGATCCACTAGGCAAATTATCATTTCTAGAAGCACCATGGAGGCCAAGTTGATAGCTCTGGATACCACCTGTAATGAGGCAGAGTGGATAAAAAATATAATATCAGAGTTACCTTTGGTACCTAAGCCAGTTCCAGCTATATCAATCCATTGTGATAATAAGGCCGCAATTGAATTGACAAATCAAAAGAGTACCAATAAAAAATGAATTGCCATATATGGCTTCGTCATAAGTCTATAAGACAACACAAGAAAAATGATGTTATCTCTTTGGAATTTGTCAAATCTGAGAAGAATTTGGTAGATCAATTAACCAAGGGATTATCTAGGAGTGGAGTCCTAGATTCATCGAGGGGGATGGGGCTTAAGCTCATTATTTGGTCACCAGTAGTGGATTCCCAACATCTGTGATTGGAGATCCCACGAATGAGGTTCAATGTGATAGAAACGAAGCTGATTGAGTGATTGTGTTAGAGCACAAATTAAGAAATTTTTTTTTCAACCCATCCCTATGATGAGTGCTCTTATAAACTGACAAAGTAAATTTGTGTAAGGTTGAGTGATTCTCTTAATGGATCCGAGGTAGGTTATCTGCAGAGTATTAGTCACAAATACCCTTGGAGGATTCACCTATATGAGAATTATCATATTAGGCCGTGACTAAAGGTTTGGACTAACCTTAAGAAATTCTCATGAAAAATCAAGGTACTAAGCGCAATGCCTTTAATATGCTCTGACCGCTTAAACCCAATTGATTCATACTGTGTGTGTGATTAGTAGAAGTCTGAGTCAAGGACCTAGTTCAAGGTCTAATCCACTATGGTTCCTTCAGATATATACAATCAACACTAAGTGAGGTTCAAGTCTACAGGATACCTCACATATTGCGCAGTATAAGATGCCCTAAAATTAATATTATACTATTTATTTATTTATTTTTATTTAAAAGCTTTTGTGGGGATTGTTGACTTTTTACTTTTAAAGTTAAAAGTTTTTTTTAAAAAAAAAGATAACGGACCCACACGACCATTTAATGCTCGCATGGGACGTTGGGAAGACGTTGGGAAAAGTGCTCGCCAGTGAGCATTCGCGAAACGCTCGCGTTCTAGAAGGAACGGTCACAAGAAAAAATGGTCATATTATATATATATATGGATAGGCTAAAGGAAAAAAAAGAAGTAAGGGGATTCAAATCCTAAAAGCTTTATTCTATTATTTTAGATCCTGCTGTTACAAAAGCTTGGAGTCTGTCTCAACAAGCTACAGGTGAAAACTACTGGTGAAAGGTTTATTTAACTATTTTTATTGTTATATTTTTCTTTGGGCATCTGAAGTTTCATTGGGTTTGCACCTCCATCCGATCGTACTCGTGGTAGGAGAATGGATCGAGCCGGGTCATTATATCTTGAGGACCTCCATCCGACCGTGCTTGTGGTAGGAGAATCGGATCGAGCCAGATCGTTGTATGTTGGGGATAAATCGCCAACAACTCGCACGAGGGGGCGAAAACTTGTCCTTAGGGCAGTGTCTAACACGACCAGCTAGATTCTTTTTAACTTTAGTTTATATTTTAAATTTAAATTTTAGATTAATCTTCTAGCATTTTCTAGAAAAGGATTTTTGCAAAATCAAAAATAATTTTCTAACACGTTCCACCGAATGCAATGATGCAGTGTCATATGTTATAGTGTCATATGGTCTAGGTTATACATATTGATAGATCTAAAGCCTAAACCTTGCTGGACTTTCAATCATCATCATCTTCATCTTCATCAACAATGTCAACTACACTTGCGTTGAGGGCATATTCAATCGTTCAATGAGCTTAGCCTTCCTTTTAGCTTCCTCAAGTTATACTTGCCAACAAAACAAGTAAAGATTAATGGGTGGAACATAGAAGCGTCTTGAGCTCAAGAGGTCATGGTTTGTTCCTAATTTTTCATTTAGCTACCCAAAATGGAAGCATGCATGGAGAAATGGTGTTCTGCATCAGTATACATACATCACCGAAAGCTCTTTCTTGACATAATCCCGACTTGCCAGCATCAAAAACATTAAAAGCATGCACATGAAGGGGTTTGAGCTCACGCCACATGCCCACATCAAAAACATTATAAGCATGCATTTGAAGAGGGGCTAAGGTCAGTCTATGCCATATATACTCAGTATGCTACTTTCCTAATGGCTTCTCCCAAACAAGCTTCTGTGATCCCTTCCAATTTACTTTCAACTCTATCATGCTTTTTATAGGTCAATGATATAGTGTTATATTAGTAGTATATAATACATATACTATTATATGAATAGCTAGGATAATGTTCTCACAAGAGGCGAAGTTCAAAATATATCATACAATTCTTTCACTTACAAGTCAATCAACACATTTTTTTATTACAGGATATCTAGATAATCATCTTCAAAAGACAGCAAAAAGGTTACTAAAAAAAAAGGATAGCAAAAAGCTTTATAAAATGAAGGAGATGTTAACTACAATGAATAAAAAGAATATTGATTTGAAGGAGAAATGTAATCTAGTATAAGCCTGACTATTCTTCTGCATAACAAATTATTCTAAACATGTGAAGCTAACAACTACGGATGCCCCAATCAGATAGGATGCCTACCCCATGACATCTAGCAAAAAGCTTTTTAAAATGAAGGAGATGTTAACTACAATGAATAAAAAGAATATTGATTCGAAGGAGAAATGTACTCTAGCATAAGCCCGACTATCTTCTGCATGACAAATTATTCTAAACATGTGAAGCTAACAACTACAGATGCCCCAATCGGATAGGATGCCTACCCCATGATACTGTAGCTAAGCATGAACTCAAATGCCAACATTATTTAACATTTTAATATTATATATGATTGCTTTAAATATCAACATGATATATAGCTAACTAATGCATCTAGTGAACGTGAGGTCTCACCAACATATATCTCATTGGCTAATCATCCTTAAGTCCTATGATTTCAGCTCATCAAGTAAGCTTCTCATATTTTTTTATCATCTTTTTATTTTTCTCGTATCAATCCTATGTCATCTTTTTCCTTTTATTTTTCCTTCAAGGTGTAGAAAGTCTCTATGACTATGATCAAGTTTTCAAAAAGAATAGGCTAGCACATGCAGCTCTTCCACTTCAGTTAGGCATAAAACTCATCTACTTGTCTAATTGTGTTATGGTTTTTCGGTTGTTTGGATAAGCGAAAATAAAATGAGAGGTTGAATAAAACAATTTAACATTTTGTTAGTGGTGCAGTCGTCACGGGTTAATGATTAAAATGGAAAGAAGAATAAAGCAAAATATAAATACTCAATCACTTTGTTGATATAAATATATTTAGATTAAGTGAAGAAATATAGCTCAGCAACTTTTCTATATTACATTTTCTACATTACTTGCACCATTCTTCTAGCTTGTTGAACTTTACATAAATGATTCACTAAACTAATAATTTATAAGATAAGGTTTTTTTTCCTTGAAAACAATACGTATTTAGTGGCTCCTTAATAACTTTGCCCATGAAATTAATTATACTTGCTAAATGTTTGATGTATATATTTATTGAACGTCTAGAACACATATTTTGAATATCGAATATATATTTGATTAGATTATTAATTTTGAATATCCAATATTTTTTATTGGGTTGTTATTCATCTTATACTTAAAGATATAATTGTTTGACAACCCCTAAATGTGCGTCATTTTGCAAAAGAAAAATCATCTTATTTTTTCTTGCAAAATTAATAATCATCTGTATTTTTTGAGCAAAAGCTACTCTAGCTTGCTTTTATTGTAGTGCTGAAGAAAAAATGTTTGGTGAAATAGAGTTAATTGAATGAATTTTATACAGGGTTATGCCGTCTTATTTGCAAAACAAAAATGATTATAATCATATTTTACTCTAGTGCTAAAGAAAGATGATGAGAATTGCGAACAGGTTATAGTTGAAGCATTCTAGTGAAAGTAAGATGGTATGGTTGAAATATAGACAATGGCTTTTAACATCCTCCTATAATGATCTTTTGGAGCAGATTCTATCATTGGCTAAGCCAATGTTCTCCTATTTATCAATTATTTTTTCCCTTTTTTTTTTTTTAGGTGCGTCCAGCCATCTAGCTTCTTAAAGTAAGCAAGACAATAGAAGTAGCACTTAGTCCACAAAGAGTCTCAATCGATCATTGCGATAGATGGCTCATGCATTTAGCATAATCATAACAATTATTTTTAGGATTGGACTTGTAGATCTGATGCAGAAACGTTAGGAATTTAGACTTAATTGTCTAAACTAACTCAAGACCTTTATATTCCTTAACAGGGGGCCCACCACGTCCACGGAAATTCCATAATCCCTGATGGATCGAGAACTCAATCACTAAGCTACTCTCCAAGCTTTTACAATATTAAAAACTCTTAAAAACAAAGTTAAAGAAAAACATCAGCTATGATTTAATAATATATAACACTTGCTTTACTAAGTTACAGAGAAACTAGGAGAATGGAGCAAGGGCTCAGAAAGATCATACTATCAAATTAAATTTATTATTATGAATTTATTTTTATTTTTTAATGTAAATACTATACTTATATATGATTTCATTATATATTTGGTTTTTATTTATTTGTTGTTATTATTTATTTTTATTTGAAAACCCTATTTGTAGGAAGGAACACTACAAGAATTTCGCAAATTAGCGACACCATTTTGGCATCGCTAAACAAAAAAAATTCGTTGCTAATCCAATTAGCGACGCAAAAAAAATTTGTCGCTAAATTGATCGTCGCTGTGAATATTAGCGACGCCGAGCTGTTTCGTCGCTAATTAGCAACGAGTTTAGCGATGTCGCTATCTGCGTCACTAAATAGCGACCATAGTTAGCGACACCTATTAGCGTCACTAATTGATAGGCATCGCTAATTACAAATTAGCGATGTCTATTAGGAAATGCTAATTTATAATGAAATTTAGCGATGCCTGGTAGGCATTGCTATTTTTTAATAAAATTTTATAAATTTAATTTCATTAATTTTTATTAATATGCTTAAATAATATTCAATTTTAATTAAGATCACTACTTAATACCTTCCTGCATGCTAAGATAAATTGACTAATCTGTATGCATATAATAGAGTTTAAATGTCCTATGGTCAATATGATTTTGATTAATTGAGGACTAGCCATAACATCTTTAATTAATCAAAATTATATGTTGGGTTGCAAAGATCACATAAAGTTAGATGACAATAATCGTAAATATTTAATGCAATAAATCTTATTTCATAGGAATTTTTATTACATTTATATAATTAATTAGGATGAGATAATAAATTATTTTCCTAATTTATCCATAGGAATTAAAAAAGAAATATAATTTGTTAGTCACATCATTAAGTTAATGAATCTATTTAAGTTTAATAACTTAGCCTACAGGTAGCTATTATATGTTATTGATTCATAATATTGCATGCTTACATTGGTAAGACAAAACATTAAGTTGTATGCCTTAATTTTAGTTACATGAACATGATTATTTATTTATTTTATGTAGCTATTTTACCTGTGAATATTTTTGATATGAAATGTGATGTTTCCGATTTAAGTGGTAACAATTATAAAGTATGAAAGGAACGAATTCTCCTTCACTTAGGGTGTATGGACATTGACTATGCCATAAGGAAGGATGAACCACCTACAGTTACACCTACTAGCACTCAGGCTGAGATTGCTGCGTATGAACGATGGTAGCGATCTAATCGCCTCAGTATGATGTTCATACATACTAAGATTTCTGCTAGTACATGTGGTTCAATTCATGAGTGCAAAAATTTTAAGAAACTTCTGAAGGCTATTGATGCACAGTTTGAGTTTTCAGATAAGGCACTGGCTAGCATCCTTATGATAAAGTTATCATCAATGAAGCTTACTATTATTGGAGGTGCGTGAGTACATCATGAAGATGAGGGATATTGTGGCTTAGCTAAAATTCCTAGAGGTTGAGATGTCAAAATTTTTCTTAGTGCACTTTATTCTGAATTCACTTCTACAATAGTGGTCCCTTCAAAATATCTTACAACACTCATAAGGATAAATGGTCAATTAATGAACTTCTGACCATGTGTGCTCAAGAGAAAGGAAGGTTGATTCTAGAAATGGAAAAAAGTGCACATTTAGTTACTTGGAGAAAGACTAAAGCTGCTAAAGCCAAACGCAAAGAAAGGGTAAAGTACCAATTTATACATAAGTCAAGAAGGAATCCAAATGCTTCTTTTGCAAAAACAAAGGGCATATGAAGAAGGATTACCTTAAATTCAAGGCTTGACTTGAGAAAAAAGGTACTCTAATCTTATTCGTATGTTATATATCCAATGTGGTTGTTTGTTATAACATATGATGAATTAATTCTGATTCTACAATCCATATTTTAAATACCTTGCAGGGTTTTCTAAATAAAAAAAAAGTGGGAAGTGAACAAAATCTATTTAGAAAATAAGATGAGCTCACATATGGAAGCAATTAGGACATGTAGACTTGTTTTAGATTCTAGTTTTATTTTAGATTTGAAAAAGGCTTTTTATATTTTAGGTTTTTCTAAAAATTTGATTTTAGTGTCAAGACTTTCAAATTTAGTCCCAATAATTGAATGATCATGTGGTTTACTAACACTACAAGAGAACAAAAATATAGCGACACCCAAATGCATCGCTAATGCGTTGCTAAACATGCTATTGCGATGCATTAGCGATGCAATGACGGCGTCGCTATGATTATCATCGCAATATCAATTTGTGCAATTGCGTTGCTTAACAACGACTCTCTGTGATGCATTAAATGTGTCGTAATATATTGCGACACAACTAAATATGTCACAATATTGTGACGCATCCTAAATGCATCGCTAATTTTAAAACTAATTTTTAATTTTTAATATTATTATTAAATATTACGATGCATTCAATTGCATCGCAATATTGCGACGCATTTAGTTGCATCGTAATATTTAATAATAATATTTAGATATATTAGCAATGCAATTTGAGTCGCTAATGCGTTGCTAATTAATTTTTTTTTAAAATATTGCGACGCCAGGTCATTGCATTGCAATATTTAATAATAATGTTTTAGATACATTAGCGACGCAATTTGAGTTGCTAATGCATCGCTAATTAATTTTTTTAAATATTGCGATGCCAGGTCATTGCATCGTAATATTTAATAATAATATTTTAAAAATATTAGCGATGCAATTTCAATTGCTAATGCATCGCTAATTAATTTTTTTAAAAAAAATAAAATATTAAAAATTAAAATGGTTAATATAATTTCATTACATTTAAATATTGATCGAAACATTCATAACTCATATTGATCCAAACATTCATCATTCAATTTCCAAAAATAATTAATATATTAAATTTTTGAAGTTTTCATGTACAAAATATAAAAAGTAAAGAAAAAAATACATCAAGAATCGGTACGATCACGTGGAGGCTGAAAACCCTGCAACATGCGGCTAACCATATCCTGCAACTGACGCATCTGCTCTCGCATGTCTGCAAGCTCCTGCTGAAGGCCTCCGGTACGCTGCTCGAACTTGTGATCAACCTCCTATCGAACCTCCTGCCGAACATCCTGTCGAACCTCCTGACGAACCTCCTCCGTGATAGATCTCTGAATGTCGTCTAAACACTCGACAAGAATATCACCAGAATATCGCGAGCTGGAGGCCTGATGGAGAAAATATGCAGAAGCTCTAGTGCCCAGACCATAGACCCTGCGGTCTCGCGGCTGGGCACCAACAGCCTCCAAAAACATACGTCCACTCTCCTCTACTGAGAGTTCGACGGGCGTCCCCCCATTAGTGGAGTTGACCTGCGATGCCTGGGAGTGAAGCTCCTCGACTGTCTTTGAATTATAAAATCAACAATAAATGAATCAATAAATTTCTCTAAATAAAATTTTAGAAATTAAACAGATACAACATAAAGCTAATTTCTTACCGCAATCTCCCGTGATCGTGTATCGACCCAGGAACTGTCCTCCTGGTGTGTGTCGCCCTGAATAGACGAAACTCACCAGGATCTCCGCCATCCTGCTCAGACTATAACAATAGAAAAATAGATATTAAAGTAAGTATTTGTAAATAACTAAATTAGTAATTAAATTATTTATGTTTTCTTATCATACGGCGTTTGTGCTCCTGAATTGAAATGGAGCTCGAAGTGTGGCGGGAGAGACCCATGCCAGGACTACCCCTCTCGGATCGGCGGTTCGTGCTGGCTGATGCGGACCTCCTGCGCCAGCCATCAGACTGCCAGATCTGCTGCCTCATGCCAAATACCTTCTGGCACATGCGCAGGACGGTTACCCGATGACCTCCAACGATGAAGCATGTCGGAGTATCGGCATCCCGTAAGAGCTTCCCATGCTGCCCTAATGGCATCATGGCTGGCAGGGTCCCACGTAAACTTTTTCTGCATTAAAATAAATAGTAAGTTTCAAAATTTATTAAGATTAAGAAATTTTATATCAGTGATAAATTATATTTAATAAGTTTACCTGAAACTTTGAAAAATAAAACTCCCTCGTGGCTGCAGATACATGGCGCCAATCGTAGCCACTGGGATCCGCACACCTCTGAAATATGGAGCTGATGTGGCTCGATACATGATGCTGCTCAATAAATCTGTTAAAAAAATGCATATTTATAAGTAATTGACTTAAAAACATAAATATATATTTTTAATTACTATATACTTACAGCCCATGAGCATCCAATCGAAGTACGGTGCAGCCGATGGTGGAAGAACTCTCGGAGGTCTGTGCCGATCGGCTGGATGATAATAGCAATGCAGGATCACCGCCGACTGCTGGAGAGATCGGAGGCTGTGCGATGTGTGGAGATCTGAACTCTCCATCTCCAAAGCTCATGTGATCAGATGCTGCAGGCTACGTCCTTGCTCACTCCATCCGTCGTCGGTAGATCTACCTCGGTCCATCATACTGAAAATACTAAAGATTCATGAATGTAATTACGATTAATGATTGAATATGTAAAAATATAGCATTTATAAAAATAAATTGAATTTAGAAAAACCTCTATGTTTAGTCGGTTTCATTTGTTTCGTGAAATCTTGGTTCAACATCCGATGTCGTATCGGACTGCGATTCAGTTTCATTATCATCGGAAGGAAACTAAACATTTGCATCCACTATTTTTAGACATCACCATTTGGATCTCTAAGTAATGTTTCAGGAGCTCTTGTGTCGTCCTCAATTGCATGCATTTCCATCTCATCCTCTTGAAATGCAGGGCACTCGGTTGATTAACTTGATGAACTGTCATCTAATACGATTGTTGAACGTGGGACGATTTTAGAAACATCCCACCAATCTCACTTTTCATTGCGCAAACTTGGATATCCGCAGTAAAACACTTGCTGAGCTTGGGATGCAAGGATGAATGGTTCATATTTTTGCAATCTTCGTCGATGGTTCACTTTAACTAAATTGTAGTCGTTATGAACCCTTTTGCCCACAGGAACTGTCAGATCGAACCAATCACAACGAAACAATATGGTTTGTTTCATAGGCCAACCGAGATATTCAACTTCAACCACCTCTACTAACTTTCCGTAATAATCATATATATTTGCTCTAACACTTTCTCCTTTAACACACACGCCCCAATTCTGCGTGCCTCTTGAAGCTGCTAATCGTTCAATCTAAAATTTGTACCATTAACAAAATAGCCAGTAGAGGTTGTTACGGTCTTCAATGGCCATTGCGATAGACATTTAATGAAAATATTGTTGGTTGTGGACTATGGACCGTTTACCTATAAATTAATAAGCTATTCACAACCAATTCAAAAAATAAAAGCCATGATTGAAATTGATTGAGTGATACTACTCACAAATTCATAAAACTAGTAAGTGAACTCCGTTTCTAACTTCTGCCGAATTGCAACTTGACTGATGTCGGGATTCATCTGTCGTTGTCTATCACAATACATCCTTATGGGATGATAATGATTAAAACTTATGTTAGTAATTAAATATTATGGTATATTGTAATTTAAATTAGAAGTTCCAATTAAGCATTGAAGTATACACTTACTCAATATATGGATCGATTCTCTACAGTTCATTAGGATATAATAATGTGCTACATTATACTCCATATCGCTAAGATTTTTTGACTTCTGCCCCCCAAATAAACAGCCGATACCTTTAAAAATTGATATTCTACCGTCATTAGGTTCTCCTTCGTCCACACATACGTCATTGTTACGACCAATATTTCGGCTCCTTGTGTGGATGTGACCCTCAAAGTAATGCGAGGCAAAAGCTAAACTTCTTCGACCAAGTGTGCATTACATATAGAACCTTCAACCCTTGCCTTATTACGCACATTATTTTTTAACTTCTTAAGGTACCTATATGTAAAGTTGAGACAAAAAATTAACCAATTTTCTTGCAATGAAATAATATTTGAAATGTCAACATGTCTTAATGATGTACATATTTACCTCTCGAAAGGATACATCCAGCGATACTACACGGAACCAGCTATGCTTGCTTCGTATGGCAAGTGAACCAGTAAATGCTCCATTGAGTCAAAAAAACTGAGAGGAAATATTTGCTCCAACTTGCATAAAATAATTGGAATTTCCTCCTCAAGCCTTACCATGGATGCAGAAGTAATGACTGTGGCAGACAACTCCTTGAAGAACAAGCTGAGCTTTGTCAATGCCTTCCAGACATGTTGCGGAAGCAACTCACGAAAAGCTATAGGCAATTACCGTTGCATGAAAACATAGCAGTCGTGACTCTTCATGCCGAACAACTTGAGCTTATGCATGTCCGCACACCTACCGATATTTGAGGCATAACCATCTGGAAATTTTAACTCTCTAAGCCAGTAACATAAAACTTCTCGTGAATTTCTATCACGAATATAATAGGCTTTAGGATAGGTCCCATCGCACTCCTACTCAAATCACATTTTCTGCAATACTGATTAAGTTCTTCTCTTGACTTTGCAGTATCTTTAGTTTTTTCCGGGATGTTTAGCACCGTGTTAAATATGTTATTGAAGAAATTTTTCTCGATATGCATAACATTCAAGTTGTGCCGAATGAGATTTGTGCTCCAATAAGGCAAATCCCAAAATATACTCTGCTTCTTCCAGTTATGTTCTTTACATATACGGCCATTTATTTATCTGCATCTGGTTCCAAGCATACATAATCCTAGGCCCATCCATCCATTCAGGTTGGCTACATGCAAATGCTATAAATTCTTTCAATCCATTCAGAAAATCTAGAATAAGCAAGCCATCTTTTATCCTTGCATACATCCACGAGCGAGCCACGCTCATTTTTGACCAACTTATACAATTTTTGGTAACCATTAAAGGAAACCACAATATAAAACTATATTAGCATTAGTACATATATAACTAAATTATTTCTTTTACTCAACTAAGGTAAATAACAACTACTTAAATCATTTATAACTAAACCAATTTTCTTTTACACAACTAAGGTCCCTACCCTGCAAGGCCGGGCCACGGTTACGAAAATTATTGTGCTAGCAAGGACCGAGGCACAGGTTCATGCCAGGCTAATGCTAGGGATTGGGTTCGGGCCGGACTACAATGCGGTCTGTTCAATCATCGGACTTCACAAGCAATCAAGTGTCCTAAATTAATTCCACCCTCACTCTATGTCTAAAAGGTGAGGCCCTATCCCATTCAAGAATATTTTTTGTGATATGTTATTATGCTATTAATTATCATCGATGGTTTACGTTGAAATTTCAGTAGCATTTCCCCATATATTCTCCTAAATGTGTGGCATATATGCCACACTAGGAGAACACATGAACAAATACAAACCGCAATCTCAACCAACGATGATTAATAGCAGACTAACATATCGCAAAAAATATTCTCAAACTGTCCACCAGGACAATTTGAGAATTTGCAAGACTAAGTCTTACAAATTCTCAAACGGGTCTAAAGGTTATAGTGCTGTGATTAATAATATGGAAATCCGAAGACAATCGAAACTTATGCTTGTTATTCATAAATTCTTGTCAATTATACATATATAGGAATAGTGTTCTATATATAGTCACTGACTTCTTAAGATTATTATGTCGAATATAAATGTTTGTGAAGACTAAAATATAAATCATTGAAACTACTAATTTGTTGCTGAAAATTAAATAAAACTACAACAAGACTTTCATTCTAGCATTACATAATTTAATGCATCATTCAATTTGAAGCAGAATGTAAATAATCAAGACATAATGTTGACCCAATTGATGATTTTGATGATTAACAAAACTATTTGAGTATAATTTTTGAAGGCTCTGATGATTTTGATTTAGTGTTTCAGCCTATAAGACTATTGAAAGATCAAAATCAAGGGTTACAATGTGTTCTGGATTGAATCTAATGTCTAGGTAAGAATTGCAGACATTAGAGTCGACTCCGAGAATCACAGAGCCGACTCCGGAACTGGCACGGTCATTAGAGTCGACTCCGAGACTGTTAGAGTCGACTCTCACAGACGAAGCAGAAAGTTGATTTTTCTGGCTCCAACCTAGAGTCGACTCCGGGTAAGTTAGAGTCGACTCCGGAAAAGTTTCTTGTCGACCCCAGAAAAGCCAGAGACGACTCCGGGAATATCATTTTAAAATGCCTCGAGCTAGAGCCGACTCCAGAAATGTTAGAGTCGACTCCAACCCACCTGGAACGAAAAACGAAGTTGCTAGATCAGCTCTAACGGTAACTTTTCTATTTTTACTCATTTCTAATGGATATATTTTGATAGAAGGTACACTCCAACGGATAGTTTTATTCCAAAAGAGGTGTAAAAGAAATCTATAAAAAGGGAGTCTATTGTTCAAAAAGAAAAAGAGAGAAGAAAGAAAAATGGAAAATCTGAAAAACAAAGAGAAAATCTGAGATAGACAAATCCCACTTCAAAAATCCGTGAGCTTGAATCTTGAAAGGAAAACCTTCTAGCTCAAATCCACTCCACTCCAAAAGCCTCAAGAGGAATCCAAAGCGTTCAAAATCAAAGTCTTGGAGGATTTCCCAACTTGAAGAAAGGAGATTCGTTCTTTCTTTTCAACCCTTCTCAACTGCTTCAACCACGAAGAATCGAAGTTGAGGCTTGATTCAATCCAGCAAGGAGAAGAAGAAAAGAAGAAAAGGAGAAAAGCTCAAAAGCCAACCAATCTTCAAATCAGGCTTTTCTAAACCTTGTTATTAATTTTTATATTTGCTCATTGAGGAGCTTTGTATTCACACAATACTTATCTTATTTTTGCCTAGTTCAATCTAGGGGATTGAACTAGAGGAGGTAGTTTTACCTCGGGTTAAGCTTGTTTAAGCTTGGGTTAGTTGTGAGCCCGTGAAAAACAACGTGTAGGGTTTTGTGCTGGTAAGCCCGAGTAAAACCAGCTGGGTTCGTTGTGCACCCGGTAAAACAACAAGTTTGAGTTGTGAGCTTGGAAAACAACTCGGCTGTAATCTAGAGAGATTATAGTGTGGACCCAAGTGAATCTTGGGAGTGGACGTAGGTGTTGAATACACCGAACCACTATAAAATCTTTGGTGTTTGCAGTGTCTCATTGTCTCTTTATCTATCTCTATCTTACTCACTGCACTTTATAGTTATCTTGCATTTGCCCTCAATAATCTCAAGCAAACTATTTTAAAAAGGGCTAATTTTTTAAAGAACCCAATTCACCCCCCCCCTCTTGGGTTGCCATCTGGGCC